>VZQC01009555.1:339789-525334 GCA_009823505.1 Rhizomys pruinosus | reverse complement strand
ATAACTGTTAAGTACCTATATATCTAATTGCATGTGCTTCATTAGTAGGATTGAAAGGTTAATCTGGACGAACTGCAGCCCATGAAAGAAAAGCCAGAATTGACTAGAGCCAAGCGACACAGCTCCAGAGAAAAGTAGACTGTTTTGCTTCTCATCCACCATGTTTTTCTTTTTTTATCTTAGGGTTTTAACAACTGTGGAAGAGGGGCCGGTGGTAGAATGTAAGGGCTATGATTGGGGGATTGGGTGAAACTACTAACATATAGACTGGACACTCATATGAATCAACTTGATATGACATACAAGCCGCCTGCACCCCCGACTGCTGGATGGTGGGCAACCATTGGGAGTGTGTGGGTTTGGGCACACTGCTGAAATTGGATTCTTACATGAAGGATGGCTTGTATTCACAGGCTATCACCTACTGTTTAAAAAAAAGAAGAAGAGAAAGACCGCAGAAAAGTTATGGCAGAATGCATGATCTGGGATGGGTAGGGGTGGGGTAGGGGGAAAGGGAAGGGAACTGAATTGGAAAATGAATGTAATGAAATAACAAACACATATAAAAATGTTCCTATAAAAAAAGAAAAAAAAAGAAATGGATATTATTTCCTCCATTCTTTCTCTGGTGGAGACATCCTCTGCATTGAAATCTGGGCTCTTTTAAAGAATGATGGAGCTAGCCAGGTGTGTACACACCTCTTTGAAATATGGACACTAATTCCTTCGTGTATGCCCCGCAGTGGTGAAGATGCTGAATCACATCTAATGCTAGTCTTTGGTATTTAATATTTTTACATCATTTTCCATTACCGTTGTACTGATTGCATGCCTGTCAGTATTCAGAGTTCTCATTCTTCCACCGTCTTATCTATATTCTGTCCGGGCCAGCACTTGTTATCTTTCATCCTTTTGATCATAATCTAACAGGTGTGAGTTGATACCATTGTGGGTTTGATTTGTATTTCACTGATTATTAGTGATGGTGGAAATGTTTTCATCTGTGCCATTTGTACAACTTTTTATGTGAAAATTCATTGAGAACACTTCTGCTCTTTTTTCTGTTATTCTTTTAGTTTTCCATTTTTGATTGATTGCTCTTGTGTATTTTCAGATACATCATTTTCCCAATTCAGTTCAGGCATATTTCCCTTTCCCTTTCAACCACCACCCCCACCCCATCCCAGATAGGCATTCTGCCAAATAACTGTCCTGCCATCTTTCTTCCTCAAGTTTTTTCATTTTTTAACCATTTAAGCGATAATATAATGAGTAAGCATCCTTCATGTAAAAATAGTTTGCAAGCAGTTGTGCCACAACCCACACAGCCCAAGGCAAGAGTCCCACCATCCAGCAGTGGAGGCTTGTATGTTCAATCAAGTTGGTCAGATGAGTGTCTGTCCAGACTACATTGCTGTAAGTTTCACCATTCACCCCAATCGCAGCCCTTAACATTCTACCATGCCCTCTTCCACAGATGTTCCCTAGGCTTAGAAAGGGGCACAGGTGGATGAGAATTTTCTCAATGGACTCTGATCATTTCTAGCTGTTTCCTTTCATGGGCTGATCATTTTGTCCAGGAATACCTTTCGATCCTACTAATGACCAAGATTAGATATATAGGTATTTAACAGCACTTAAATAGTTTATGGTAGGTTACTTTTGGTATAGACAAACTTATTTGTTATGATATGTTGATCCCTGAATTACATTTTTCTGTTAAATATGACAGGGTTTAAACTGTGGCTTATACATTCTCTAACAGATTTAGAGGATGAATCTTGTGGCATCAGCCAATGGGTTATTCCTCCAAGAAGAGAGAGATAGTGTACCATATTTCCTGGTTGTTCCACTTTTGTGTATTTTTAAATTTTTCATAATCTTTATTTGAGCTTTTTCATTGCTCTGTGTTATCTTCCAGATCTGATATTTTTTGTTCTGCTTCCTCCATTCTACTTCTGAGGCTTTTTCCTTTCCTTTCCTCTTGATTGGATGTGTGTTCTAATTCCTTTTTCACTTCATCCTGTGTTTTCTTTAGGCTCATGACCATACAAAATGCAAAATGCATTTAGTCCAACCTTAAAAGTCCCCATAATCCTTACCTGTCTGAATATTATTTAGAAGTCTGGAGTGCAAAGGAAATCTATTTATTGTAAGCTCATGTAAAATCAAGACAAATCACATAGTCCTAACATACAGTGGGATTCAACACACACTCCCATTCCAGAAAGGAGGAATGGGGGATGTTGGGGAATGGTAGACCAAAATAAGACTAAAATCCAGCAGGGCAAATGCCAAATCCAGTGGCTCCATGTCCAACTTCTGGGACTTCACTTCCAATGGACTTAGAAGGCTCAGCCCCTTCAGCTTTTCTGCCTTGCCAGCAGCATCTGCTTCTGTCTTGGGCTGGTACCACTCCCTGTATGCAGCTCTCCTTGGCAGAGGTCTTACAACTTTAATATCTTGGAGTCTCCACTGCCAACTAGTCTTAATCTTTACAGCTTCACACAATGGCCTGTCGGGCCCAATGTCCCTGGATTCAGTGGCTGTCTGCAACTTTAGAGGGAGAACCCCTGACCCCTTTACTCTCCCATCTTCTGTGCCTCTAAAGCCACATGCACACCACTGCCAAGTGTGGGATGGACCTGTCCTGCCTCATCCACATTATTAGCTTTCCTCTGCTGTGGTTTTATAGGAGTAGAAAACCAAGCTGACATTTTCCTCTCACAAGTAGGAGGTTTACTGGATGTGGTCTTGCTCTGAAGCTACTCTTTTCCCTGTTTAAGTGCAGATCTCTATGCCTCTCCTTAAAGACTTTAATCTCCTTATCAAAAAGTGCTCATCAGTCTTCCTTGTGCTCTTTTTCATTTCAGTTACACATTCTGCATTCTCTGTGCCCCATGTGCTCTCTTTCCTTACTATAGATCTATATAATATTCACTGTTAATAGCCATACCACTGATTCTATGTCAGGCTATCTTGAGAATTCCTCCACCAAAGAAATTAGTCCATTGCTTTTCAACTTAGGCTCAGACAAGCTTTTTGGCTGTGGGCAGACCATGGGCAGACTCTTTGCCAAAATATCCCAGGTGCTGCTTAGGTCCGTATTTCCCTCTGGAACTCCATTTCTCTCACTCGACTTTCTTCCAGGCTCCTGGAATGGATCATTCAGCTTCCCTTATAGCACTCGACTGCTTTTCTATTCCAAACATCCAGTCTTCCACATTCCTGCAAAACTCACAAGGTCAGGTTCTTCACAGCCAACAGCCCACTAGTTACTTTACCTTTGCTGTAGTAAAAACACCATGACCAAGGGAACTTACAGGAAGAAGAGTTTATTTGAGCTTAGGTTCCAGATTCCAGAGGGATTACAGTCTAACTAGTCCGACAATGGCTGCTCCACACTGGAGAGGCTTGACAATCTGGTAGTTGTTCAGTCCACAAGGTGTCCCAGCAGTCCTAATCTGGCACTGAAGGCCTGAGGAATTCCTGGAGGTCTGCTAGTGAGTTATCATGAGTGCCTGAGGTTTGTGCCCCATTCAGGAGTTGAATTCTGTCTATGTGAGGAAAAAGTATAGTCACTGCTTATCGCCATCACCCGGGGACCCTTTTCAAACAATCCATGTTCTTTGAAACTGGGGTCTATTGATTTATAAATTACTCTATTGCCAATGACTCCTACCCTTCCAGTTACATGGGGTATTGCTAATAAGTGGTCTTGCTCATCATTGAATGGTCAGTGGACAGCTCTTCTCTGTGGAAGTTGGGCTGGAGTTTGGTCCTGAAAGCAGATAAACTCCCATAATGCAAAGAGGGTAACTGGGTGACTGTGGCAGAATAGGTACAAAGGAATTAATGTCATTTGAGGGGATTTTAATTATAATCTTTTTTTTTACTTCTTGTTTTCTGTTTTTTTTTTTTTTTAATTTTATGTGTATGAGTGTATTCTCTGCCTGTGTGTGAATGTACCTGTGCCATGCAGTACCTGGGGAGGTCAAAGAGGCCACTGGATTCCTCTGGAACTGGAATTATGTATGGCTTTTAGCTGTTATGTGAGTACTGGGAAATAAACCCTGGTCTTCCGCAAGAGCAGTCAGTGCTCTTAACCGCTGAGCCATCTCTCCAGCCTCCTAAATTAATTATTTTTTAAAATTTTATTTGAGTACTCTATTTACATCATTTCCACCCTCCCTCTTCCCCTTCTGAATCCTTCCACCTCCGTCCAGTCTTTCTCAATATTCTGACCTCTTCTTTAATTATTCTTTTTGCATATATACATTTGTATATATAATTAAACAGTCTACTAAGTGCATTTAGTGGTGCTCATGTGTTCATGTCTTTAGCGGTGAGCACTTGGGATTAGATGACCTATCAGGAAACTCATCCCTTAGAGAAATCTAAGTCTCTGTCTCTTAGCATCAATTGATTGCCTGCAGCTCTTCATCTGAAGGTGGGACCTTGTGAAATCTCCCCATCCACACTGGCTGGTTGACTAGTGTGGTCACTAAGGAGGTCTTGTTTTTCCAACTGTACCGTTGAGATCTCATGGTGCCTCTTTTCTGTTTTGTCTGGAACACACTGTCTGGTAGCGGACATCCTGGTTCCAGGGCCTGCCTTCCATGCTGATCTCTGAGCCGTAGGTGTAGGGTTGCATTTCTGTGTATAAACTGGGCATTCCACAGTCACTCACTCTGTGGATTTTGACCAACCCGCAGATAACTGTAGCTCTCAGCCCTCATCAAAGGAGCTTCTTTTTATAATAGATAGGGATGATGACAGAGAGCAACAACTGCTCAAAATGTTTGAGGATTTTAAGCAGAGAGAGAGAGAGAGAGAGAGAGAGAGAGAGAGAGAGAGAGAGACAGAGAGAGACAGAGAGAGACAGAGAGAGAGAGAGACAGAGAGAGAGAGAGAGAGCTTGGGCCATGCATTAGCTAACTGTTGCAACAATAATTGCATGTGTAACAACCCATCCCCAAGTCAGGGGCTGAACAGAAGTCATTCACTCAAAAGGACTCGCCAATCAGCTGGCGCAGCTCTGCTTCACGCTGCAGTCTACTGTTGTGTGTTTTATGTCCTTCTTGGGGAGAGCAGGTGAGCAGAGGCAGGAGTTTGTCTTGGGAAAGAAACACAGTAAGACTAGGCCCCCAAATACACCATACATTTCAAGCTTTTGCTTGGGTCATAGCTCTTCAAATTCCCTTAGCCAAACAAAGCAGGCAAAGCACGTTGTTGGGCTTGTCCCAGAATCTAAGTGGAAAGATTTATGCTGCACTCAGATTCATAGGTGAGAATCTGGGATAGCACTGTGGCAAGCAGAATCCAACAAGAACTACTCACTGCAGATCCCAACACATCTCAGTCATCTAAGAATCTATTTTCCACTTAACACTAGCACCCTGGAATGTGCCCGAATGGCAACTCACCCAGGAGAGTCTCCTTTGCTTAAGGCAGTCATGTTTTGCATACCAGTTTTAGTTAGAAGTGCTCCTAACCTATCTATTTTTGCAAGTGAAATATAGAACAGTATTTCTATATTTCGTTATAGTTATAGATACACTTTGAAACAAGAGTCCACAAAGCCTAGCGGTTAAGAGCACCGACTGCTCTTGCAGAGGACCTGGGTTCGATCCCCAGCACCCACATGGTGGCTAAGAACCATCTGTAACTCCAATTCCAGGAGAACTCCAGTTCCAGGGGAATCCGAGACCCTCTTCTGACCTCCGCGGCATTGCACGACACGAGTGCACAGATCTACATGCAGACAGTACACTCATACACATACAAAAATAAATAAAATAAAATAAAATAAAGAGATGGGTAGGAAATATCATGAGATTGCAAACCATATTGTTTGCTGGCCAGGGCTCAAGTTTGACTCTCCACCAGGAAAGCAGCAGGCAGCTTGGATGTGAACAAAAGGGTGAAACCAATTTGTAATAAAACTTTATTTACACAACATGGCAGCTGGCTGGGGCTGGATTTAGCTAGATTTGACTGGCCACAGTTTTCAGAAAAGTGATTTAGGAAACCACGCTGAGGAAATGCACTCTGAGAAACATCAGATGTTATTTTTCTGTCCTTACAGAATTAAATTAACCTGTGCTGAATAATCTCAGACTTACAACATATCATCTGGAAAACAAACAAAACTGAATGCATGGTTGTTTCCAAAGCTGAGATTTTCTGTCCTTACAGAATTAAATTAACCTGTGCTGCATAATCTCAGACTTACAACATATCTTCTGGAAAACAAACAAAACTGAATGCATGGTTGTTTCCAAAGCTGAGATTATAGAACATGATCTCTTTTCACTGTGCAAATCTGCTAGTGTTAATTGGAAAATAGATTCTTAGATGACTGAGATGTGTTGGGATCTGCAGTGAGTAATTCTTGTTGGATTCTGTTTGACACAGTGCTACCCCAGATTCTCACCACATGGTTGATGTGGGGACTCTCTCCTGGCCGTGGACATTTTTTTTTCCTCAGCAATCAGAAAATACTTTAAGATCAAGAGTAGACAATTTTCCTTTCTGTGGAAGAAAAATGAGTTGGAAAATTAATGTAGAAGGAAGGCATTTGTTTCAGTTTATTTGCTGCTGGGAGCCATTTAGGATTCAGTTTAGGAGGGAGATTTGTTCTTCCTCTGGCTGAGCAAGGCTCTGCTTGGTACTTTCTCTAGATTTAGTCCCAGGTGTTCTGTGGAGTTCTGTGCTGTCTTCTGTCTGTATCGCGCCTGTTTTGCCGTCTCCTCCCCAGACTACAGCATAGCACCTCATTGGGTGGAGTCATTTAGAACCAGTTTTGCTAACCTTCTGTCCACGTTGCCATTTATTCTTTTAGGTGTGCCAGATAAAGGTTCACTGTGTGTGTAGTCCAGGCTGGCCTGGAACTCGTCATTCCTTCTGCCTCGGTCTCCCAGGTGCTGGGATTATAGGTGTGAGTCACCATTCCCAGTTCTAATTCCTTAGAAGAAACTTTTTCTCTAAGAATTTCCTTAATAAATGTGTATCTTAGTTTTTAAGTGTTCTCTGTGTACTGTTCAGGTGATTCCTGAATTCCAGCCCCTTCCTCTGCATCTCATGTTTGGTGTGTGTGCCAGTAAAGCGAGCACCAGCCCAGAGACGCTTATTCAAAAATGGAGATAAGCTTATGCGAGCAGGTCTTTGTTAAGTTCATAATTGTTAGTGAGCTGAATTATCTTGTACCTCTTCCGGGGAAATGGATGACTCTATGGGGGCCTGGGCTTTCCTTGAGTTCTGGTCCCCTCCCTGAGACCTCCTCCTACCCCATTGGCCCCAAGGCACTCAAGCACACCTGGGTCTTGGCTTCTGTCCAGCAGTGGAGAACAGCTTCCATGGGGTTCTCTAATGAGGCACAGGCGTGGAAATGAGTGCTGGCTGGTTGCAACCAGGTAGGACCAAGCCTCCTTTTCTGTGTGGTCTAAGGGAGAAACAGAAACTTCTGGCACGTGAAGAGAAATGGAAACTTATTGTAGGGAAGTGGGGTGGCCCTTGCAACTTTCTCTTGGGGCTGGTTCCTCAGGAGAGGTATGGGCTGATGAGCACTGTGCAGTTCACTTGGTGAAGAGGAGAGTCAGGCCTGTGATTGTATTCGTTGATGACCTTACTATGTGGGCACCATTAACTCTCACAAGAAAACCTTTGAAGTTTTTGAAGGTGACAATACTTGTTTGCCCAGTGCAGGAAGCGAGTCCAGGGACAGCCATGTCCCAGCTAAACCCTGGAAGCTACCAAATGGTCCGGCTGAGATCCAAGTGCTGAGGGCTGGATTCTAGGAACCTGTGATTGGAGGTCAATGGAGTGAGGGGGTGTCAGCCAGCTAGGGTGGCATCCTGGGTGCTTGTGCTGTTGTTGGGAAAATTGTAAGCTACAGCTGAGTCTTGAAGCTCAAAGAAAGGTAATTGATATCAAGTTGAAGAATTGACACTAGGATGGTTGGGGAACCGAGGGACCTGGGAAGGGTGGAGTCCGTGTGTGTGTGTGTGTGTGTGTGTGTGTGTACATGCACATGCACATGCATGTGCAAGGGTGAATGCACATGCATGGAGACCAGAGGACCTCAGCTATAGTTCCTTGGGTGGCATCCATCTTCTTTTTTATGGCAGGGTCTCTCATTGGCTTGGGACTCAACAAGGACACTAGGAGGTCTACCCAGAAGACTCCAAGACCCACTTTTCTCCGCTGCACCAATACAGATGTTACAAGTGCACATAATACACCTGCTTTTTATTCTTTTTTGATATGAATTCTAGGAAACTGAAAGGTCCTCATGCTTTCAAGGCAAATGCTTTACTGACTGAACCAACCTCCCACCCCAGGATGACAGTTTTTCTTCCCCATATGAACTGCAAACTTCCTCATGTGCTCAATTGGAAGCATCCAGTCAGACAGATGCAGGTTCGAGTTCCAGTTTTATTGACAGAACAGAGGTGGCTTAAACTCTCAAGCACAATTTTTGGATAAAGTAATCTAGTCTAGATTTAAGGGAGAAAAAATGTTATCAGGGAATATCATTTGGTGACTCCAGGGCAGAGAAGCCACATATACTTTTTATGAATATGATCTTTCCCAGTAGCCAATAAATTAAAGTTTTCTCAATAGATCAAGACTTAAACCTCATACCTGGGCCAGCCCAGCCCAGCCCAGATCAGTTAGTACCCATGGTCAATGCTCAATAAATGATTGATTCTGATGTGGTCTTAGAACTATTTTAGTAAACAGGAAGATCAGGTTTTTAGATTCCATTACCTCTACTCTCAGAATGGGCTGTGGACTCAAACTTAGACAAAAATACACTATGCCAGAGAAAGCTGGCTAAGCTTCCTTGGATGCTAAGGGAGCTCTACTGCTTGCAGAGCTTCTAGAATATCTACTTCTCCCCAGAAAGATACTCATTAATTAAGGAAGTGAGGTGTAACCTGTGTGATGGGATTCCATCATCTGTGAAGAGCAGCTTACTTCAAGATGGGGGATGAGAAGGAGCTGAGAGTCTTCTGAGCCAGGACTTCCTTGTCCAGTGACAATGAAGCCCTCGAGGAGGGGACAATGGTAACCCAGTATCTCTGTTTTTCACCAGTGCTGTGATTGGAATGAGCTTTGTGGCGGAGCAGGGTGAGGTAATCAGTCGCATTGCTCAGGGAGAACAGCATATCAGAACGAGGGAGGAAAAGGAAGCAGTGCTGTTAGTCTGAAGCACAGGAAGGAGATACTGTCCAGTGCTATTGCTGTGTCTTTCCCTCATGGGGAAAAGAATAAGTTCCTCTGCTTTCTTACAACTAGGTCCCCAGAATTGTTTCTAGGTTTAGTAGAGGGCCAAGTTTACAAAGACAGGACACCCAGCCCAGCCCAGGGAAGCAGGAATGTGAGTTGCTTTGTGAGCATGGGTAAATCCTCTCACTTCACTGCCCTTCAGCTTTCTACCCTGTGAAACAACGTGTCTAGCTGTAATGAACCCCTCCCTTGCCCTGCGTCCCATCTCTGCAGTCTCTGCTCTGTCCTGTTCCTTAGCATGATAAATACGTTGTCTGAAGTGAATTCATTGGGAATAGACCCTTAATTTTGCAACATGTTTTCAGTCCCTCTGAGAGAAAGAACTCACCATCCCCCACAAAAGCAGCAGCTGAATTCACGTTTCAGTGAAAATGAAGGTGCCTCCATCTATTAGTGAGTTTTGTTCGAAATGTAAACGTGATTTTCTAGTCATGTTGACTCAGGTTTAGTTGTCGAGATGGAAGGTCGGAGACATCCCTCTGAATGAAATACAGTGATCAAAACAGTCTGTGTAGATCAAGTCAGCAGCTCCGAACAGTAAATTCCGATCTGGTGATTTAGCCTACTTTGTTGTTATCCAGTGCTTACAGGTGTGGTAATAGTTAATTATAGAAGAATTGCCTTCCCCCACGTTCTGCCGACTGTCTGTCATTCTTTAGTCCGTCTTCCCACCCATCCATTCCTCTCCTCATCCATTTATCTGCTCTTGTGCCCCCCCCAGGTCGCCCAAACATGTAAAAAACATATTTTTTCTTTCTTGGTGCCTACTCACTTTGGTTATAAATAAACACTTGAATATTGCTTGCTCCAATTTGGAATTCATTATAGTTTGAATAGGGACATATGTTTCAATGTCTGTGCCTTCATTTCTTATCTCTTAACCTGGGACTCATAAGCCTAGATTAAGATCCATCTCGGAGGGTTGTTGTGAGACTTAAATGTGATAATGAGTATAACTCTGTTAGTGCAGTTTCCAGAACAAATTAATTCTCTCCCCTGTGGTTTTTTTTACCTACACCTTGACGACTGTTGTTCTAGTGCTTTTTAACTCCTTTCCCGGGCTTTAATGAATAGATGACTGTCTCTCAGGAAAAGATGTTTCTGAAACTGACTGATTTAAACAGATGGGAAATTATTGCAAGGCTATCAGAAAATCCCAGAGGAGACCGATGGATGGAGTGAGAACTTACATAGAAAGAGACGGGACAAGAAGGGTGGTGACATCCAGGATGCAGGAAGGAAGAGCTGCAGGGACACTTCTTTTGCCCATGTAACTCCAAGGATTCAGAGTTAAAGGAGAGGCACTATGTGATTGGCAGAGGTTAAGTCACATGACTTCTCCATGGCTTTACTGGCCATACTGAAAGATGTCTTTTTCCTTAAAATCCTGTCTGTGGGGGAATTCAGTGTCTACAAACCTGAGAGCCTCCAGGAACTGGTGGGAATTGAAGAAGAAATGGTAGTGCATAGATGGCCAGACAGCCAGAATGTTTTCCCGACTTGGGATCCAACACTTCTCAGTCTATGCCAAGATATTTATGGGCCTGGATCGAGTCTGCTTTGTGTCTGTAACTCAGCCCTTTACAGCTCCTAAGGAGTTTTAACTGCTCCTCCCTGAACTTTCTCCAAATCTGGTTACATTGTTATTGAGTCCTGAAAACAAGAGTGGACAGTTTTGTGTGCTGATGAACCATGGTTGGTTTCAAGGAAAGAATAATGCATTTGTTTTAATGTGTAGTCTGAGCAGTCAACGTGAGTGATATTTATTGGAAGAGAATTAGTTTGATTTTTAAATCCCAGGGCATTCTAGCAATGCAAGCCTTTGTTGGCTGAGCAGAAGACTTGTGTTTTAGAATGAAAGGGATAGGATGGGGGTGGGCATTCCTTCCCCTGCATGGGAGGGAGAGCTGGACCGAACAAGCATCTGTTTCTACACAGCAACACCTATTTCCTGCACATAGAAAGCCTTTGGTTTGGGGTTTAGGTTCAGGTTAACTTGGTTGTCACTTCTGATTGAACGCGTGCGTGCATTTTCTGTTACTTTAATGTCACAGAGTCTCCCTTGTGTTATCAGTGAGTCAGAGTGAAGGACATTGCCTAACTGGACTGGCCTGAGGGTGAGTCATGTAATTTCACCTTTTAAGACTTTCGGAGGATATCTGACACATGGTAGAAATAAAATTTGAAAATATAATTTTCTCTTCCCTTTGCACCAAATTTGCCAGATAGGCAAGCAAATGTAAAGTAGCTGAAATCACTGGGCCCCACTGAGATTAGTTGAAAGGAGACCTCAAAAGGTGAGCCTGGAGCTGGTTATAGGGGGAGAAAAGCAAATAACTTTTGGGGGAAAAAAGATGTGAGAATGTGAATGAAAAAGAACTAAGATCCCTAAATCAGGGTGATGGTGCATTCCTGAAATCCCAGCCGTCTGGAGGCCAAATATGGAGAAGCAGGAGTTCAAGGTCATCCTCAGTTACAAGGAGGATTTAGATCCTGGCTGGGATACATGAGACTCTGCTTCAAATAATCAAACTAAGAAAGCAAACAAATCTGAAAGCAGAATGTCTGCAAGATCAGAGTTTTCTTCTGCTTATTAGAGTAGTTGGTTTCAAAGGAATAAAGGATGATTTTAGAACGAGTGGCAACAAGGCCAGCATTGACCAGGGATGTGTCAGAGCTCAAGAGGCAAAGAGTTCTGTGACTTACCAGGATAAATTCATTCTGGTGGTCTGGCCTGTGTGGCAGACTAGGTGACCAGTCTGCTGAGCAGAGGTCCTTCCCTTTCTGAGCTCAGCCCTCTATTCTAACACTTCATAGCCTCATCTCTGGGCGATACCTCTGGCTTGTTCACAGGTTCTATTCGATCCATTTTCCCCATGTTGTCTGCGTTTGACTTAGATACTGCATCAGTATTTCTAAGGTAGTCTCATTCAGAAAACCATGACCTTCCCAGGAGAGGCTAGTGTGACAGCCCCCCGCTCCCCCCCCCAAACTTTTCAGATGAAAAATTGAAGCTCCAAGAAAGAAAGTGCCAGAGATGACAACTTTTGGAAGCACCATGTTATAAACACACATCCACCTAGGGTCTAGCGGGGCATCTTGTACATTGGTGATATGAACTGGAATATCTTACCCTGCCCTTGTAACTCTCCTCTCCATATCATAAAGATGACAATTCCCGTTTCAGTGTGGCTCTGGGGTTGACATAAAGACTGATAACAGGAGGGCTCAGCCAGTTGCTTGCTCCATGGTGAACTGGCCCATCTGGGAACTTAAGGGGAATGCAATACCACTGCTCAGGAGAGGGATCCCAGGAAGACAGACGAGAACACAGCACATCTGAGGACAAATTGATGTGGGCTGTGCTTCTTTTCTTTTCTACTCAGCATCATTTTAGGGAGGGAAATGAACAGGCTGCTTCTGCCCTCGCTCTGCCTGGGGCTAGGACTGTCCTCTGGATTCTGGTTGGAACGTAGGCTGACATTTGAAGGCCTAGACAGATGGCTGTCATCTCCATTAAGAATAACTGCACCCCAGCCCTTTACCCATGGCTCTGCAGATGCATTTGTCTGCTTTGGCAGGTCTCTCTGTGTAGTTTCCTTCCAGCTTGGACTCTTGGAAAGCTTTGCTGTGTTTTTCTCCCACCTTTGCTGTTTGTGAAGTAAATGCCCCTTTAGGTTACAAAGGCTTTCGTTATCCAGAAGGGAAGGAATACTAAACAGGGATTTTCTTCTCTAATTACAAATTATATTTCTCATTTACCTAAGAAGAGCCAGAGATGAAAGCAAGCTGTAACTCACCCTAAGATGCAGTGGATGGTGAATAGACGTGCAGGTTAGGTGGGCGGGACTGGACAGCTCCTGCTTCTGTGTGATGGAGGCCCTAGCTCTGTGGGCTAGGCTGCCTGATTATCTTCTAGGGTCTTTCTAGTAGTTTCTGTGATATTGTGTACAGAATATGTATGGTTGTGTTTTGTTCTGTTTCTTTTTTAACGTGGATGAATATACTGTCTGCATGTAGGTTGGTGCACCCTTGTCATAAAATGCTGTGGAGGTCAGATGAGGGCATCAGATCCCCCTGGAACTGGAGTTAAAGATGGTTCTTAGCCACCATGTGGGTGCTGGGAATCAAACCTGGGTCCTCTGCAAGAGCAGTCGGCACTCTTAACCACTGAGCCATTTCTCCAGCCCCTTTGTTCTGTTTTTAATGTCAACCCCAGGCCTTGTGTATGCCCAGTGATCTATCATGAAGCTGCATCCCCAGCATGGTATAATCCTTTTCATAATATTTCCACAAACTATTACAAATATATAGGAAAATTTAGAGTAAGATGTTGTAAAATTAATGTATCTCCTTTTGAATCCTGCCCAGTCTTGACACCTTGTCATATGTGCATTCCTCCAGACAGGCTGCACAGAGGAGCGAAGTGTCTCATATCCGTGGTACATTGGGTCCCGTGAGGAAGTGATTGGCAGAAGCAACTTCAGGGAGGAACGATTCGTGTTGCTCACAGTTCTGTAGCTTCCCCTCCTCCACTGTGGGGAGGGTGTGTGAACCAGAGACTTCAAATCCTGGCAGGGAGGAAGCTGTCTGCATCCTGTATCGCTCTTACTCTGGGCAGCCCCAGGCTGTGGGCTGTTCCCATCCTTTCACTCTGGGTCCCCCCATCTTGTCCAATCCAGGGCTAACCATATGCTTTCTGGATGTTCTTGAGCATTGCAGCCCGGACTGTCAATCAGAGTCGCCGCTCACAGACAGATCTCCTGGATCTAATTCTGTTGCCCCTCAGAATTAATCTTTTTCTTGCATTTGAATCTTATAACTTCCACATACATTTGAATACTAGCATTTCCTATTCATATGAGTCTAATATGTTGTTTTCTTTGAAATTTTTATAAAAGTAATGTCACATTGTATATATTGAGCCAATGCTTGCTTTGATCACTTAGTCTCTGTCTGTGTGTGTGTTCATGTGTGTATGAGTGTGTGGGGATGTGTATGTGTCTGTGTAGTTATTTGTGTGCACATAGTTCTAAGTGTATATTTATGTGTGTTAGTCCAAATGTGTGTATGTGTGTGTGTGTGTGTGTGTGTGTGTGTGTGTGTGTACAGTCAAAGAGTACAGGCCATATTTTTGTTTTATGTGCATGAGTGTATTGCCTGCATGTATGTAAATGTACCTGTGTCATGTAATGGCTGCAGAGGTAATAAGAGGGCATCAGATACCTTGGAACAGGAGTTACAGGAGGTTGGGTGCTGGGAACTGAACCCAGGCTTTTGGCAAGAGCAGCCAGTGCTCTAAGTTGCTGAGCCATCTGGACATCTCCTCCATCTTTTTTGACAGGGTACTTCAAGAGGTCTGGATTCACGATTAGGCTTGTCTGGTTGGTCAACAAGCCCTCAGGACCCTCCTTTCTCCATGTGAACACCTGCTGGGATGACAACAAACATGGGCCATTGTGGACTGGTGTCTTTTGTTTTGTAAGTGGGTGTTGGGGATCAAACTCAAGTCTCCATACTTGAACAGCCAGAGATTTACAGACTGAACAGCCAGCTCCATAGCTCCACTGGACAACATCTGGGTCTTCACCCAGGCTTACATGTCTATGGTCTTCACCCAGGCTTACAAATCTGTGGTCTTCACCCAGGTTTACATGTCTGTGGTCTTCACCCAGGCTTACATATCTGTGGTCTTTACCCAGGCTTACATGTCTGTGGTCTTCACCCAGGCTTACATGTCTGTGGTCTTCACCCAGGCTTACATATCTGTGGTCTTCACCCAGGCTTACATATCTGGGTCTTCACCCAGGCTTACATATCTGTGGTCTTCACCCAGGCTTACATGTCTGTGGTCTTCACCCAGGCTTACATATCCATGATCTTCACCCAGGCTTACAAGTCTGTGGTCTTCACCCAGGCTTACATGTCTGTGGTCTTCACCCAGGTTTACATGTCTGTGGTCTTCACCCAGGCTTACATGTCTGTGGTCTTCACCCAGGCTTACATGTCTGTGGTCTTCACCCAGGCTTACACGTCTGTGGTCTTCACCCAGGCTTACATGTCTGTGGTCTTCACCCAGGCTTACATGTCTGTGGTCTTCACCCAGGCTTACATGTCTGTGGTCTTCACCCAGGCTCACATGTCTGTGGTCTTCACCCAGGCACACATGTCTGTGGTCTTCACGCAGGCTTACATGTCTGTGGTCTTCACCCAGGCTCACACATCTGTGGTCTCCATCCAGGCTCACAAGTCTGTGGTGTTCACCAAAGCTCACATGTCTGTGTTATTCTTCTTGCTCACACATGCTCTTTTAGGTCACTCCTCTTAATGGCTGTATGTTCATCAGTTGTGTGGTTCTTCCACATCTCACTTAGCCCTTTCCTTGCTGACTAGCTTTCTGATTGAAAATAATACTGAAGCTGATGTCCTGGCGAAAGTCTCCTTCTGCCACATTGTCATTTAACTTGCTTTGAAGTTGCCAAAATGCTGCTAAATATACCAGACCATTGTTCCAATGACTTATTCTGGGCTTATTTATTTTATAATAACATGTTAACTTCAGCAACAATTGAGAATCTCACAGTTACTGTTTCTGTTCATGTAGCATGTATTGTGTACCCTATTTTATGAAGAAGATATGCTGCCTGCTTCTAATAAATTTCCTATTGAATGTTAGCTATCAGCATACATAGTGTGGTGTATGGTCTTGTGACCTTTGACTAGTCAGCTGGACTTCCAATTTACTTGACTCACTTTTAAGTCTGGTGGATACAAATTGAAATGTTTTAATCTTTTATAATTTCTTCACTCTGTGGCTTGTGATATTTGTGTTGCAATAAGACCCAAGTACTATGTGTGTTACAACTCCATTTTAATTTTTCATTTGTTTCTCTGTTTTGAAACAGAGTTTCTCTATAGCTCCAGCTGGCTTGGAGGTTGCTATGTAACCCAGGCTATCCTGGATCTCACAGAGAACCACCTGCCTCTACAACCTGAGTGCTGGGATTAAAGGCATGTACCACCAGGCCAGGCTGAAATTTGTCTTTAATAATTATTTTTATTGATTCTTCAAGAATTTCTTACAATGTATTTGATTATATTCAGATCCCTTCACTATCTTCACCCGCACCTCCCTATCTCCGTGCCAGATTTCATGTCCTCTATGTTTTTAAAGCCTTCTGTGTGAGTCTGTCCCCTGGAGGACTGGTCAACCTACCTCGTGACACATGCTTATGGCTCTGGGGCTTCCTGCCCGCCTTCCCCATTCATGCTGGGATTTTGTCTAGCTTGAGCTTTCGCAGGCCTTGTACATACTATGACAAGCACCTTGGGCATACTGTGACAAGCACCTTGGGTTCAATATGTGACTGCCATGCTGTCTGGACAGCAATGATCCCTGTAGTCATCCACCCCCTCTGGCCCTTACAATCGAATTTGTATTGTCAATTGATTTTCACAAGACAAAATAGTTTCCCTCAGTAACAAGTTTCTTTCTCTTTAACAAGACACATAGAACACGGAATGTTGTCACACTTATATCTGCCACCAAGAGAGGGCAGAGGCCTTGGATTCTGAGACCAAGCTCTTTTTCCTCCCGGGGATCCAAAATGCAGACCATCTTGCTTCAACTGCATTGCCAGCATGGAGGAGTGGTGGGTTGGGTGGAACTTGACTGTGAAAGCTGGAGAGTCTCCTGACCTGCTCCTTCCTAGTAGTGCCTTGGTGGGCCAGGCTCTTCACACAGGACATTGGGCCATAGTCCTGATCTAAGCTATCAACATTAATTTCCTGGCTTTCTTGTAGAATTGTTATGAGAAATAAAGGAAATCACTTTAGTATGTTAATAAATTAATTTATTCTTTGACAGTGTCATGCATAGGTAGAGAATGTGTTCTGCTCACTCTCGTTCTCCCTCCCTCTGCCCTGTGGTTCTGTGACAAGGTCTTCCTGTAACCCCAGCTTATCTGGAACTCACCAGATAAGCTGGGGTTACATATACCAGGCTGGTCTACAGGAGATCTCCCTGCCCCTGTCCCGCCCCCTGCCCCTTTTCCCCTACCCCTGCCCCTGCCCTGCTCTGCCCCTGCATTTCTGTCTCTCTGCCTCTCCCTGCCTCTCTGCCTCTGCCTCTCCCCACTGCCTCTACCTCCCAAGTGCTGAGATAAAAGGCATTCACCATCACACCCAGCTCCTACCACCATCTCATCCCTTTCCCACTTTGACCAAGACCCTCTCATATCTTCCCCTGAAGTCCTGATAACATGATCTGGTCTCTTTTGTTTATTTCTGGTGCAATAAGTTTAACTAGAGCCATCCTTATGAGAAGGTGGAGGTCTCTCCTGGAGCAAGAGTACCAGCCAGTCACTCCCTCATGAGTAGCATGGCTTTGTCATTCCTATACAACAGTGCTTCAGGCCCCTCCTTCCCATCATCCAACTCTTACAGCTTTATGACTCCACTTTGGCAAAATTCCCTGATCCTTGGAGGGGGTGATGTGGGTGTCTCATTAAGTAACATACTAATGAAATGTAGCTTCTTATTGAGATTTAGCTTATATATTTGAAGTGGACTTAATAGATAACATAACAGAGGTATTAAAACGGACAAAACAAAGCACTTTGTCATTTGAGTAGATACAATAGCACTGAGATGATAGGTAGTATTCATTTCAGTGATTAATACTGAGTGACATTCTGTTTTGTAGAATTTCTTTTTCCTCCTTATGTAGTAATAATTTTGGTTATTTACCCCAAACCTCAGAGATGGGTGTTATCGTTTAATTGCAACCTTTGTTTACATTGTTTTAATGCATACGCGAAGATATTTGCTTAATTCAGCTGACAGTGACATGAAGGAATTATGCATTTGGTCAGGATCGTTCCCAAACTTCTCCTGACGTGTGCTTGGAGTGGTTTCAATGATATGTTAATTTCAGTTCTGGAGATGGCAGAGAGTTCTTTGCACTGTTTGCTGACAATTAAGCAATTCACAAATATTTATTATGAATTTTAATTGAATACACATTGAAATAGGTAAATTCAGGCAAATAAAATTAAAATTGAATGATTTGATTTGTTAAAGTATTCTTTTACTGAGGTCAATCACACATCAAGTGTGTGTGTATGTGTGTGTGTGTGTGTGTTTGTGTGTGTGTCTGGATGTGGGTGCACATGTACTGAAAAATAAACCTTATGGTAGAAGAAAATTGCTTATTTCTTTTTCTATTTCCAAACATAAAAATATGCACTGTTTCAGACAGCTTCTCTCCATCCCAGTTCTTATTTTTCGGTTCACTCATGGGTGCAGTTAAAGGGCAGACTTTGTAACACAATTATTTTCTAATCAGTGTTTCCTGTGGAGAGTTTATGAAGAATTTCATCTAAATTCTATACTGGATCAGGGCAGGAGAGATGGCTCAGCAGTTAAAAGCACTAGTTGCTTTTGCAGAGGACTGGGTTCGATTCTCAGCACACACATGAAGGCTAACAACTGTACTTAACTCCAGTTCCAGGGGATCCAATGGCTTCTTCTGACTCCACAGGCATTGCACAACATGGTACACTTACACACATATGGGCAATGCACTTGTACACATAAAATAAAAAAATAAAAATTTCTATACTGGATCATAGGAATAATTAAACCAACAGAATGCCCAAGAAGGAGTGTCGCCACACTTTTTTGCATGATCATAAGGTCCTGTGAGTAGAAGTCACATCAGATCATCTGAGATGTTTTGATTTCTTATGGCGGTAAACATTTTATGTTGGTTTTCCTGTGTCACAGGAGTTAGGTAAACATTTTCAAGTCTCCAATGACCAGGTTTTGTAGGAATTCCATTCATTTCTTTTAAATTATTTATTACTGAGAAATGAAAACCATTTATAATACTTCAACGGCCAACATTAATGTGACTCTAATATGTACCCTGGCCATTTATTTCTTGACATGTCTTCCAAACACAAAGTTCAGGGAGGAATACTGGACAGCTCATATGTCAAAATCGAAAATTTGATTGGATCCATAAATGGGATCATTTTTAAGGCTGTAAATAATTGATTTACTTATTGAATGAGATGCTTCCTTTGAAAGACATTGGAATAGGAAACATAAGCGGAAGTGTTTGTGGATCTGATATGCACAAGTCAGTCAGAAGGAGAGTGAAAGTGTCTTCTAGTGATGTGTGGAAGATGAGTGTGAAGGAGGCGGTTTCTGAAGGATACTGGGAACCTACATCCTACTGAGGGCATAGTGATAGGAGGTGTCCAGTTACAGTTGTTTTTGGAAATAAAATCAATAAATATTTGAAAATCCATTTGTATTTTAAAGGCGGGCAGCATCATTTCCATAGCTGGAAGGCAATAAAAAATTCATTTCAAAAGAGGTATAGTGTCATTTAGGAGCAGAAATAATTCCCTCAGTAAATTGACAGTAGAGAGAGACTGGGAACTTTCTGGGAGGCTGATGCTGGGGAGTTTTGAGCTTCTGCAAACTTACCAAGCTCCAGAAAATTACAGATAAGAAGTCATTTCATTTGATGTTAAATTTTTTTTCTCTTTTGAGTGACAGGGATAAAGGACAAGTTTTAAGACTATCTATCTGATGGTTTCACTCTGGGCACTGCAAAGAATTCGATATCAGATTTTTAGATTCTGAGGATTTATCCCACTTTTATGGAAAAAAAAAACACCTCATGATGTTTCTATCTAAAATTCTGAGATTTGTAGATATTATAGGATTAGATGATAGCTTCATGGGGTTTCCTCCTGGGGACCCTCACCAATGCAGATCATTTCTAGCCCACCAAATTTCACCCCTGTGGAGCCAGATGATGGGTACAGAGTCAGTGTCCTTCAAATTGGAAGATTGGCTATAAAGCTGAAGACAGGGAACTAAACATAGACTGACCTTTAGTAACTATTAAAATATCCTGAAAGGGCAGTCATGTGAAATCTTGTAATGTCAGAGGCTAGATGGCATTTCTGGGAACTCACATTCCTGCTGTTCTGCCTGCCCTTGTGGCCTGGAGTCTCTGGCCCCTATTCCGATTCCCTCCTCCCCATCAAGTGATAGGCTTGATGTCAGCCTAGACATTGACCTAGCCTACCATGAACAAAGATGTAGGTCCTTGATAGCTGTAGGGCTTAGTTGTTCTTACCACCCCCAGTTCACTCTTTGGTGGGTTAACAGAAGGGCCACTGAGTCCAGAGATTTTAAACTGCCTGTTTGTGAACCCCACACTAGGCATTCCAAGTCAGGTGTTGGAGCGTGTATAGAGTCAGACATTCATTTAAGGACTTCCCCTCCCGATGAGTCCATGTATGGCCAAGATCAGGGAGCTGTTCTGCTGATGCACAGCGGTGCTTCTAAGATCGGAAGTACCAGCCCCACCCAGGAACTTAGTTGCAGTTTGAATCCTTAAGCTCTAAACAAGATCAAACTTTGTCAGAAACTTCGTAGGTGTAAAAGGGACAGCACTGAGCAATCTGTGTTCTGTTAAGTCCTCCAAACTGTTCTGAAACATGACAGATCCTGAGAGCCAGTGAGCTAGACCAGCTTTCCGAGGTGGGGAAGGCAGCGAAAGCTCTGTGCCCATCCTGAAGGGCGGGCAGCACAGGCTACAGCAAGAGGATACAGCACCAAGGCAGCTTGGCGTCTGTGCTGGTTGCAGCATCCCAGTGGAGAGAGACCTTACTCCGGAGGAGCGTCAGCTCCCGGCAGGTGGTGAGAGAAGAAGCGACACAGGGTAGAGTCCCGACATCCTCCTGCGGTGTCCATGCCAAATACTGGAAGCTCACCCAGCAGTCTTCCTTTTGAGCTAGCATGTGGCGTGGAATCATTTTTAATGTAGTGCTCTGAGCAGCCACTGCCACCGCCACAGGTCACACAGTGTGACCTATCTTTCAAAATAAATCTCATTTACTGCCTCAATTAAGAGTAATGAATTTTCTCAAAGACACTTTTTTTTTCTCTCTCCTTTCCTTTGGTTTACATTGACTGAGTGCCTGCTCTAGTCTAGTAAAATAGATATAATATGAGCCAAATCTATAATTTAAAAATGCTAGTAGTCTTGTTGAGGAAAGTAAAATGAGACAGGAGAAATGAAAATATTAAATACATTTTACTGAGTGCAGTATATTCAAAATATTTCAATATGTAACCAGTTTAAAATTATTAATGAGATATTTTGCATTCTTTGGGGGCATGGCTTTGAAATCCAGTGTATTTTGTAATTGCAGCCTATCTCAGTCCACGCTGGCCATACTTGAAGGGCTCTGTAGCATCACAGATTAGCTGCTGCCCTTTTAGACAGAATGGCTCTAAATTTGGGGTCAAGGACAAAAGGAAGACTTGGTCAGTGATGTCAGTATAAAGTGACATTATCACAGCAATGTTTTCCTATACACTGTCCGCTGTGTCCAACCATGGGTTGAACAAGGAGTGCAGCCATGCGGCCCCTGTGGGATCAGGGCACCTGCTCTCCCTTTGTAGACTTGTCTCGTGTTCTCATTCCCTGGCTCTGACTTACTTTTCTTCAAATCAAGCATCACTACCTTAAATGATGCATCAAGCTGCCTGTTGATTTGCTGTTTATTTTTCCCACAAAAATGAGAGCTCTGTTAGTATGGCAAGGAACTCTTCTCATCTGTCGCAGTGTGCTTCCTTAGCTGGGAAAGGAATAAGGACATTGGAGGTGAATGAGAAATGCTGTGGTAACGTTGGGATCTGTCTTCATCTCATCCAGCCTTGGGAGAGTCAGTACTGAGCTAATAAATAAGTGCTTTAGTTACTTTCTCATTGATGAGACAAAAAAGAACTTGATCAAAGCAATGTATTTATGGAAGAGTGTCTATTGGCCTTGGGTTTGAGAAGGCTGGGAGTCCACCATGGTGGGGAGCTGTGCCCAGAGTGTGTGGTGGACCTTCCTTGTCCAAACCACTGTGACAACTAATGTACAATAAAGACCTGAAGTATCTGAGCTAGGATTTTAACCCAGATGTTAGGTTCACAACTCAGATTTCTTTCCTTTTCCTCCTCTCTCCCCACCTCTCTCCTAATTCTTTCCCTCTCCATCCTCAGTCCTTTCTACCTCTGTCTTACATAATTGAGGCTGGCCCTGATCTCCAGACACTCCTGCCTCTACCTCCTAGTTTCTGGGATTACAACCATGTGGTACTTGCATCAGGGCTCAGATTTCTAACTATTGTACTTTCCCACTCTTAGGGAAGACCAAACCTCACCTCCTCTACTTCTGAGCCCTGGAAACCTCTTGGCCTTCTTGGCTGTTTTCTGCCCCCTCCCCCCATTAATTGATTGTTAGGTACCATCAGCCCCAGAAACTGCATGTAGAATTTGTTGACAGGGTTGGACAATACTGTCAACATATTTGTTGAACTGCCCAAAGCACTCAATTGATGTTGGTGAAAATATATTTTGATTACTACAAAATCAGTCAGGCTTATTTTTTTTAATTAATTTTATTTATTTCTGTATGTGTATGAATGTACTGTCTGCATGCAAGTCTGTGCACCTGTGTTGTGCAATGCCGCGGAGGTCAGAAGAGGGTCTCGGATTCCCCTGGAACTGGAGTTCTCCTGGAATTGGAGTTTCAGACGGCTCTCGGCCGCCATGTGGGTTCTGGGGATCGAATCCGGGTCCTCTGTAAGAGCAGTTGGCGCTCTTAACCGCTAGGCCATCTCTCCAGCCCCTCAATCAGGCTTATTTTAGAGTCCATCTATGTTAGACGATATGGGAAGCCCCTGCTGAGTGGAGCCTGTGGACAGCAACATGGCAGCATTGTGTTAGCTACTGACACATCCAACATAGGAAACTACTCTCAACATTGAACTAAACCCAGCTCCCAGGGACTTCCTTATTAACATAGATGACATAAACTCATCAGACAGCTGAGACTGCAGTGATGGATTCTAGTTTTCATAGTATGAGCCTAGGTAGTTAGACACAAGAAAAATACCAAGCCTTAGGCACCTACTGAATGCTGTGCTCCAAACAACCCCCCTCCTCAATTGTACATTTCTTAATGTTCAGACTCCTCAGCAAGGGAAGTAGCAAAAAAATTGGTGGACACTGTTCTAACAAGTACAGTTGGGGATGGATCATTCTGTGGAAATCAGGTGGGTTAAAATGCAGAGACGAGGATAGCACAGATGAGGGCTCGGTGTTCTGCAGCTCTGCCTTCTTTTCTTTGGTTTAAGGGAAGGGGAATTTAAGAGGCTTCCTGTGTCCAGCAACTGCTTCACTTTGGGACCATCCCCAGGCTTCGTATTTGACACCATTGTCTTTCCGTTTCCAACAGACGATCTTATTGTGGCAGCATTTCTGTGAGTATTTATCCCGGTGTTCTGGGGTCTCCTCCAGGAAGCTGTGAGGGTCACTCAGGCTTGACCCACTCACTGCTATCTCAGGACCTTTTGCCATAGAAATTATGCCGAAGTTTGATCACATTGCTTCCAGGGGCTGCCACAACAAACTGCCATGTTGGTTAGCTTCAAATGACAATAGATTTTCTCTCATGATTTTGGAGGTTTGGAACCCCAAATTTAAGGAATAATCTTTCCAAACACTCCATTAGAGCATTCTTTTCCCTCTCCCAGCATCTAGGGTTCCCTCTGTCTGGCAGTCCAGGCACCACCACTTCTGGAGTTCATGGTGTCCATTGTTACTGACATCCTTGCCTTCTAGCCGAATGATGTCAGTCTCTGTCTGCGTCTTCATGTGCTCTTTTTCCTTCTGTGTATCTGTGGGTCAGACATTTATCGTTGCACCTAGGATCCATCTAATTTTGAAGAGCCTCATGTAAATTGTCTGCAGATAGTATATTTCCCAATAAGACTGCATTCTTTGGTTTGGTCCTATGCAAACATTAAATTCTGGGGACAGTCTTCCATCAGTTACCCTGGGTCCCAATGAAGAATTCAGTGGGAATTGAGGGTTGTGTTGAGGGGATGGCCATAGGAAGAGCGTGCTCTCAAGCTTCCGCGTGAGTCTGATTTCACTTTCTTTTTCTATGAAACTCATCAGTCACCTGAGTTCCAGAGTTCCGGCCAGGAGACACCATCTTCCACACAGAGGTCTTTTTCTTACATTCTCTCTGATTTCTGTGCCTGTTCTTTTTAGTTTTGTAGAAAGAGGAAGAACAATGCTGAGGTCAGGGACTGGGAATCCCTGAAGTGAAGCAAACTTCTGTGATAAAGGAAAACATTAACCCAGCATTATTTTTCTTGCCATGTTTTATTTTTAGACATTTTCTTTAGGGTTTCTTCTGATAGCTGTGGAACCCAAAGGGAAAATCACAAGCAAAAGAGAGAGAAAAGGACTCAGAAAAGGGGGCACATAGGAGATGTGTATGTGACCATTTGAAGAAACCAAAGTCAAATAAACAGCTTTCTTCTTTCTTTTATGTTGGTCGAGAATATTCCTGTTGGCCAAGGTGTTTGAAAAGAAATCCCAAAGCACTGGAGAAGAGTTCAGCTATTCATTATTTTCCTACATGATGTGTTTCTACATTATCCCATGGAGCAAAACTAACATTTACTGAATCAGTATCACTTGCCCAGAATGCTTCCCAATACGTTTTTGTCCTGACTTTGTCAATCCCCCTACATTGTTCTGAAGGATCTTACTGCTCACATTTTGGAGATGGCAACACTGGGACTTAAAGTCATTAAGCATGCTTGCAAAGACTGCAGAGTGAGCGAGCGACAAAGATGGATGTGGAGCTCAAGTCTTTTCATTTTCTTTCGTTTTTTTTTTTTTTTTTTTTTTGGTCTTTGAGACACGGTCTCCCTGTAGCTCTGGCTGTCCTGGAACTCACTCTGTCTGGCTGTCCTGGAACTCACTCTGTAGACCAGGCTGGTCTTGAACTCACAAAGATCCACCTGCCTCTGCCTCCCAAGTGCTAGGATTAACCTTTCATTTTCTAGAATGCATTAGGTCTAGACAACTAGAGACACAAAAGAAAGTAAAGTGTGTGTGCATGTGTGTGTGTGCATACGTGTGTGCATGTGTGTGTGTATTTATCTAGTAAAACATTCCTGGAATTTGAGGAGATGTCTTCATAGAAAAAAGAACCCCATACCATACTTGATGCTGCTTTCTGCTGCTCATGGTGATGATGGTAGTGGTGGTGGTGGTGGTGATGGTGGTGATGGTGATGGTGTTTCTAGTGTTAGTGGTAGTGATGACAGTAGTGATGGTGGTGGTGGTGATGGTGATGATGATGGTGATGATGGTGATAATGATGATGGTGATGATGGTGGTAATTACAGTGATGATGATAATGATGTTAGTAGTGATGATGGTGATGATGATCTTAGTAGTGATGGTGGTGTTGGTGGTGGTGTTAGTGTTGATAGAGGTGCTGATGGCGAGATGATCGTGTGAATGGTAGTGGTGGTTTGGTATTGATGATAGTGGTAGTGATGGTTTTAGTGGTGAGGGTGGTGATAGTATGAGTGATGATGGTAATGATGGTGGTGACTATGTTAATTAGTTGATGCTGGTGGTGAAGGTAGTAATGGTGATGATGGTGGTAATGATGGAGACTATGTTAATTAGCTGATGCTTGTGGTGAAGGTAGTAATGGTGATGATGGTGGTAATGATGGTGGTAATGATGGTGGTGAATATGTTAATTAGCTGATGCTGGTGGTGAAGGTAGTAATGGTGATGATGGTGGTAATGATGGTGGTGACTATGTTAATTAGCTGATGCTGGTGGTGAAGGTAGTAATGGTGATGATGGTAGTGGTAGTGGTAGTAATGGTAGTGATAGTGGTAGTGGTGGCATTATCGTGGTGAGGATGGTGTCAGTGGTGGTGATGATAGTGATTGTGGCAGAGGTGATGGTGTTAGTGGTGGAGGTGGTGGCGTTAGTGGCAGAGGTGTTGGTGTTAGTGGTGTTGCTGCTCCTGGTGGTGGTGGTGATGGTGGTGGAGGTGATATTGGTGGTGCTCATAGTGGGGATGGTGATGATGTTAGTTGTGATGATGGTGGTGGCGATGATGGTGGAGATGATGGGTTGGTGTTCATAGTGGTAGTGGTGATGGTGGTGTTCATAGTGGGGATGGTGATGATGTTAGTTGTGATATTGACAGTGGTGATGATGGGTTGGTGTTCATAGTGGTAGTGGTGGTGGTGGTGGTGTTCATAGTGGGGATGGTGATGAGGTTAGTTATGATATTGATGGTGGTGATGATGGGTTGGTGTTCATAGTGGTGGTGGTATTAACAGCCTCTACTGTTTTGGAGTACTTTCTTTCTCCTGTTAACAGTATCATTTGCTTTACAGAATTTATTCCCAGAACACTCATTACGTATTTCTCGATCTTGCACTTTGTAAAAGAATGCATCTGGATCTGTGGAAACAAAGCTCAAGCAGGCTCTCCCCCCGTTAATCATGGAAGCACTGTCCACACTCACTCATGTGTTCTGGAGCACAGTGTTAAAGCCCCCATGTGTAGAAGTTTGGAGACTCTTACCCATGTTCTCCAGAATCCAGAGGCTGTGTCTTCACGTGGAATTCTGGATATGCTTGAAATTCATTTTCTTTCTTGGTCCACCTCCAATCACAAAAAATCTTTCATTTAGTTATAAAAGTGAATAACAAATGGTACAAAGTCTCTCCTATTTGTCCACCACCCAGTTCTCCATTGTAAATCAAATTTTTTAGGCTAGTGTCTCATATATAAGTGAAGCTATATAAATTTGCAGCATTTATTACATAATACATATATCCAAATAGAAAACAATTGAATTTTTAATTTCCTTTTTTTTGAGATATATTTTATTTTCCGTGTGAGTGTTTTGCTGTGTGTACACCACATACTTGCCTGGCACCTCCGGAGGCCAGAGAGGGTGTCAGACAACATGGGACTGGAGTTACAGATGGTTGGAGCCACCATGTGGGTGCTGGTGCAGAGTTAACTACTGAGCCATCTCTCCATTTTTTTTCTATTTTTTTCTTCCTTCTGTGGAGAAATAGGGATGAGTGCAAGCCTCCTTGACCACTGCTGAACTCTCCCCTTTCTCCTCTCACTTCTATCATCCCATCTGTTACTCTGCTCAGAGCTTTAAGCAAAACGTCCCGTTTTCAATACTAGTTTGAGGAGTGCAAAGTTAAAACATTTACAAGGAGGTCGATGCTCCCAAAGGGAGCCGGGAGCCGGGTTGGGTGTTCAGTGAGCTGGAAGTGGTTTAAGCTAAAGTAGTTGAACTTGCGGAGAGGAAAGAGACCTAATGGTTCTCACAGTGGTGTCTTCTAAGTCAGGGAGCTGGTGTCCCAAGGAAAATTGACTTTGTTGTCTACCCAATGACAGATCTTGCACCTGATCTTGGCACAGATCTTGCATTTGACCTCAGCACGGGAACAACAGGGCTCCTGGCCACCAAAAACCTTTTCTGCCTAGGACAGTAGCCCCTATGAGCCTGACTTCTGCCCCTAGAGGCTTGCCTACAGTTCCTGGAACCATGGCTCCAGGTAAAAGGAGCCTAGTAATGAATGTGATTTACTTGTCATTTCTGGCTCATAGGAAACTTGGAGTAGCTTTTGTTTTGTTATAGAAAAATGCTACTTGAAGTCAAGAACTGTGTTATGTTATAAATAACCTGTGTCCTTGAATGTGAACCATAGATTTTCAGAATTCACATTTAAGAAACCGGGAAACATCTTATAATGAAGCATTTGTTTTATATGCAGTGTTTCCTTCTGTGAAATAAATGGTGTCTTTCAATTAGGTAAATACACCATCTCCCTGGTATATGAGTAAGATAGTCTGCTTAGAAGCACATTCGAACCTTAGTGAGTTTTAAGATCTTTGTTATGGACAGAGAAGTAGGTGTAACTTGTTTCACAACTTCTTAGATAAGAATTTTAATATCTGCTGGGTGTGGTGGCACAAGCCTTTAATCCCAGCACTGGGGAGGCAGAGGCAGGCGGATCTCTGTGAGTTCAAGGCCAGCCTGGTCTACAGAGCAAGCTCCAGGCTAGCTGCAACTAAGGGAGACCCTGTCTCAAAAATACCAAAAATAAAAGAATTTTAATATCTTTATTGATGTGTAATTTGTATAGCATAAAGTTCTCTCCTTTTTAATAAAATATTACATTTATTTGCTTTGTGTATAGGAAGGGAGCACGTGCCACAGTGCACACATGAAGAGCAGAAAACACTGTGTAGGAGTCGGTTCTCTCCTTCTACCATGTGAACCCTCAGGAATAAATTCAGTGTCCTCAGTCTTGACAGCAAGTCCTTTACATGAGCCATCTTGCCAATCTCATGGTCCACTCCTTTCAAGTGAAGAATTTAATGATGTTAAGTGTAGATTCTTTCAAAGTTGCAAAACCACTTTCTTTTTGTAACTTTTTATTTCATAGCCTCAAAGAATTTTTTCCCATTAATAGTTACCCCAAATACCACTGAAATCTGTTCTCAGTAATCATGAATCCACTTCCTGCATTTGTAAATTGGCCTTATCTGAATATTTAACATAAATTGAGACACATAACACACATTGCTGTGTCATCAACTCCTTTTGCTCCACATTAAGATTTTGACGTTCATCTGTCAGTGTGTCATACCGTGTCACGATGAGTCATACTCCATTGCACCGCTGTCCTGTTTGCTTTCTGTGTGCCACGGCTGATAAGCACTGGAGCTGCTCTCGCCTTCTGTGAAGCTCTGTGGGGCCATGGGCTTTCTTCTCTCTTGGATATATTGCTAGAACTGCTGTACTAACTGTGTGCTTGATAGTTTGAAAAACTGCCTAATTAATTTTCAAAGTAGATGCAATATTTTATACTACCACTAGCATATACAAGAGATTTGATTTTTTCTACATTTTTGCCAACTTTGTATTATGTCTTGTGATTTTGATTATTCTCATGAGTATGGCTTTAAAATTTCCTAATAAACACATTTCTTCATGTATGTACTGGCTAGCTGTGTATCTTCTTTAAGAACATCTTTATTTAAATATTTCCCTCTTTTGGAATGGAATTATCTTTTTTTAGTGCTGAGGTATAAAAATTCTTTATATAATGTGGAGTCAAGTTCTGTGACAGGTGCATCATTCACTGCCAATACTTTATCTCAGTCTATGGGTTACGTGCTCAG
Source organism: Rhizomys pruinosus (assembly GCA_009823505.1). Lineage (NCBI taxonomy): Eukaryota > Metazoa > Chordata > Mammalia > Rodentia > Spalacidae > Rhizomys > Rhizomys pruinosus. The sequence goes on along the minus strand of VZQC01009555.1, from coordinate 495,911 downwards.
CCACTCATCCTGAGTAGCAGCTTTCCATGGGGGCTGCATGGGAACCTTATCCCTCTCCCTCCTCCCTCCACAGATCCATTGGGTTAAATACACACAGCATTGTGGCCTTGCTAGCTGGGCTCTGTCCTACAGTTTTTCTCCTCTGAATTGCTCCAATCCTTAGCCAGTGACCTTTTCTGTCTTAATTTTCCTCCACTTCTCTTTATCCTCTCTACCGTTCCTTCCCTTCCCTTCAGTTTCCTTCCTTCCCTATCTCCTTTCATAAATGGATATTTGCATTAGTACTTAAGTTTCAGAAGCTTTGCCAGAGGCTGAATTCAAAGACAAAAGGAAGAAACAGCTTCTATCCTCAAGAGATTTGTTCTGGTAGAAAAGGAATACATTCCTAATAATAATATGCCAACGATAGCAGAGATCAGTGCAATCAGCTCCATGAAGGAGAAGCCCTAGCTGTTCCAGAAATGGGCAATGGCTACACCCAGGGACACCCAGCATTCCTCCTCTGATGAGGTGTAGGGTTAGTTGAGATCTCAGAGGTATGAAAACACTTTAAGGGTGGCAGAAGAAAACCCCTATGGGGAGAGGGTTATGAGAATGGCCTTTTGAAGGTGGAGACAAAGCCCAGGAGGTTGGAACAGAGCAGGACAGAGTGGAACAAAATCATGCTGGGCCCTTAGATAGGGACAAGGTCATGTCCTTTTGGAATTGTTTTAAAGAATTAATGCATTAGTAACATATTTACATTGTTTCCATGGGTGTCTCTTCTCCTTCCAACTCTTCTCACACCCACCCCTCATTCCCTCTCAGTTTTGTGATTTCTTCCTTGATTATTATTGTGCATATATCTATGTATAAATCTCCATCATCTATCTATCTATCTATCTATCTATCTATCTATCTATCTATCTATCATCTATCTATTATCTATCTATCTATCTATCTATCTATCTATCTATCTATCTATTTATCCATCATCCATTTAATCGTCTGAGCCCATTTAGTGCTGCTTGTATGTACCCTTGTTTAGGGCTGACCACTTGGATTAGATTACACACCAGGGAGCTGGTCCTTGAAGAAAACTGGTTCTCTCTACCTCAGAAGTCATTGATTACCTGCTGCTCTTCATCCAGAGGTGTGACCTTGTGAAATTTCCTCCATCCACATCTGCCTATCAGCTGGTGCTGTCATTATGAAGGTGTTGCTTAGAAAACCATCTTCCTGCCATTTCCTGGGTCTCCCTTCCCTGTGACGCCTGGAAAGCCTATCAGCTGGCATTCTGTCCCTCTGATGCATACCATCTGATTGAGAATACTCCCCCTTCTCTATCTACAAGCTGTTTGAAATCTGCTTGGTAGAAGCAGACATGTCTCTGATTCCCTTGCTGGAGCCATGTCACTGGGATTTTGCAGAGAGTTTAGCAAGCACTCCCGGCGGGCAGCCTGGAGGCTCCACCAAGCAGTGTGAATGGAGGCTAACTGGTTTCCAATCTGAATCCACTCTCAATGAGGAGCAGAGGGAACTGGATCTCTGCTTTCATCCAGAATGGGCTAAGAGGTATCATGTGGGGCTAACGTTTCATCGGACAGGAGAAAGATGGGGTGCTTTACCTGTAAGACGTGATGGAGCGTGCTGTTTAAAATCTCGTGTATCACAATGCATGAAGACTTAGAACAAGAAGGAAACAGAAAGCATTTATTTAGAGGAATGCAGTCTGGAAATGAAGAAATGCCCATTTATAGACAGCATGGCTATTTGTGAAAATCCTAAGGAACATAAAACGAAGAATTCACTAAAGTCACAGGTATTAGATCAATTAGCACCCAAAAATCAATTGCATCTCTATAATCTAGGAATCAATGTGTATAAACTAAAGTAAAATAATGAAATAAAAAACAGTTGTTCCAAATCAGATAAAATACATAGTTATAAATATAACAAAATATATAAAAATCTATGCACTGAAAATTACAAAACACTAATGAAGGAAAGATTATCCACATTGATAGCAAGATGTACCATGTTCGTGGATTGGAAACCTCAAGAAAGGACAGTTGTGACTTTTCCACAACTTATGTACAACTTTAACATGTCCCTATCAAAATCTGAACTAGAACTTATGTAGAAATGTAGAAGGAGAGAGTAACTAAAAACCGTGAGAAAGAATGAAGTGGGAGAGTCACTCCACTTAGTGTTGAGGCTTCCTACACTGACAAAATAATAGGAACAGTGAGACCTTGTCAGAGGACTTCGCACACAGATACAACACACACACACACACAACACACACAACACATACACACAATTCATACACAACACACCCAACACATACAACCACACACAACACACACAACATGTACAACACATACACACACACAACATGTACAACACATACACACACAACACACACACACACACACACACAATGACAGAATGGAGCAGAGCAAAAAAAATGCCAAATATTACCATTTGACTTTGATCAAAGTGTCAATTCAATAGGGGAAAATGGCCTTTTCAACAAATAATACTACATTTGAGCAAAGTCTAGAAGAAAACAAGTAAAAGACTCCTACCTAAACCCACACCATATTAAAAATTAGACAAAATTGATTGTTAATTTAAAGGCAATAAGTAAACCTATAAAGTTTTTAGGAAAAAATAGAGAAAAAATTCAGGAGTCAAAGGACACTCAGAGTTCTTACTGGTGATTTAAGAACACTATCCATTAATGAAAAAAAGTACTATATTGTGAGTTCTATCACTATTAAGGGAACGAGAACATTTTCCTAATTTTAATGACCCCCCCAATAAATTGTCTCCAGAAGTAATTTTGGCATAATCAATAACAGCAGAAATATTGATAGTGAAATGTGTAATAAAGTAAGCTGCCCTTTATTGCCCTCACTGTTTTATGTGTTTTACCAAAATTAACACATGTAACTTTTGTTTTATTTTAAATATTTTATTTATTATCTTGATTTTATTGCCTGTGTATATGTAAGTGCACTGGTGTCATGCATTGTGCACAGAGATCAGAAGAGGGCATTGGATCCCTGGAACTGGAGTTACAGTAGGCTGCCAGCTGTGATCTCAGCCTGGGGCATCTGCTTCAGTAGTCTGTGCTCGCTGCCTTTGTGCCTTGTTGCCTCTCACAAGTATCGATGCATTTTGTGGCTTTTGTGGAATTTTCAGCATCTGGAAGGGGGTTTGATCCTTTTAGGAAAACATATCCTCGTTAGTTCTTTCTGTCAGACACACTTTTAAAGGTCTAGCCTATAGAAAATAAAATAAGGGAGTGACAAGGCCTTTGTTCTTTGAGTAGAACCTGTCTTTTCCAGAAGTGCATAGGCAGTCTCTGAGAATTCATAGCCAGTACAGAGGCTTGCTTCACCTTTGCCATGATGAGGTCATTTCTGCATGTCTAGGTTTAGTTTTAGTCATGACCAGGTGGATTCCACTGGCTGCTCAGAGTTGAGACAGTCCACCCGCTGTCAAGAGTCCCTTATGCACCCATACTACGATGCTAGACAAGTTATCTAATGTCCTTTGTCTCCCCTCCTTTCTTCTTTTTTTTTTTTTCTTTTTAGTTTTATTCTTTTTTTGGTATTTTTGAGACAGGGTCTCCCTTTTAGTACCAGCTGTCCTCTGGAGCTCACTCTGTAGATCAGGCTGGCTTTGAACTTCCAGAGATCCGCCTACCTCTGCCTCCCAAGTGCTGGGATTAAAGTTGTGTGCCACCCTCCTTTCTTATAAACTGGGAAACTTCTATCTCGTGGTTGCTGAGAGAATTCAGTGTCAGAGACAATAGAGTTCAGTTCAATATGCTCAGTTCAAATGTTCAATAGGACATTTGATTCAGCACCAGTATCTGAAATGTTGATAGGTAAAGTGAGAAGTTCACTTTAAAAGTGAACTTCACTTTAAAGTGTTCCCCAAATATGCTACAACTTTCTTCAAATTCAACCAAAGCATTGATGACAAAACATGAAAATATCACACTGTAGTATTGTATGATCACTTCCAACATAAATTGCACACATTTCTAACATTAGTGAAGTTTGTGTGGTATAGAGAGCGCATATGGAAAGTTTTATGGCAAAAACATGGATGTGAGGTGGTGTTTAACGGTAGACAGGTTCATGGATATCCCAGCCATATTGCAGAGGAGTACTGGGGGTTATGTTTGGTAAAACCACACTTTTCTCCATACTCTTGTTTGTTTTTTTTTTTTTTTTTTTTTTTTTGTGTGTGTGTGTGTGTGTGTGGAAATACCTAACTGAGAAGCTCAAGCCTTTACGTGAAAGACCTGTTTAAATGCTCCTGCAGGAAGATGCTTCTTTTTCTCTGCTATGGAAAGAATATCTTCCCTCTCACAAATTCCCATTTGAGGAGATCTGTGCTCCTCTGATGTAGAGTGATCGTACATCCTGTTTGGGCTTGGACCACTCAGAATTAAGCCTATTATTCTGGTTCCATTATTATCACAGCATCCTTTGCTTTAAGATTTGTCCAGTGTGGGGGCTGGAGAGATGGCCTAGCGGCTAAGAGCGCCGACTGCTCTTACAGAGGACCCGGGTTCGATCCCCAGCACCCACATGGCGACCGAGAGCCGTCTGAAACTCCAATTCCAGGAGAACTCCAGTTCCAGGGGAATCCGAGACCCTCTTCTGACCTCCGCGGCCTTGCACGACACGGGTGCACAGACTTGCATGCAGACAGTACATTCATACACATACAGAAATAAATAAAAATTAATAAAAAAAATTAAAAAAAAGATTTGTCCAGTGTGTATGAAATGTAGCCCTCTATGTTCAACTGCATTGCTTCTCTCTTGTTTGTTATTAGTAGCTACCCCTTGGTGTCTGATACCTATGAAGCATTCATATGAACAGAGATGGTATCTGCTGATTGTTCTAGTCCCAGTACAAACCTCAATATTACTTATGATACGGATTTGAATAAAGAGAATGAAAACTCTGGAGTGTGTGTTCTTTCTCTTTTTGATCCTGCTGTCTGTGGGCTTTGCACGGGCACACCCTAGGTGTTTGATGGATGTACAAATGGGGTTGGACAGCTACAGGTTTATCCTATTCGGGAACATGCCGAAGATGACTTTTGCTCAGGCTGACAGTGTGTTCTCATAAATTTTCCCTTCTCTCCTCTCTGCTCACTAACGCACACACATTTTTCTCTGACAGTTTAGATTGGTCTTCAGGACTGAAGAAAAAGTCTGTTTGGAAAAATCTCAAGTATCAAAATGAGTCAGTCAGATGTATTTCTGTAGGTTACCTCAGCTCTGTTTTGTAAGATTTAACCTTTCCCAGTCTGAGGGCCTTGTTAAGAAATTTAAAATAAAAATGGACAAAAATAGACATTTTGATGGATTGCTATATTGATTTAACAGTTCATTTAACACACTATATTGAATTTTTATTTTTGTTATAATTAGTGTTATTCTTTGGAGTTTCTAACTAGGATTTCCACTCTTGATTATAACCTTTTGTGATTTCAATAGCTTTATGTGATTTTTCTTTTTGCACTGTATAAGAAGTTATACTAGAAGATCTTAAATGAAATTATTATCTGCAGAGCAATCATTTAAATAACTGTTTTTACTTGCAGAGCAATCATTTAAATAACTATAATCATTTAAATAACTACATTTAATAAACTACAATCATTTAAATAACTATAACCACCAGAGGATAGTTACTTGTGAGAGGAAGCCTATTAATATGAGTCATTTGAAGACTTAACTTAGTGACAGCCCTTCTGTAGGGTGCTACGAGCCAATCCTGATCTAAGCTGTGTTCAGAGCACAGCCTTGTGCAAGGCTTGAAAAGGCTTGTTGGTAGATGTGCTTTGTGGGGCTGGGCCTTCCCATTTGGATTTACTGTTTTTGTTCTAAGTAACTGTGGAGTCTATGCTGTGGTCTGCTAGGTCTTAGAGTAAGGATTCTACAGTGACACTCTTGACATTTGGGCTGGTGAATTCTCTGTTGTGGGGGGTGAGACTCTCCTGGGCATTGAATGATTCAGCAACAACCCTGGGCAGTAGCTGTGAGATTCCAGTAGTGCTTCTTGATCTGGACCATGTCAACCAAATTCCTCTTCAGATATTGTTAAGTGCTTCCCGATTCCAGTAGTGTTTCTTGATCTGGACCATGTCAACCAAATTCCTCTTCAGATATTGTCAAGTGCTTCCCGAGGGTGGTGGGGTAGCATGGCCACTTGTGGAGAAGTAGGGCTATAGAGCAGCGTGCGCCAGCTGCTTGACTCAGCATAAGCTGAGTGATAGTTCTGATGGTTTCTTTTCCTGAAAATGGGATCATAATGACAGTGTTTTAGAATTATTGACGTTCAAATTATATCAAGAACAGAAACTGTGCCTCCCTCCCTCCCTCTCTCCCTTCCTCTTTCTCTCCTTCTCTTCCTCCTTCCCTCCCTCTCTCCCTTCCTCCTTCTCTCCTTCTCTTCCTCCTTCCCTCCCTCTCTCCCTTCCTCCTCCTCTCCTTCTCTTTCTCCTTCCCTCCTTCCCTCCCTCTCTCCCTTCCTCTTTCTCTCCTTCTCTTCCTCCTTCCCTCCCTTTCTCCCTTCCTCCTTCTCTCCTTCCCTTCCTCCTTGTCTCCCTCTCTCCCTCTTTCTCTTCTTCTCTTCCTCCTTCCCTCCCTCTCTCCCTTCCTCCTCCTCTCCTTCTCTTCCTCCTTCCCTCCTTCCCTCCCTCTCTCCCTTCCTCTTTCTCTCCTTCTCTTCCTCCTTCCCTCCCTTTCTCCCTTCCTCCTTCTCTCCTTCCCTTCCTCCTTGTCTCCCTCTCTCCCTCTTTCTCTTCTTCTCTTCCTCCTTCCCTCCCTCTCTCCCTTCCTCCTCCTCTCCTTCTCTTCCTCCTTCCCTCCTTCCCTCCCTCTCTCCCTTCCTCTTTCTCTCCTTCTCTTCCTCCTTCCCTCCCTTTCTCCCTTCCTCCTTCTCTCCTTCCCTTCCTCCTTGTCTCCCTCTCTCCCTCTTTCTCTTCTTCTCTTCCTCCTTCCCTCCCTCTCTCCCTTCCTCCTCCTCTCCTTCTCTTCCTCCCTCCCTCCCTCTCTCCCTTCCTCCTCCTCTCCTTCTCTTCCTCCTTCCTTCCCTTTCTCCCTTCCTCCTTCTCTCCTTCCCTTCCTCCTTCTCTCCCTCTCTCCCTTCCTCTTTCTCTTCTCTTCCTCCTTCCCTTCCTCTCTCCCTCTTCCTTCTCTCCTTCCCTTTCCCCTTCCTTACTTTCCTTCCTTCGTCCTTCATCTTTCCCTCCTTTCTATTTCTTTTGAGACAAGTTCTTGCTCTATTTATTGCCCAGCTTGGCCTAAATACCCTATGTATCCTATGCTGGCCTCAATCTTGCCCCCTCCCTCAAACTCTCTCCCAAGTGTTGTAATTAAAGGAATTAAAGGCTTGAGCTAGCTAACCTTTTTCTGGTTAATTTTCTATTTTATGTGCCTGAGTGTTTTGTGTGAAGGCTTTTAAGTGTACTATGTATCCAATGCCTGTGTAGGCCAGAAGAGGGCATTGGATTCCCTGGGAAAGGAGTTATTCAGGATGTGGGTGCTGGGAACTGAATCTGGATCCTTTGCAAGAGCAGCCATTGCTCTTAACCACTGAACCATCTCTGAGCCCTCCATGCATTCTCTGAGCCATCTCTCAAGTCCTTCTTTTTGAAGACTTAACAGCAAACTTTTCCAATACCAGTGACTCCTACTTACATGGGACTCTCTCTCTCTCTCTCTCTCTCTCTCTCTCTCTCTCTCTCTCTCTCTCTCTCTCTCGCTCTCTCTTCCATCCTGCAGAGCATGATGACTGTAGCAGCGGGCAGCACAACTGTGACAGGAATGCTATCTGCACGAACACCGTCCAGGGGCACAGCTGCACCTGCCAGCCGGGCTACGTGGGGAACGGGACTGTCTGCAGAGGTAAGCTGGCGGGGAGCCCCGACTGCTGCAGCCTCCCTGGGCTCTCCATGCCCATGGGGTGACCCACGTCAGCCCTGCAGTGCTGAGCACAGGCTGTTCCTGCTGCTGGTCTATCTGCTGACTGGGGCACTGTGCATGAAGGAAAGAGACCTAGCCCTTGTGCTGTGGGTGTGCGTCAGGGTGCGGCTCTGCAAAGGAATGACTTTGTCTGGTTTTGACATTTAGAGGAACGAAGCTTGGGGGGTCCTAATCCTTAGGTGATGCTTACCCCCTCAGCTCGGGGGTGCTGATCTGCACACATTCTACACATCGGCTTCACCGAGACGACAAACACTTAACAGATTTGGACTTGAAGCTTGCCCAGTAGTTTGTCTTTGCTCTACATTGAGGAATATATTCACAGCCCTCCCTCAGACTTCTGGGAGTGCAGGGCCTTGTTCCAGGCTCTGCTCTGCTGACCACACTCCGCCTTCACTCAGTTCCTCTACACAAGCTCACTGGTTCCTCCACATTTCTATTCTGATGTGGATGCATCACAGAGATGTTGAGGTAACACTGTCAGTAAGGGCGCCCTCACTGATTCTTAGCCCAATTCTTGTTTGATTTGTTTTTCATAACCAGCCTGACTCAGCACTGCACAGTTACATTTGTCTTTGAATTATTCACCATGCATGAAGTATAGGTGCAGTGCAGGGCACACTCGGCCTTGTCGCTCAACTTTATCTCTAGGAATAGAATGCACCTGACATGCTAACGTCTTCCATTAACTATGTGTTAAGCAGTCCAGTCAATCAAAGAGGAAAGAGACACAATTGACTACAAAGAGAAGAACAGGAACCCCAGCCCTGGAAGTGTTACCCTCTGCCTTTTAGAGGTGATAAATTCCAATGGAGGGGCATAGCCAGGTCCCCAGTGCTGCCCAGTACATCGTCAGAACTACTCTACAGAGATGGCATGGTGTTAAGGAGAAACATCCTTCTAGGACCAAGTTGCCTTATTTGTGCCTTGAAGTGGGGGGGTAAAATATTACTTTTTCCTATGTTGGCAAACACATGATGAACACAGTCTCACGCCTAATGAAGAAAGTAAATGAAGAAGGCTGTTTTTAAATATCAATATAACCAAAAGCTACCAACATTCAAAGTAATTTTTCTTTATTCATTGTTACCTCTCAAGATGTATTCTAGAGGCGGGCTTGGTGATAAAGTCCTGTAACTCCCAGCTATAGGAAGCTAAGGCAGAAAGACTGAACATTCAAGGCCACTCAAGGCTTACAGAAGGAGTGCAAGGCTGATCTGGGGAACTCAATTGGATTCTGCTTAAAAAAAAAGGAATAAAATGGAAAATAAAACAAAAATTAAAATTAAATGAGAGAACTGTGGTAGAGTTTAATGATAGGGTACTTTCTTAGTAGGTATGGGGCCTGAGTTCTATGCTCAGTGCCAGAAAGAGAGAGGAGAGATAGAGATAGAGATAGAGAGAGAGAGAGGAGAGAGAGAGAAGAAAGAGACAGAGTTATTCGAGTAAATTACTCAGTGGAGGGAAAGGTACACAGAGAGATGCTGTAATATTATACACATAGTGAGTTACAATTTCCCCAAATACCCAAATTAGTAAAGGAATACTTTTTAATTTACCTATATTCACTCCTAAAGTAGAATGCAGCAGTTTAAGACTAGAATTATATAGAATCAAATATATATACACATACACATACCTATATACATATACACATATTTATACACATGTGCACTCACAGACATAAACATGCAGACTGGGGAATACTTAAGCCCATTTCAGGAAAAAAAATAAACCAAGTTGCTAGATCTTACACATAGTACTATCGCATATGTAACTCACTACTGCTGAATATCTACCTCCTTCTATAGACTGGAGACATGCAGACTACATGTCTTATTACCCCTGGATGTGAGAACAAAAGACCATTCACTTGTTGGTATGAATTCTATATTATTTGCATGTCTTGCAATAGGGATTAATGTGTGAAATATATCTTTCTTAAAATTGTCCAGGAGTCAAACAAAGCAGTGCTCAGTTTTCTAAAGGCTGCTGAGGGTATTTCTAAAGCAAAGCAAAACAAAAGTATTAGTCCTGTGGATTGTCTGGTACCTTCCTGTCATCACTATGAACCTAAGAAGTAGTGTGGGGCTGGTTTGAGTGGCTCTCTCCCTAGAACTCTGTTCCTTCATAAAGTGGTGTTAATTGCTTTTGTTCAGTGGGCTTGTGCTGGTCAGGCCTCTTGCTGTTGTGACAAGGGCCGGCCTCACTTTTGTGGACTTTATAAATCCATCTGTGAAAAGTGTGAGTTGAAATAATGACCCTGATGTCTGCAGACTCCAGAGTTTGAGGAGCATATCTGTCCTCACATGTTGTGAGTTAGAGATGGGAATCTTACCCCCATCCCCAAGGGTAGTCCTGTTGACCTGTGTGGAGGGACAGTTCTGTGTTTTATAAACGTTGCCCTGGGGGAAGCAAAGAAGGCTGAAGAGCTTGGAAGTCGGGTGTTGAGACTGCCTTCCTACAGGTGCATCGGGCTGTGTGTTTCTATATCTCCACTGTCTCAGTTCTCCTCTCCTTGTTTTCTAGAAGTGCTTTTGTAAAGAATTGATCAAGGGAATATGTGCTGATGTGCTTTAAGTGACAAAGGCTATGCAATGTAGAAGTCGTGTTGGAGCATGAGTGTAGAGGCAGTCGACGGGGGAGGGGAGGAGGACGGGGGAGGGGAGGGGAGGAGGACAGACCAGTTCATGTGCCATGTCTCCTACTCTTCAGGCACCTCTTTTATAGTTAATTTTACCACCTGTTACTAGAGCACTTACAATGGGAAATGGGAAAGTGCCAGATGATTTGCAGGAATTCTTCTTTTAATAGTGAACACATAGCAAGGTTTCTAGATATACTGCTTATAGATGAGGGTATCTAGGTGCTGTCTACAGGGAGTGGCAAGCACAGTGTGAGGCTGCCATTTCTCAGTAGCACAAGTAGTTGTGGACTTCCTGAAATTGTCTTTCCTGGCAGCTGATGTCCCTGTGTGCAGTGCTCACTTCCTGTGGACAGGCAGAGCTTTAGGAACCATCTGTGGCTCCCATGTGCTATCTCAGCTCCCAAAACCTCTGGGAAGCTGGGAGGCTGGCAGCAGCACTCTGTTCAAAGATATAGCCAAATCTGAATGAATCAGGACGGTGGGGGCTTTCCGTTTTCCTCTGCTCTCCCCCTTCCTTCTGCTTTTCTCTTCCCCCCATACATTATTCATTCTCTCTCTCTCTCTCCCTCTCTCTCAGCTTTAAAGAAGCAGAAAGGAAACAGATGTAATCACAATTTACAAGTTTTGAAATAACATTTTGCTCACACATTCAAGAAACAGACTAAAGCACGTTTAAGGCTTGCGAACTGTTTTGCTAAATATCTTGGCATGTAAGGTTAAATGGACAGAGCACTCTCAGGCATTCCCAAATGAGATTTGCATAGCCTGACCTGGGGGTTAAGGTTCTGAGTGTTTATCTGCTCTGCCAGTCCTGCAGAATGCTGAAATGGAAATCAGGCTTTAACTAAGCAGTTGTCAATATGCAGCTGGTAGAGTAAGCCTTCTTTCTTATCTGTCATTAGAGCTGGATAAGATCTGGTGATCCTGGGAAGCATTCTTGTTTTAGTGGCTGATAATACTGACATTTCATACATACACAGGGCATGTGAATTCTGTATCTGAATGGCAAAAATGCAGGGTATACAGGGCCCTGGAGGTCTCAACACTTAAGGGTAGAAAAAGATTTGAGGAAATGCCTTCCTTCAGTGGCACAGTTTACAGAACAAGGCTACCTCCTGTGAGAGAGGTTTATAAAATTATGAAAACATCCTGCCATGCGGAAGGGCATGTTCCCTCCTTAGGAGTCCTTTGGCTTCAAGGGAAAGAAACGCCCAGGGTCATGGATGGATACAGTTTGCAGAGTCCAGAGAAAAGTGAAAGTTTGAGCTGCTTTGTCAAAAGCAGGAAAAACTTACTCCTTAAAGGCACCAAATACAAAACTTTTATCTTATTCTTATTTGTGTTTGGCGTTGGCTGTTTAACATTGCTTCCTTGGGCATAGCGAAAGTCTAACTCTAAAGGCTGACCCTTCCAACAGCTTCAGGCTCACTCAGCATGGACTCTCATAAGGGTGTGACCTCACCTGGACCAGTGCATCATGACCTTGCCTGAGGCAGAGAACTTGAACCAGATTTCTCCCCTTTTCCATGTATGGGGATCCGACTCCCAGGGGCATGGCAGTCTCTGCAGAGGTTCCTTGGATCTCTGCATAATGCTAGCCAGCACCAGGGAGGAGATCTTCATGCCCTCTGTGAAAGAGCAAGCGGGCCCACCCCAGCTCTTTCCGTGTCTGTGAGAAGGGCCATTCCAAGGCAGCTTGGGAGGGCTGGAGGGCCACGAAGGCACAGGGAGGTGGGCTGGCCGTGAACTAAGGCTCTACAGCTAGTGAATTCTCTGTGGTTCTAGGAACCTCCTTTAGAACAAATTAAAGTGTGAAATAGTTATAAATTTCGCAATGTTGACCACAGGACATCAGTCCTGAGAGTTGAGCCCTTCTCAGTGAAGCATGCTCATGAGTTGTTCCTGCCTGTTTACTAGAATTAATTGAAACAGAAAAGATTTCCCAGGTGTGTCAGAACTTGAGGGTAGAAATGAGGCTGGGATTTGGGAGTAGTTGCTCCAGGGACAGGGTGCTAGGAAGGGATGCCCCTGCTGTCTACATCTGTTGCAGCCTGACTTTGGACTTCTCTCACTGGAGGCTGGAAGTCTATTGTCTGTGTGCTTGAGGTCAAACCCTCTGTACTGTAGTCCTCAATGCCTGGTTTGGTCAGATGTGTGCTTGAGATCATCATTCTTTCCAAGTCTAATTCACAGTAAACACTCTTTTTCTGGTTGTTTGGCTTAGGGTCAGGGTTAGGATTAGGGTTCAGCAGTAAGCACTCTTAAGACGACATAGCTACTATGGAAAATGCCAATATATTGATTAATTTTGAGAACCGTTATTGTTTTAGAAGAGCCTAGAAATGGTATTATAGATTCCCTCACTCATATTCAGAATCCACTGAAATGAAGATAAAGAAGTCAAACACATGGGAGGCTGAGATGTGAAATTTAACATTTAACAGCATGAAAATTTAACAAAAATTACACTGTAGAAGGTGACATGTGCGTTTGACAAAGAGAAAGCATTTATAACAAACATTGAGCTACCATATCAAGCAGGCTGATGCGCAAGCCACAGGTGCACATGGGTCACTTAGCTTCTCTGTAGGGCAGCAGCAGAAGCCTGGGAGGGTGTTTCCATGGGCGCATCTCCGCTTTGTGCAGAGGTGAAGAAGGAACTGGGCTGCTTTCCAACATGTCCATGTCTTCTCTTAGACATCAAGTCAGGGGGGAATGAGAGCATTAGTCAAGAACTCCAGCAGGCTTGCTCAGGGATGTCAGCCAAGTGGCAGAGGCCCCTTCTCCCCACACCCCTTCTCCCCACAGCTGTGGGCCAAAGACCTGCACTTCCTGTGTCAGCTTCATTCTGGAATGTGAGATGTGGCAGGAGTGGTTCACAAAAGTCTTATTTATGTGAAAGTCAGAGCCCAGGGCTTAACTGTAGCCTCTGCTGATTTATCACCTCTGCTTCTGGGCCTGCTGTCTCTCCCATAGATGTGCTAATTCTATAGAATCCTCTGGAGAAAAGTGAGAGGCACCTGCTCAGGCTTTCCCAGCATTTCTGGAGTTGATAGGTTGTGACACAGTCATAGCTCCTTCTTAATGTCCTTCTGCTGTCTACAGGAGTAGACTAGTTTTTCTTCCATCTTCCAGGGTTCATTTTCAAACCCCTTGGGGGACTCTTTAATGAGTCTGTAACGTGCAACAATGCAGTCTTCCCTTGTTACCTTTTAAGTCCTTGGCACAAGTCCTGATGCCTTAGGCTGTGTGGTAATCCTCCTTCTCTATCCTGGGAAGCTCTCCAAACACTACCCCCTCCCATGACACCCCATAGTAGAGTTTTTTGTTTTTTTTTTAACTCATCTGCTTCCTGCCGACTATGACTCAAAAACATCTCTGTACCCAATGTTTAGTAAGAGCAACACACACTATAGTCCCTGAACTCTCCTGATGAGGGTCTGTTAGATCAACGTGCTTTTACAGAATATTCTATTATGTATACAGAAGATTTTACAAGAAAGCAAAAGTCTCTCTGGGGACATAAAGTACAGGGGTCACCAAGCTTTACCTCCATATGAAAAACCTAAAGTAGATATGCAAATCAACCTTAATGTAGAGCATGGATTTCTAATGGCTGGCTGGCTTCAAAGAAAAGGATTGTAATAAGTTCAGTTTACTGTATAAATTTCAGGCACATAAGTGAGTCTTTTTCTAAGGCTTCTAAGAACCTTCCTTCTCATGATCTTGGAGTTCTCTGAGGTGACTTATGGTGAGCAGGTTTGCATGCAGCAGTCGCACAGAAGACTTGCTTCCTAGAAATCTCCATCTGAGGGGAGGCTGGAAACACTGTGTACCAGAAAGCCAGAAGCAGAAGGCCAGGGGAGCTTCGATGTAGACAGAAAGATGGATGCGGCTGTGACAGCTCATACTAATGGTGTCACTGAGATCGTGAATTAGCCGGTATCCTAAGTAAAGCAGGCATCTCACAGGTGCAGCGTGTTTTCAGACCCTCACAGGCAGTGGGAGATGATAGGAGAGGGAGCGAGAGGATTGAAAAGTTGTTAGACTAAGCTATCACTGAAAATAATAAAATTGATAAACTGCCAGGCTGTGAAGCAGAGATGATGAAATTTGGAGACTTTGAAGCAGATAGCAGAGGAAATAGGAAGCCTTTGGCAAAGGTTCTCACAGCACTCGAGACATAGTTTTGGAAACGTGCTTAACTTAATGAAGTCACAATCAGGAAGGCTCATTCTGAAATTCAGCCATCAGGTGAGCAGACAGATTCTGTGAGAGTGCAGACAGCTGGTGGACAGTGTGGCCCAGCTACAGGCAGGCCCGGCTGTATAAATATCCTCTGCCAATGAAGAGATGAAGGTGGTGAATGCAATCTGAAGAATGCAGCTCTGCTTATAGAGAATTTTCATAAGAGGACAGGTATAAATCTGAAACTGTACCGATATCTGATTGACTTATAAACGCAGGAATCAGAGAGGGCAGGAAGCAGATCAAGCTCAGTTTGAGAGATGGGCCCTGGCAGAAAATGTGGAATATTCCTTTTACTTTTTAAATTTCATTTATTTTTATGGACATATATGTGTCCACTGTGTACCGTATGTGCACAGGTACCTGTGGTTGTGAGCTGCCTGATGTGGGTGCTGGGGTCTGAACTCTGAGCCTAGGTCCTCTGCAAGAGCAGCAAGTACTCTTAACCAGTGACCTCTCTCCAGCCCTGTGGAGTATTCATGTAGCAAGCAGAGCCACCTAGAGTGTCCTTCACAGAGGACAATGTAGGGTTCCCATGCACTAGCATTAAGATTCTCTTCAGGATTATACTGAAGTAATTAGATTACTGTGAGGATTGGGAAACTCTTAGGACCATTAAGACTCTAAGTCCTAGTCTTAGGACTGTAAATAGTTAACATAAAAAGAAGATGGAAATGACTTTGGATGATAAAAAGTCCATTTCAATTCAAGAAAACTAGTCAATGCTTACTTAACACAAGGGTATGAGCTCCAACATGCAGTGCCAGGAAGAGACTGGTTGAGAGCACACAGACCCCATAGTACCATGCAGAACATGCAGACCCCAGAGCACCATGCAGAGCATGCAGACCCCACAGCACCATGCAGAGCATGCAGACCCCACAGCACCATGCAGAGCATGCAGACCCCACAGCACCATGCAGAGCATGCAGACCCCACAGCACTATGCAGAACATGCAGACCCCAGAGCACCATGCAGAGCATGCAGACCCCACAGCACCATGCAGAGCATGCAGACCCCACAGCACCATGCAGAGCATGCAGACCCCACAGCACCATGCAGAGCATACAGACCCCACAGCACCATGCAGAGCATGCAGACCCCACAGCACCATGCAGAGCATGCAGACCCTACAGCACCATGCAGAGCATACAGACCCCACAGCACCATGCAGAGCATGCAGACCCCACAGCACCATGCAGAGCATGCAGACCCCACAGCACCATTCCTCATCACTTCGGATACCATCTCCCCAGTGCTCTGTCAGTCATGTTTGAGTCAACTGGCCGTCTCTGCCCAGGCCAGATAACTGCACGTCTCCTTCCCCTCCTCCTGACCTGGCCTTACCCTGCTCCCCCCTTCCCTTCTCCTTCCGTGGAGGCTCCATCATCTTCCCAGGCCAGCTCAGGCCCCATTTTCTGTGATCTTTTCAGTCAGAATAGATAATTTCTCTCTGTTCTGCCATAACTGTCTCTGTGTTACTGTCTAGTCAAACTTAGCTGTTCACACATGAGCATCTGCCACTGCCACTCTACGCTGTGCACTGCATATTCTCAGCAAAAACAGATGCTGAGGCAAAGTGGACTGGACTGTGTGATCCCATGTCACATTGTGTTAGTTATTCCTGAACACAGACTATCATGGAAACAGTAGCATCTGTATTAAAATCACCAGGGTCAGAAGAAACAGCTATAAATCTGTCATTCTCGCTTTACTTTAGCTTTGCAGAGAACTTTGCTGACTAAGGTCTAGAATAATGGATATTCTGAGATGGCTGAGGCTCTTCACAAGAGGACTCTAAGTGTGGCTCTAGATTGGCTTCTAAACAGCCCCTCACACCAGATGGGATGATCGTCATGTTATCTGGCTCTATAGTTTTATAATTCAAGCATTTTCTTTTTCATAGAATTCCCACTGATAATCCTCTCATATTGTTTTTTGTTTATGAAAAAGGGAACGAGCAGGGGCTGAAGAGACAGCGTGGTGACTAGGATAATTTTCCCTAGAGGACCCTTGTTTGTTTCCTAGAACCCACAGTGGATGGCTCACAATCTTCCGTAACTGCAGCTCTAGGGGATCCAATGCTGCTTCTGGATTCTGGGGAAAATGAACGTACACATCATATACTCACATACAAAGACATATAAATAAAAACAATAAAAAAGAAAACATTTTACATAAAGGAATTAACATATAGCAGTTAATACATATTTATTATGGATACATTTTGAAGAAGACAGTATTCTAAGCTCTTGTTATTTAATTGGGAAAAGTGAAACAAAACCAAACCAAACAAACAGACAAAAAAAAAAAAATGCAATGGGTGGATTTCGGCCTAACTGCAATGCAACTTCTTTCAGGATTTCAAATTATCAACTATTTTCCTTTTTTAACTTTCTTTTTAATTTTTGAATTCACAAACTATGATTTCTTTTTATCTCCAGAAGTTTAGTTACGTGATCTACTGTAATTTTCTATAGAGCACAGGTGAAGCTACACGGGGGCTCTAGAAGAATGGCAGAAAACTGAGGAAAAACCTCCTGGAGACTGGGAATGGGATAGGTCAAAGTCAAGGCCTTGGTGCCCAGACCACATGTGCCCAAGAGTCAAAACCGTAACTGGCCCTCCAGGGAGGTGGGAAGTCCACTCCTGAGGGTCGATCTCCCAAAGACTAGAATCAGAAAATGACAGAAATCTCCCTTGTCCCCAGGATGAGACAAACATAGAAGCAGAGGCACTGCCTGGCACAACCTGGGACCTGTGGGGAGGGGACCATGGGAAGGGCATCCACTCAGAAAGGGCTGGACATGCTGCCCACATCAGGAGTCCTCCAAGCTCCAGTCTGCTCCACCATCAGCCCACCAGCAGAGGAACGTGGAACTGTGGCTCACAGTGAGGGACCACAGCTTCAGGCTCAAAGGAGGGGACCACTGATTCAGATTAACATGAGGGGGCCAGAGCTCCAGCTCACTGGAGCAGACCACAGTTTTAGGCTCAAGGGAGGGGAACCCAGATCCAGGAAGGGACAACAACTCCAGGTTAAGGGAATGACACCACAGTTCTAGGATCACGGGAGGGGACCACAAGCTCCAGGCTGATGGGAGGGCTGATAATTTCAATTCTGCTGGTTCATACTATTTTTCTGTCTCTGCTGCTCTGTCACATGATTATACTTGTTTATGAAAGAGCATGTTGGCTTCTGTGCATCAGGCGAAAGCAGCCAGTACATTTGCCTCCTTGAACAAAACTGAAAAGTGGTTTAATCCTACAGCGATGTCCCTCTAGTGAGAGATTCAAGCCAGCAAGTACTTCACGGAGAGTGGGGAACAAGGGATAAGATCTTACTGGAGTTGTGTTTCAAGTCCTGGTACCAGCAGCCAGTGCCGCCTCCATCTTGCCCCCCCCTCCAGGTATTTTATTTTATTACTTGCAAATCAGAGCACCTAAGGTCAGGAGCATATTCATTCTGTGTCCCATTGTTGAAATGACCTCCCAACCCAGGAATTCCTCTTATCTCAAAGAACATCTGATTCTTTGATGAATTCTTATTTCTGGTCCCTTGACATTTTCTCTTTTCTCCTCTTTTTCTTAGTAATCATGTCCAAATATAATGGTTTTAAAAACCTTCTACTTGCTAATGAGTATCATATTAATATCTCTACCTCCAGCCATTCCCCTAACTTCTATAGAGTCGTGTTATTGAACTACTCATTTGAATTACTCACAGGGACAGTAGTGCCTCTTATCTGTGGGAGATACATTACAGGAGTCACAATGAACACCTGTAATTATACATAATACTGAAGTATATGTGTATAACCACATATACACATGTAATCTAATATCATATGTTATATGCATAATAATATCTGTATGAATCGGCAGGTGGTGCACACACAGCATGGACACCCTGGAGACAGAGCAGCTCATTTCCAAGGCATGATAGAGCAATATATACCCAGTGTCATCATGCTTCCAAGAGTGTCACACAGTTTAACATTTATAAGTTGAAAATGTCCACATAACTTGTAGATAGCAATTGTCTCTGAGTAACAACCCCAATGGCAGAAATCAAAGCTTAAGATGGAGGACTGGAGAGATGACTCAGCAGTTACCCGAACTTCGTGGATATTGCACGATGTGGGTGCACTTAAATACATGCAGGCAATACACAAATACACATGAAATAAAATAAAGGTAACAAATGGAATTTAAAAATTCTGAAGATGGACAATGGTTACTGTATCTCAAATACAGTACAACCAAAACAGCTGCTTCAATTCCCTATCCACACCAGTGCACAGTGGCAATAGCATCCTCTTCACCAGTGTGGTAAAACAAAATCCCACGTGTTTTCTGAGGTCTGTGTCCTTTCTGCTTTGTATCACCCCATCAGCAAGTCTGTTGTCTATCCTTCACAATACCCTGATACAGTAATTTCTTACCACACCACAACTGTGCCTTAGCTTAACCCATAATCCTTTCCCCACTGGCATATTGCACTAGGGAATTATAGCTAGAAATGTGAAAACTATAGATGGTTTTGCAGGAGATCCTGTACAGATAACTTCTATATTCTCATATATTAATGCCAAAATCACAGAGAAGTGGAGGTGCCACAATAAAGGCAGCAGGAAACGGGGGCCAGGGAGATGCAGGGGCTTGGCTGGGGAACAGGCTTCTCTAGGATGAAAACGGAAAACTGCAAGTCACCACTTGGCTTCACTGAAATTCAAGGAACGCTAAGGAAAATAAAGGCTTTGCCTGAATAGGAAGACTAGACACGATTAAGGGAAAAATAACAATTGAAGACATTGCTCACCAGCAGAATTATATCCAGCTAGGAAGGATGTGGGATTTGGAGGAAGACTTGTTAGGTTTGTATTCTGGTTTTGTTAGTAGCAAATAATGGTGAGTTTCTCTCAACTTTATTAAAGTCAGGGCAAGTGCTCAAGGCAGGGACTTGGAGTGCAGAACTGTAACAGGGACCCAGGAAGAGCTCTGCTTATGACCCTGCTCACAGATCTCATAACCACACATACATATAGATATATACATGTTATTACAAATAATAAAAATAGCACAACACACACCCACCTGCTCAGGGATGTCACTGCACTCAGTTATCTGGGCCCTCCTACCTTGGATAACAATAAAAATGCCTCATAGACATGCCACAGGACAATCAGACAGAGGCAATCTCAACCAAGGCAGTGGTACTGAAATACCTTAAAACTGCTTGCAAACTTCCTGTCACACAAATGCTTCCTGCCAAGCACTGTTACCAGATTTATCCATAGGTAATTTGTTATAGTACTAAAATGGGGAGTACTCTATAATACTGATTTAATTCTAAGAGAAGAAAAAGTCTCTAGGCCCAGACAGGGCTCTTAAACTTAATACTGAAGCAATGCTATCTTTGAAAATTGCCTCAGAAGCTAGAAAATGAAACTGATTTTCCAGTATTTGGTTATGCAGAGACATTTGTTTGTAAGCTTGATAAAGGGCCGAAGGCAGAGTGGCAGCCACAGAAGGTGCAATGCCTCTGTTAAGTCAAACAAGAGTGCTATGCAGGATGGGATGATAGCTGGGTGCCCACGTGACCCGAGGCCCTCTATTGACCCTGTTCCTTGGCTTAGCAAGGTCGATCTTGATGTAGTCTCATCTCAGCCTTTAATATTCTTTTCTTTTGAGTGCGTTTCCAGTGAGTCAAGCAGTCTCTTGGATGCATTTAAGATGCTGCTAACTACTTAGCAGAGGTAGTACTTAGGTTTCAAAGTTGGCAGCCCAGGAGAAAGTCACTACACCCCCAAAGGCAAGAAGGACTCTCAGACTGTGTGGAAATCTGGCACATCCACATGCTGGTGCTTCTCAGCATGATCTCAGGCTGCACTTTGGCGAGTTCCATGACTGTTTGCTATCTGTAATTGTCACATCAGAAATGGCTCAGGTGATTAACAGAGCCATTCAAATATCTATTGGTTGATTTTATTTTAAAACAGACAGCTGAATATTAACTTTCTGTTGAATCATCAGGATAAGACTTTCTTTCCTAAATAACAATTCTCAGTGGAAAAAGAGGCTTTCTTGAAGCAACATTATTGAGAGTCCCCACAACCAAGCTTTTGGCTACGTGCTGGGTTATACATGGTCCATGTTGGGAAGCAGTTATTCACAAAGTAACAGAAACATTCAGTGATATGTGTTGGAGTAATGGCTCAGTGGTTAAGAGCACCTACTGCTCAGCAGAGACCTGAGTTCATTTCTGAACACCCACATTGGGTATCTTATAACCACCTGTAAATCCAGCTCTAATGGATTTGTCGCCCTCTTCTGGCCACTGTGGGCACCTGCAGTCACATGCTCATCATAACACACACACACACACACACACATACCCCACATACATATTATTAAAAAAATAATAAAAATAAATATTAAAAATTTCAATGAGCTGGGCATGGTGGCTCACTCCTTTAATCCCAGAATTTGGGAGGCAGAGGCAGGTGGATCTCTGTAGGAGTTATTGTCATCTGATTAGTCCTTTATACATGCATGGCCGACATCCACATGCTGTTCTTCTTTCCCTGCAAGCTTCAAGGCTGTCCCCTGCCTGCAGGCAGACTGCCTCTTGGCTTAGCTCTGGCAAGGAGAGGGGAGGCGGGACATGGGGAGATTACCTGACAGAATAGAAAGACAAGGAAAGACAAGGACAGACATACAGACACAGACTCAGAGTGCGAGTTCCAGGAGAATAGAATCACTTTATTCATGCCAGCAGTGTGTTTATATAACAAAAGTTACTGTGCTCTCAGCAAGGAAGTGGGGGTCAGGTGGAAGGGAAGGGTGAACCACCTTGGCTCTACCTAGGGGGCTGCAGAGCTACTATTTGTGCAACAGGTAAACTAGAGATGACATTTTTGCTCAGTGCCTCAAGAGGAGGGGCTATCTGGTACTGGAACTTTGCAGAGATAACAAGAAAACACTGCAATATCCCAGCCTTCCTGAGCTACAGATAACTCACAGAGACAACTGAAATGCCCACACAGATATCAGATAACTCGTGGAGGTTTTTCAGGACAGGTCTTACAAGTTCTTGCCTCAAGCCAGGCAAAGTTTCATTCCTACAGATCTCTGTGAGCTCATGTTCAGCTTCAGCTGGTCTTCATAGTGAGTTCCAGACAGCTGGGGCTACAGAGACCCATGCTATTATGGAATGGCATGTGGATGGACTCTATACACCTGCATAGATTCCTGATGTATACAGAGAGTGTTTTAAGTAGAAACAAACACCTGTAGTCCCTATTTAAAAACAACATTGTAAAGCAAGATTAGCTTAAGTAGATCAGTTACCTTTTAGTGTTGGCTATGCTGTCACAGTTAGGTGGTCAGGAGCGTAGGCTAATTGTTGTTGCTGAGTCTTCCTGGTATAGATACTTCTAATATTATCCTAGGAGTGTTTCCTGATGGAAGTCTTTTTCAGGCAGTAAAGGATAGATTGGAAACTATTTACAAATAATGTGCACTATCTTGGAGTCCTGATGACCATACTGCTTTCTCAGTAATATACTTATAGGATGCGTCTCTGTGACTTACTAGTCTACCCTGTCCTGGTATATACTCACTTACCCTTCAGCCTCATTGTACCCTAAACACAGTTGTCAGATGCTGGATTTACTTTCTAGGCTAAAGTTAATATATTTCATTAGACATGGTGGCACATGCCTTTAGTCCCAATATTTGGGAAGCAAAGGCAGATCTCTGTGGTATCAAGTCCAGCCTGGTCTTCTTAGCAAGTTCCAGGCCAGGTGTAGCTACAGGAAGAAAATGACTAAAAAAGACCAAATTTATGGGGCTGGAGAGATGGCTCAGTCGTTAAGAGCACTGACTACTCTTGCAGAGGACCTGGGTTCAATTCCCAGCACCCACATGGCAGCTAAGAACAGTCTTTAACTTCAGTTTCAGGGGAATCTGACATCCTCTTCTGACCTCTGCAGCACTGCATGACACGGGTGCACCAACCTACATGCAGACAGTATATTCATAGATATTAAAAAAAGAAGCTAAAAAATATTTTAAAAAGACAAAATTCTCTCAACTATGTTAATTGTGGCTCAAAGTTTCATTCTTAAAATATGGACATCTTCTAATTCAAACATTTGGAACTTGGTGTGCTTTCTGTTGCTTTTATCTGATCTTCTCATTTCCTGATAGATGTTACCTTCTGACACTTGTGTTTGACTTTGTCTTGTGACAATGTGTCAAATGATTCCTCTTCTTTCCTCATTTGTCAATAGATTTGACAATGTTTCCCATTTTACTTTCGTTCTCAGCCCCTATGTGAGAACAGTGTCAGGCAGTGTTGCACATGTGAGTCTGGTTGGGTCACATGGGGTCATATTGCTGTTACTATAACAACACACAGGGCCTTCTTCTCATGGAAGCCATTCTCCTTCAGCTGTGGCTAGTGAATGGGACTTGTGTTCTCAAAGGAGCTCAGAGAATCCCTATCATTCCAGAAGCACACGGAGAGTCTGGATACTGCAGAGGAGGTTTTCATGGGCCAAACCAAGCACCTGTCTCTGGCTTCCATTGAGTTGGATAGAACTCAGCCTCACCTATCAAGAGAGCTGGCTGTCCATGTGGCTGGCAGGAAGGGGAGGGCAGAAGTACTAGGCATGAGTAGTCACCACTGCTGTCAGTGAAATTTTATTTGCATGAAAATGCAAAAAATCTGTGTTATCTTATTAAATGAGATGCCAGGCACACTGTGGAGATGACTTGTAGGTCTACCAGAAAGAAAGGCTGGGGTGTCCAGGCTTTGAAGATGTCTCTAGTGGAGCGACCTCATTTCTTCCAGCCAAGCTTCCCCTACTTCTATCAGATTTCAATCAAATTACAGCCGTTCACTTTTGTCTAAGCGCCTGATCTTCTTAGTTCAACAAAAATTGAAAACGTGCTCTCTGGGTCACTTGAAAGTTGTACAAAGAACTCAGAATCACTGAACACCTCTCGAAAAGGACAGCTGGCAGCAAGGCAGAGCCGCACTCCATCTGAATCCTGGACAGCTCTGATTACATAACTGATTGCTATTGGTTGAAATACTTGTTCCTTTCCTGTGGTTTCTGAACATTTCTTTCAGTTGGGGAATCTTCCATTTTAATACTTTTCACACAGAACTCATTTGTCTTTTAGTTAGCATTACATTCTTATATCTCCCAACTCACATGGGTTGAAAACATTCTTTTTCAGTCTCTCGATATGTAGTCCCAGCTGGCCTGGAACACACTATGTAGACCATGCCTTTGCCTCCCAAGTGTTGGGACTAAAGGTGTGTGTCCCTATGCCCAGGGTAACATTTTAATTTTGTTATTACTTAGGGTTTAAAGACTAAGTCATGCTGTCTAGCCCAGCCTTTCTATCTCAGCGTCTTGAGGCCTGGAACTACAGGTATGTCCCCCTAGATCTATGGATAGAAAATTTAATGTGTCATATTTTGAAAGATACTGGGGAGTAATTAATAAAATACATTTATTAATTTTTTAACATTTTTATTATTTATTACGTGTATGGGTGTTTTGTTTGCACATATGTAAGTGTGCCACATGTCTGCTGTGCTTATGAAGGCCAGAAGAAGGCATCAGATGCCCTAGAACTGGAGACAGAAACAGAGGTTTGTTAGCTGCCATGTGGGTGCTGGGAACCAAATCTGGGTCCTCTTCAAGAGTACCCAGTGCTCTCAACCACTGAGCCATCTCTCTAGCACCTATTAAAAATATTTTTAACTGGGCTGGAGAGATGGCCTAGCGGTTAAGAGTGCTGACCGCTCTTATAGAGGACCCGGGTTTGACCCCCAGCACCCACATGGCGGCCTAGAACAGTCTGAAACTCCAATTCCAGGAGAACTCCAGTTCCAGGGGAATCCGACACCCTCTTCTGACCTCTGCGGCATTGCACGACACGGGTGCACAGACTTGCATGCAGACAGTACATTCATACACATACAGAAATGAATAAAATTAATTAAAAAAAAAGAAAAAAAATTAACTATATACTTTTGTTACTGGAACAAAAAACCATTTTAAGATATTTTGAAGAATATGCAAATTTCATAAAATAGAATCTTTTCTTAATTAATGGATATACATGAGGAAGGAATTCTTTATTGTCTTCCAAAATGTAAGCTGTTTTTGTAGATGTGATTAGGTAAGAAGGAAGGTGGTTTGGGTTTAGTGTCCTGGAGAGTTTCAAGAGAGGCAATGATTTTGGAGTTTTAGACCACAAACCTTTTATATTACAGTTACAGAAATTAAGCATTAGTATCTTGAATTACATTGTTTCTTTGAAGACCAAACAAAGATGTAGTGTATCCATTGGAAGAGATTTCACTTTATGTTTGATTAACACACACAGCTGCATGATCTGAAGTTGGCAGAGAGGTAAAAGCTCAAGAGCAGCTACATTCAATTGAAAAGAAACATAAGCCAGGGCTGGAGAGATGACTCAGTGGTGAAGAGCACTGAATGCTCTTGCAGAGGACCTGGGTTCAATTCCAAGCAATCACATGGCAGCTCACAGCCATCCATAACTCCAATTCTAGAGTATCAGATGCCCTCTTCTCCTCTGCCAGCACTGCCTGACACAGTTGAGGTTGCATACATACATGCAATACACTCATACATGGAAAAAACAAAGCATAATAACATAAGCCACATACATGCGCTGAAGTTTTCTGGAAGACATTGTAACAAAGGTAAGAAGTGTTACACTTCTCAGTTGATACCAGACATACTGCTGACACTCAGTAGCCAATACTCCGAAATATCCAGTGTGGGTTTACATTAGTGATCAGATGACATGGTAAAAATCTGTGCCTCTCCTATTTGCACAGAAATCTCTGGAGAGATTAGCAGTACCCTTAAAATAGGAAGTAAATTCTGTGATTTTCACTGACATTTTGAGCTACCCAGAACTGGCTTTCGGTCAAATGTAGCATTGTAGCTTTTATTAAGGGGACAGATGGCTGGGATCCATATGCCAGAGGTTGAGAATAATTTCTCCTGCAGTCTCATATTTCCTCTCTTGGGATGGAATTTGACCACAAAGCCAAATATTGAATAGAAATGAGCTGTATTCATCAAAGCTCAAATTATAGTCTGAGGCAGTAGAGGGAACAAAAAGAGGGATATAGCATTTACTTTTGTTGTGTTTCACGATCATTTTCACATTAAAGACACTTCATAAGTGAACAGGCGAAATGCTTTCAAAATGACCTGCTCACAGGGACAATGCTTATCAACTTTAAGTAGTGACATTCTCTGCAGGGTCTCATTACAGCTTCAGCCAGCAGAGAGCCAGTCCATTGTCAGAATGGGCATGTTGCAATTTGTGGATAATTTTCTGGCAGGTGTAAGGACATCACTTACTGGTCTCATTCTTGAATGCTAAATTTACAGAGAACAAAATTTATTAATATAGAGCTAGGAAACTTAGAATTTGTAGTATTTTATAGAAATTTAATTAGGGAGAGGCAGCCCAAAATGTCATAACTGCAAAGGGTTTTGAATCTGACATGCTTGGAATTAGATCTGAACTCCTGCATAGCACATGATCTAGGGAAAAATCAATGGTTACTCTCTTGCTAAGGAGTGTGGAAGAAGTAACACTGGTGTCATAGAGAGTTGAGCACCCCTGCCTTCCTCAGGCCCAATTCTCAACCCATCTAGTGCTCATTAGAGCTGATAGTCAGGCAGGATGGCACCGTGCTGATGGCAATGGCTTCTGGAGCTAGGCTGTTTAGTGAAGAACTATAACAAAATACAGGAAGTGTGACAGGGAATGGAAAGTAAGGACACATGTGAAAAGAGACAAACACAGGGGGCAGCTACACACTGCCAAGATGACAATTGCAAAACATCAGTCTCTCCTAGTGACCAGTGTCTTCTTTGAAGTCCAGTCTTACTGTTCATTGTTACAATGGGATCCAATTTTAACTCAGTTTCAGAGAGGTCTCGCTTCAGGACACCTCAAGTTTGACTAGATGCTGTTTAATCAGCTTACACAGTCTTCTGTAATCTTCTAACACAGTGATGAACTTGACTCAGCTTGTTTCTGGAAAAAAGCTGAAAAAAACTCTTAATAGTGACATGAGAATATCTTTGTATTCTTGTTAGAGTAAAGCATATTGTGTGCAAAACTAAAAGAACAAGCTGGTCATGGTTATTAAGTCAAAGGGAAGGCAGTATCTTAGAAAATCTGCAAGTTCAACTAAAAATCAAGTCATGTTTGTTTCAGGTATTGACAAACAACTTTCAGTTGCAACATTTTTCACTTAAGATTTATTTAATTTTTATGTGCATGAGTATTTTGCCTGTATGCATGTAACTGCAGGATGTGTCTGCAATGCTGGCAGAGGTCAGAGAGGGGATCAGATCTAGAACTGGCCTTGCAGTTGGCTGTGAGCTGCCATGTGGGTGCTGGGTCCTCTGCAAGCATAGCCAGGACTCTTAACCATTGAGCCTTCTCTCCAACTTCAGAACAAGAGTCTTATTTTTATTTACCTAAAAATGTATTTATTCCTTAAGTAACTATGAGGTAGTTTTGTAGACATTTTTCTCACCTCCAGTGTATTCTGGAGCCTCTCAATTTAAGACTGTAAAAAAGCAGCTATGTTAATCACTACACTGTTCTCAAATCCTGCAGGCCTATACCCTGCTGTCCCCTTCTTCCTCAGAAAAGTGCACTTTGATTCCTAATTAGTTGTCAGTTGGATTTGAAGGGCTGGAGCCTGATCACCTAGATAGATAGAAAGTGGTCACATTTTGTCTGACTGAAAGAATTAGATCAGAATGAAACTCAAAATAGTTACCTTTTGGGGAAAATCAACCAACATCTCTAATTCTGATTAACTCCATGAGTTATATTACCTTGACCAAAACAGCCTATGCCTTGATGTGGTGCTTTATAAGTTGGGATTAATGAGTAAAACCAGTGACTGACAACCCTTTTAGGTCATAACACATAAAATTGAAATGATAATATATAGGGACATGGAAACCAATAGATGGGGTTTTCACTGATGGAGGTGACCTGTCTGGGCTGAGGGATTCAACCTATCATACTGTATTGCTTCCTTTTTTGATGTTGTTGTAAAATACTATGACCCAAGGCAAATTAATAAAAGAAAGAGTATTTTGGCTTACAGCTTTGGAAGAAGAGTTCACATAGTGGTTGGGGAGGCATTGAGCAGGAAGGTGAGAGAGCACATCTTTATCCACATTTAGGGAGAGAGAGAGAGAGAGAGAGAGAGAGAGAGAGAGAGAGAGAGAGAGAGAGAGAGAGAAACTGAAAGTGGGGCAAGATTACAAAGTCTCAAAGCCCAAATGCAGTAGTATATTTCCTCATCTAGGCTCTTCCTCATAAAGGTTCCCAAATTCTCCAAACAGCACCATCAAAGGGGGCCCAATGTTCAAACATGTAAACCTACAGGGGACATTTCCCATCCAGCTATCATGCTCACCATGTTCCTGGGACTCACTTGGGTAGCTCTTAGATTTCCTTATCACGTGGGCTGAGGACCTAGTTCAGCCGCTAACCCCGCTATGCTCTTGGGGCATTCCTTTTTTGCATTATGGTTTTGAGTTATCAAACTTTAATGAAGAATTTTGTGTCATTAAGGTTTGTGCCAGTAACTCCATGAGGCATTTCTAATGGAGCATTGTAACAGGTAGCAAGGAGAGTTTCATGAAATATTCTGAGGATTTACAATGAAACATCAACAAGAAGCCCACTACCTGGATCTGCTTAGATCTCAGGGTGTTTCTTTCCTATAAAATGATGCCTGTTTTCCCCACAATGCTGCAATGACAGTATGTGGTAGAGTATGAAGGACTGAGTTAAGCACATAGCTTGTCCCCAGAATGTTCCCTGAAAATTCAGCTCAGTTTGGTTCTTTCCAAATAGACATTTACTCTATTCATGAATATAATTCTCAGAATACATCTGACAATACTGACTTAGAAAATGAGATCTGTCTGTATGATTACATATTCGTTTTCAAATAGATTTCAAACAGGTTTTAAACCATACATTGAAATTCATTGAAACGATAAATTTGCAGTTGGATTTTGACTCATTTTTACTCATTTTTATTGAATTTTGGCCAATTTCATAAACTATATTTTGATCTTATTTAGATTCCCCTCTCTTGTCTTCACCTCCTTACCCAATTTCATACACATATACAGACAGATATTTAGATATCCTGTATAAAAAGGGCTAAAAATTCAAATTTGTGTCCCCAAATGCCCTTCCGTATGGGTTCATCCCCTGGAGTCCTCTGAACCTACCCAAGGTCTCACCCTTCGACTAGAATGACCCTCCCTTCCCGGCAGCCATCAGATGCCAAGATTTCTCCAGGTAGGGCTGGAGTTCTTACCTGTGCTCCCCATGTCTATGCTGGTTTTTCTTTCTTTCTGGCATGAGCTTGGATGGGCCCCATGCATGCTGCTGCCATAGTCACAAGTTCCCATGAATAACTGATCAGCTGTCTTCAATACTCTCCTTCCTTCTGGTCATCCAGCACCTCTGGCTCTTACAGTCTTTCTGTGTCCTGTTCTACAGTGATCCCTGAGCTTTGGGAAGACAGAAGTGTGATTTGTCACAGGTGTTGTTCAGGGGTCACACTCTGCAGCCTCTTATTCTCTGCACATTGGCCAATCCTGGATGTCTGTTCATCACCATCTGCTACATGAGGAAGCTTCTCTTCTGAGAGTCTGGGAGCTGCATTTATCTATAGGTATAACAGCAAGTCATTAGGAGTCACTTTAATGATGTATGTGTTTGTCAGAATAATAGTTTTAGGCTCTTTCCTACTGCCTGCGGCCTGTCTAGACTCAGGTTTCTAGGCCTGATATCAATATCCGGTATGGGCTCTGTCTTATGAAGTGGGCCTTAAATCCAATTTGAAAGTGGGCACTTACTCCCATAATATTTCTGTCACTATTGCACCAGTGCACACATCTTTCAGCCTGGTACTTGCTGTAGCTCACAGGATTCACATCCGGGTAAGACTGAGGATTAATTTCTCTTCGGGTGGTGTGCACAGCTCCTTCCAGCACTGGGAAAGCTGGCCAGGAGGAGGAGCTTTGGCGGCAGCACCAGCTCAGCTTCTCCTGTGTGTTCTGCAGCTCATGTGTGTAGTGTCTTCAGCAGCAGAGTCTTGCTATGATGTTCTGTTGGGTAACCAAGAGAACATCAGGGGAAATGGGCAGTATTCTTTGAGGGACTCTGCAAACCCTGGTCAACAGCTTCATAGAAGGGCATCCATTCCTGGTACTGGGCTTTTACTCTGCTAGCCTACAGTCTCTAATAGGAACAATGCCCCCTAAATCTCTTTGTATAATATCTATGTAAATACCTTAAGAAGCTTCTGTACTCGTGGGTTTCCATGTGGCTTTTGCTAAAGGCCTGTAGTGCTGTTTAGCCCTCCCCACACTCCCTCCTCTTCCCTGGCCTTCCATCCCCCACAGCACTCAACCCTCCCTGCCCCAGCTGTATATAAGTTTCTTGACCTTTCTTGATTTTCAGATTGAAGCATGCATATCTAACACTTCAAGATAGCATCCAGCTATAAGATGATTGTTTGCAATTCCATCTATTCTCCTGCGAATTTCATAATTTCTTATTTTAAGAGCTCATTGTGTATATGTGCCATGACATCATTAACTATTCATCTATTCAAACAGTTTCTTTTTCCTGGCCATTTGGAGCAGGGCAGGAGTGAATAGGGTGAACAGGTATTTCTGCAGTACAATATAGAGTCTTCCGGGTGTATGCCTGAGACTGGTATGGATTGCTCATGTATTAGATCAATTTGTAGCTTTTTGTATAATCCCCACACTGATTTTTATAGTTGGACACCAGTTTGCACTCTTCAGCAGCTGTGGATAAGAGTTCACCTTTCTTCTCATCCACAAACAGCATTTATCATTATTTCTGATGTGGCTAAGATGACATCTCAAAGTGGCTTACATTTCCCTTATGAAAAAAAGATATTGAACATTTTTTTTTTGAGACAGGGTCTCCCTTTAGTCCTAGCTGGCTTGGAGCTCACTCTATAGGCCAGACTGGCCTTGAACTCACAGAGATCTGCCTGCCTCTGCCTCCTGAGTGCTGGGATTAAAGGTGTACACCACCACATGATAACGAGCATTATTTTAATTTTATTTTTTTTATGTGTATGAATGTATTGTCTGCATGTAGGTCTGTGCACCCATGTCGTGCAATGCCATGGAGGTCAGAAGAGGGTGCCAGCTTCCCCTGGAACTGGAGTTCTCCTGGAATTGGAGTTACAGACAGTTCTCAGCCACCAAGTGGGTGCTGAGGATCAAACCCAGGTCCTCTGCAAGAGCAGTTGGCGCTCGGCGCTCTTAACCACTAGGCCATCCCTCCAGCCCCGATATCGAACATTTTTGAAGTATTTCTCTGGCCATTGATAAAAAGCTAACATCCATTCATAATAACAGCTGTGGAGAATCTAGGGGTACAGGGGACATATCTCAACAGAATAAGATCAATAAGATCAACCAGACCACAGTTAACAGTATTAAATGGAGAAAAACCTCAAAGCATCCCCATTAAAATCAGTAATAAGGATGCCCACTCTCTGCATTCCTTTTCAATACAGTACTTGAAGTCTTGGCCAGAGCAGTAAAGCAAATGGTGTTTAGAAACATGTGCATGACAGGCTGGAAAGAAGCAGATCAGTGAGGGGAAAATACAACAGCTTCATTCAATCAATGCTGATACCACACAAGTGCACCTACTTAATGTATGAGAAGTATAGACTTAATGGTTAAGATTTTCAGTATTGGCTTGTGTGTAACATCAGAATTTGAGAACAGAGTTAACATTCACTGGTTGTGAAAAATCATGGATTATTCATTTATTTTTACATTTGGCAGATATCCAATTCCAGCAGGAGTAGAGGTGTATACACATGGCATCTCAATACTGTGGTTGCTAAAGAAGACCTTAACACTGATAGAAAGTGTTGCTATAGGAATACAGATGAGGAAAATTCATAAGCCCCCAGACCTAGATGCAGAGGTACAGGCAATCAGTAGCTGGTAAGAGAGGGAGAATCAGTCCCCTCCAGAGACAAGCCCCCAGTGATTTCCAGTTTCAGGTCTCCAGCACTACACACACGCATACAAGAGCAACACTAAATGGCCACAACAGACAACATGGGTATTTGTGTAACAATAACTATTATAGAAAAGGAGGTGATGAAGTGGAGATGTAGTTGGGGAGGTGAGAGGAGTTCAAGGGGAAGAAGTGATGTAAATACAGCACTCACATACAGAAGTTCTCAAATAATTTAAAAATTAAATTAAAATAAATAAAAATATCCACTTCTGGACTCTTTGAAATGGCTCAATGAGTCGAGGTCTGTGTCATCAAACCTGATGAACCAAGTGATCACTGAGACGCACAGGGCTGAAGGGGAGGGCTGCCTCTGAAAGTCATTCTCTGAACTTCCTGCATGAGCTGCGGTGTGTGCAAGTTTGTACATGTACACATACACACCTAAACAAACAAATATGTGATAAAGTTTCAAAATCGACAGATGAAGGGGATGAAGGGATACTAACTGGAAGGGAAGAAATCATGGTATCATTCTTTGCAGGTGACATGATTATATACATAAAATACCAGAAAGTCTCCATGACAAGACTCCTAAAGCTGGTAAGGACATTCTGCAAAGTGGCAGGATAGAAAATTAACATCTTCAAACCAGTAGCCTTTTTTATCCTTATACTTTTTTATTTTTTAAATATAATACTTTTATTGATGTTTTGTATATTTCAGACATAATTTTCAGTACAATTTAGACATATTTCCTCCTTTCCTCCACCCCATTCCAGATCATGCATTCTGCCATACATGTCCTGCATCTTTCTCTCAGTCTTTTTAAAGTTCTTCTCTGCAAAGCTTTACTGTTTTGGGCAGAATTTAACTATATCAGACTGTTCTTTGACCCAGTCCTTATGTTTTGGTTCTTTCCCCATTGTATTGCTCCAAAATATGCCTATATAAACGTCATATATGTACCAGAGTTATGTCCTCCAGGAGTAAACTGTGTGTTAAATTTGATATATGTCCAGGAGTTCACATTTTTCCCCTTAAATTTTGTATTACTCTAAAATATTAATACATACCTCTGCCCATATACATTAATTACCATGTCTGAACGTAAGTGGTAAGTTAATTCTAGGGCTCATTAAGAGATTCACATTATAACATCACAGTTGCTTTAAGGTAGAAAGAAATATAACAACATTGCTCAGCTTGCCTTTCAATTTGGTACTAGCATCACAAATGAAGGAAACCATTCCCATTTGTTTTTTGGAGACTGTATTACTTCACTTAGCATAATGGCTTTGAGTTCCATCCATTTACCTGCAAAGTTCATGATGTCATCTTTCTTTACTACTGCATAGAACTCCATTGTGTAGATGTACCACATTTTTTGTTATCCACTTGTCAGTTGAGGGGCATTTGGGTGGGTTCCATCTCTTCACTATTGTGAAAAGGGCTGTAATAAACATAGTTATGCATGTATCTTTGCAGTAGGATGAATCTTGTGGGTATATACCCAGGAGTGGTATGGCTGGGTCAGGTGGTAAGTTCATTTTGAGTCTTTTAAGGGTTCTCCACACTGCTTTCCACAGTCGTCGTATGAGTTTACATTCCCACCAGCAGTGGATGAGTGTTCTCCTTTCCCTACAACCTATCCAACATTTGGTGTATTTTGTTTTCTTGATCTTAGCCAGTCTTATTGGGGTGAGATGATATCTTAGAGTGATTTTAATTTGCATTTCCTTAATTATTAATGATGTTGAACACTTTTAAAGATGTTTCTCAGCCATCTTTACTTCTTCACTGATGAAGTCTCTGTTATTCTCTTTACTCCATCTTTTGAGGGAGTCATTTGTTTTCTTACTTGTTTGTTTTTTGAGGAGTTTATATATTCTGGAAGTTAATGCTCTGTCAGATGTATCACTGGTGAAGGTTTCCTCCCACTCCGTGGGTTTTCTCTTCACTTCATTGATTGTTTCTTTAGCTGTACAGAAGCTTTTGAGTTTGATGAGGTCCCGCTTGTCAATTTTCGACCTTATTCCTCTGCAGCTGCTGTCTGATATAGAGTCTTTTCTTACACCTATGACTTATAGGTTGCTGCCAACTTTTTCCGTCTATCACCTTCAGAGTTTTGAGTTTCAGGCTGAGGTATTTGATCCACTTGGAGTTGATTTTTGTACAGGGTGAGAGGTAGGGGTTTCATTTTGTTCTTTTACAAATTGTGATCCAGTTTTGTCAGCACCATTTGCTGAGGATGCTATCTTTCCTCCAATGAGCTTTTTTGGCCCCTTTACCAACTATGAGGTGGCTGAAGTTATATGAGCTCAAGTTTGGATCTTCAATTTTTTAAAAATATTTTTATTTATTTTTGTATGTGTATGAATGTACTGTCTGCATGTAGGTTTGTGCACCCGTGTCGTGTAGTGCCATGGAGGTCAGAAGAGGGTCTTGGATTCCTCTGGAACTGGAGTTCTCCTGGAATTGGAGTTACAGATTGTTCTCAGCTGCCATGTGGGTGCTGGGGATAGAACCTGGGTCCTCTGCAAGAGTAGTCAGCACTGTTAACCACTAGGCTATCTCTCCAGCCCCCGGATCTTCAGTTTTGTTCCAGTGGTCAACAGGTCTGTTTTTGTGCCAGTACCAGGCTGTCTTTATGACTATAGCCCTGTAATATAGCTTGAAGTCCAGTAAGGTGATCCCTCCTGTATTGCGCTTTTCACTCAGGGCTGCTTTAGCTATTCGGGGTCTTTTGTTTTTCCATATGAATTTAAGGATTTTTTTCCAAGTCTGTGAAGAAACTCATGGGGATTTTAATTGGGATTGCACTAAATCTGTATATTAATTTGGGTAGAGTGGACATTTTTACTATATTAATTTTTCCAATCCATTGGAGGTTTCTCCATCTTTTGATGTCTTCTTCAATCTCCTTCTTCATGGATTTAAATTTTTTCTTATAGAGTTCTTTGGTGTATTTGGTTAGGTTTGTCCCCAGGTATTGTTTTTTTGAGGCTATTGTGAGTGGGAAGTTTTCCTTATAATCCTTCTCTTGTTGCTTGTTATTGGTGTAAAGAGGCTACTGATTTTTCTAGGTTAATTTTCTATCCTGTCTCTTTACTGAAGCTCTTCATCATTTCTAGGAGGTTTCTGGTGGAGTTTTTAGCATCCCTTAGTTAAACTATCATACCTTCTGCAAACAGGGATAGTTTGACTTCCTCTTTTCCAATTAGTACTCCTTTAATTTCCTTTTCTTGCCTTATCACCCTAGCAAGCATTTCGAGGGCTATATTGAAGACAGCCAGTAACCTTTATATACCAACAACTAACATATCAAGAAAGAAATCAGGGAAATGATCCAATTCATGATATCTCCCAAATCATAAACTATCTTGTAATGCATCTAATAAAGCCATTGAAGGACTCAAATAAATTGAAAAAGATACTAAAAAATGGAAAGACCTCCCATGGTCATGGATTGATAGGGTTAATATTCTGAAAATGACCATCCTTCCCAAAGCAGTCTACAAATTCAGTAGAGTACTATTTAAAATTTCATATAGTTCATCATAGAAATTAAAAAAATAAATTCAAATTTCATATGGAAACACACTAAACATATGGATAGCCAAAATAAGCAGATCAATATCAGAACTGCTAGAGACATCACCATCCCTGTTCTCAAATTATACTCAGAAGCATATTAAAAACAACAGCTTAGTACTTGCATAAAAACAGACATATTGGGTTGGAGAAATGGCCTACCAGTTAAGAGTGCCAACTGCTCTTGCAGAGGACCCGGGTTCGATCCCCAGCACCCACATGGAGGCTGAGAACTGTCTTTAACTCTAGTTCCATGGGAATCTGATGCCCTCTTCTGACCTCCACGGCATTGTACGACATGGGCACACAAACCTACATGCAGATAGTACATTCATACACATACAAAAATAAATAAAATAAAAAAACCCACATATTGATCAATGGATAGAATTAAGGACCCGGATTTAAATCTATACTTTAACAGCCACCTGATTTAAAAAAAATACTTTATCAGCAGGGCGTGGTGGCATACGCCTTTAATCCTAGCACTTGGGAGGCAGAGGCAGGTGGATATTTGTGAGTTCAAGGCCAGCCTGGTCTACAAAGTGAGTTCCAGGACAGTTGGTCTCTACAGGGAGACCCTGTCTTGAAAACAAACACACAAAAAATACTTTATCATTTTTTTTATGTGTGTGAATATATTCCTGCATGTATGTAAGTGCACCTGTACCATATAATGCTAACAGACATCAGAAGAAGGCACTGGATCCCCAGGAACTTGAGTTAAAGACTGTTGATAGCTGCCATATGGGTACTGGGAACTGAACCTGGGGCTGTACAAGAGCAGTCAGTGCTCTTAAGCACTGAGCCCTATTTCCCTTCCAAGCCACCTGATTTTTCACAAAGGACCCACAAATCCACACTGGAGAAAAGACCAGATGCTCAACAAATGGAGCTGGTAAAACTGGATAGTTATTTGTAGAAGAATGAAAATAGATCCCTGCACAAAAGTCAATTCCAGATGGACCAAGGCTCTCAACATAAGACCTGATATGCAGAAACAGACAGAGGAGATAATGGTGAATGCTCTGGGACTTTTGTGCTCAGGAAGAGAACACCTGAAGTCCAAGCATTAACCCTAGCAACTGACAAACAGGCCTTTGTGGAACTGAAAAGCTTCTGTATGTCAAAGGACACCATCATTCGACACAACCTACAAAATGTTAAAAGTCTTTACCATTTATACCACAGAGAGAGTGAGCATCTAGAATATACAAAAATTAAAAATGCTAGACATCCAGAGACAATAATCCAGTTAAAATTATGGAAAGGAGATGAACAGGACATCTTCTCAAGATAGCCAGATTTTTTGAGATAAAGAGAATTGTTAAGATCCTTTGTTCTCCAATACCAGTGAAGATTGTCTGAAAACCAGTGTATTTCAGAGCATCAGCTAATACACACTTGATGGTCTTGGCGATAATCCTGAGCATATAAATCCATACTCTATGCTTTGTTAACCAACTAAACCCTTCCCAGCCAAATGCTCATCACCAAGAATGGGCGTTTCAATCCAGTAACCCTTTCCCTGCTCCCTCATCAAGAGCATGTGGTGGTGACCCTGCCGAGATTGGACAGCACGGTCTCCATCAAGCAGAGATATTTAGGGGCAAATGATGGGGACTTGAAGGAATTGGAGTTACAGCAAGGACTGTTCATGTCGTAAGTTAAACGTAGCTCCCCAGGGCTCAGCAAATAACAAAAACCCCAAACCAAAGTCTGAGAAAACATTGGCAGCAATTTGAAGAACATTTGAGGTGACAGAATGGGTCAGGATGGATTGGACCTCCAAGTGAGGGACACTCAGTGAGCCAAGAAGATGCTTGTCTTTAAGATGATCTCTCTTGCACTCTGGACACTGGAGTGAAGTTGTGGAACACATTTAGGGGCTCTGCTGTAGTAAAGGTGAAGAGCAGAGTTAGGAGTGATCCATCTTCCAGAGAGAACGGGCTATGCTATGGAACGTACTCAGACCCACAGAAATCAGCGTGGATGGAGAGTGAGGCATGAGGCTCTGTGCCAGATGTTTATATACTCTTGTGGGATCATCTCATGCCACGAGCAGGTACAGCGCAGTCCTGCTAAGGGAAGGGGAGCACAGTGTCCACCTGCAGCCACTGTAGGGAACTGACCCCTTGGCGCAGAGATCAGTTGGTTACCTTCCTAACCTGACCTGAGAGGTACTTCCAGCCCAGGACCTTAGCCTGGGAAAACAGAACATTTCCCATTTGGCAGTGCTTTTCCACCTGCCCAAAGACTGCTGGTCTCTGGACAGGAATTTCAGGCTGATGGTTGATGGCCTATCTTCAGCTTACACCCACTCACAATTCACTTCACAGCTGGTAACCTGATAGGTCTCTATCCACACCAGATTACCAGGTTGGTGGTCTAATGGACCTCCATCCAACTCACTGGCCACAACACTTCAAACCCAGGCTTGCTTCGGCCGGTACACAAGCAAAAATAATGGCTGGGAATTCTGTATAATGATGATAATGGAGAATTCGATTTATTGCCTGCTGCAGCTCACTTTTATAAGCAAAATGACATCAGCTCCCAGAGCCAACACAGACCCCCAGTTATGTGCCACTGTATACTGCTGCTCCATCTAGCCTCATGTGCCTAGGCCACGTTGCTTGCTCCTTCTTGGGGCGGGGTCAGATGAATCCCATGGCTCCCACATGGTTCCCTGAGGGGTGCTATCTGAGAACTAGCCCCTAGTTCAAACTGGATCTTCCCACATACCCTATTCTGTTTAATTATTCCAAAAATCCCTAAAAGACAGATACACAATTATAGCAGAACCAAGATTTTAACACAGATCAGTCAGATTTCAGAGTTGGTGTCCTTTCACTTGTATGTAGGAAGGGACCAGGTTACTGGGAACTCTAAGACAGGGCCAGCCATGTGCTGGATCTCTTACATCTGATACAACAGGGGGAAGGTATTTATGGAGACTTTATGGCCTGGTGTGTTTTTTTAGAGCAGCATAAGCTCACAGTTAGCCTGGTTTTATGTTGATAGCCTTTACAAAATCAATCTGGTGCAATCGGTTCCTTCTTCTGTCTTAGTGGTAATTGGGAATTAAGGTGCTGAAGCAGAGCCCCTCTGGCCTTGAATGAACACGTGCAGTTTGAGGTTCTGCTTGTTTCGCTACAATCTTTTAGCTGAGGTTTCAAAAGAATCAAAACATTTTCAGCAAATCAGAAGGCAGCAGGAATAAAAGACCAGGAAATGCATTAGATTTGAATTGAGTTAGCTTTGTATTGCTACAAGAAAATTATCAACTTAGAAAAGTGTCTGGGGACTCAAGCTGTGGAGGATTCAATCCAGAATAGATTTGCTCTCAGCTTTGGGCCTGTAGTGAGTTTATTGGTGCAGGAGCATGAGTACTACCAAACAATTTATGTTAGGAGTTGGAGGAAGAAGAGAAGGGTAGAGAGTCCACAGAGACTTAAGACTTGAAGGACTCCCAAAAGCCTCTGCTTCTGAAGTGGACCAGACCGGTACAGATCTGCAACACACTGGGCTCAGTCAAAATCAAAGCTATGTCAATATTAGATCTTAATCTCTTTTTTAAAATATTTTATTATTTTTATTTTACATGTATGAGGATATTGCCTGCATGTACTTATGTCATGCAATGTCTGAAGAGGTTAAAAGAGGTCATCAAACTTCCCCAGAACTGTAGTTAAGGATGGTTATAAGCTGCCATGCGGGTGCAGGGAATCAAACCCAGGTCCTCTGCAAAAGGGGTCAGTGCTCTTAACCACTGAACCATTTCTCTAGCCCCATAAGTTAATAATTCTTGATTATAATATATAATTAATAACAGGTGAAGTAACCTAGACTGTACTTTAAAGGATCTACAAAATGGTATTACATAATTTAAATTAAACAAAGGTCTGTGGATAAATATTAATCTGGAAATGCTTGTAGACAGAAGAACAAGGTAATTTAGAGGAACGTGGGCCCTGGGCAATCACCTCCCCTACTTAAAAAGTTTGGATGCCCTGGTAAAAGGACTTTCTTATGGCTTAATAAGAGATTTAGGCTGAGAATTCAAGCATCTAATTTTCAGAAGTCTTTCCCTACTTGTGAGGACATGTCCTGGACTGTTTTCTGTATGTATGCATGTGTGTGTGTGTGTGTGTGTGTGTGTGTGTGTGTGTGTATGTTTCTGTCTATATCAGTGTGTCTACTACTGTACATACCAATACTGTAGCAAAATAATGGTAATTGAGTTTACTTAGAAATTTGCTTGTTGTCAAACTAATCTTCACTGTGTTTTCCCCCAGTGTTTCTCAGAAAAGCCCTTTAAGGAAATACTGCCTTCCATCCATGATGAAACATGGGATGAGGAACTTGATAAGGTTGTGCCAGAAAGGCATGCAGACCTCATGTCCCAACTCAGAGTCTCTGAATGCAGACTATGTTCTTCTTCCACAGGGAGCCATACAATACATCATCCTGTAGTGATGTGTTTGGGATGGAAAGAGGGAGAAGCACTAATGAGCTCATTGATAGTTTCATGATGCACAGGCAGGGGGAACATGTGGTCATTCTATTATTTCCCTAAACTTGTTCATTAATAAGAATACATCAGATGTTTTTTTTTAACATTTTTTTATTGATGCTTTGTGCATTTCATACATCATTTTCTGATTCAGTTCAGGCATATTTCCTTTCCCTTCCCCCCACCCCCACCCCATCCCAGATCATGTAG
The DNA here is from genome assembly GCA_009823505.1 of Rhizomys pruinosus. Lineage (NCBI taxonomy): Eukaryota > Metazoa > Chordata > Mammalia > Rodentia > Spalacidae > Rhizomys > Rhizomys pruinosus. The sequence goes on along the minus strand of VZQC01009555.1, from coordinate 455,545 downwards.
TCTGCCATATCTGTCCTGCATCTTTCTCTCAGTTTTTTTTTTTCCATTTTTTAGCTATAAGTGATAATCCATGAGTAAAGCATCCGTCATGTAAAACCAATTTGCAGGCTGTTGTGCCCAAACCCCCACAGCCCCACCTTCCAGCGGGGGGTGAGGGGTGGTATGTTCAATCAAGTTGATCAAATAGTGTCCAGATAACATATGGCTGTAGGTTCACCATTCCCCCAATCACAGCCCTTACATTCTACCATGCCCCTCTTCCGCAGATTGTTCCCTAGGCTTAGAAAAGGGGCACAGGTGATGAGGCAAAACAGTCCACTTTCTCTGGAGCTGTTGTCTTGGACTCTGGTCATTCTGGCTGTTTCCTTTCATGGGCTGACATTTGTCCAGGAATAACCTTTCGATCCTACTAATGAAGCACAAGCAGTTAGATATATAGGTATTTAAACAGCTCTAATAGTTATGGTAGGTTACTTTGGTATAGAAACATATGTTTGGATGGTATGTTAATCCATGAATTACATTTTTTCCTGTTAAATATGACAGGGTCTTACTGTGGCTTATAACATCTCTTAACCTGTAGAGGATGTAAGCTTGTGGCATCAGCCATAGGTTATTCCTCCGAGGAGAGAGCCAATAGCCAATTAAATTTGGGATATACAGGCATATGGCTGCCTCTGCTGCACAGTATTTCCAGGCAGGTGAGGTGTAGCTGATGCTGATGGTGGAGTCTTGTATCAGATGTTTTAAAGTAAGAATATGGTCCCTAAACAGGCAAACACAACACAGCTGACATTGAAGGGATGACAGTCTTGTGAGGTCTGTGGAGTAGCAAAAAGGGTAAATAAATGTGTCTATACTCGAGCATAGATGACTTGTGGCCTATAGGAACATAAGGAAGTGCCTCGTGCTCTGTCTTAGTTTGGGGGTGGACGTGGGGAAGTTTGAACATAGTATTTTTTTTACCTGATCACTAAAGGTGAACAGATATATGTGAGATAAGATCACAGATTTGAAGATAAGAGTGGGGGGGGGTGAAAAGGACATTTATGTAGAAGGAACTTTGTGAGCCAGTTACAGGAAGGATGGCGGGGAGCATGTGTGTGGATATTCGCTCCCATGTGTCTGGGCCTCCAGCTGTCAACGTTGTCTGAGAAATGCAAGCCACCAAACTACACTGCACATTTCCTTCATTGCATTAGGCAATGAAAATAATCGATGTGTCTCTGTGCAAGTCAACATATGTTAAGTATAAGACTAATTGCAAGACTAAATGGAACATTCGTAATGGTACCTGAAGAAAATGTAATGATAGAGGAAAGCCATTTCCTTCCTGCCAAGGAAATTACATTATGGAAATTGTGCCTTCAGAATGAATTAAGAGATGACTTAAAAAATTTCAATGCCCAGAAAACAAATGCATAAATTAAATATCATGAATAAGTTTAATATTGAAGTAACATTTGTTCAGTTTACGGGAGAAAGAGTCCATGGGGAGAAGATGGCATGTGCAAAAGCAGCTTTGAAACAGGCGGACAGGGCTCCATGTTCCTGAGGGGCCATAGACCAGAGTCTCCTGGGAAGGACCTCGGTGCCTTGTGTTCATTTGGGGGACTTGTTACTTATCAGGCATTGTCAGTGAACTCTAGCCAGGCTCATCTGCCCTGTCTGTAGAGGTGGCAGATGCCTGGGGATTTCTGAAGAAAAGATGGACGAGCTGAACTGCATTGTCTGCTAGCCAACCTTCCTCTCCATGGTTAGGTAGAGTTTTACCACAGTACATTTCACAACCTTGTCTCAAAGAGACATTCTTGAGGCCATCACGTGCCTGGGAGGATCACAGGGCTATCTGAGAGAGGTGGAGCAAGCCCTGCAGCCTTCCAAAGCTCTTGAATGCTTCCAGAAGTGCATCACTTGGCTGTCCTCAGACATCCAGGGTTGCAGAGAGAGGCAAAGTTCTTATAGAACAGGCATGTAGAAGGAGCTGACCAGTGGACTAGGAAATCACCTCTCCCTGTCAGAATCACAGCCACTAGAATCACGGAATCTCATCACTGGAGTGCTGAGAGGCCTGTCGCAGAGCCAACTGAGCACACCCTCCATGTGTAGAGCTGTCCTGGGTGCCCCCATCAGCAGACCACTGAGATATTCAGGGAGAAATAGATCAGTCCACAGAAGCTGAGTTTCCGAAGCTGACCCCTCAGTTTTCTTAAGTTTATTGGAACCTGTGTTCTCCCATCTCTCTGTTTCCTCTGGGAGTGCTTGCTTTGTTCTTCTAGTGACTGAAAAGCAGCTGTGCTTTCCTTAAGAAGCAGCCAGGATGATCCCTTCACTCAGGCAGATGGGTTTCTCCTCTTGGTACTCACTGTAGACCTAACAACTAAACTCAAAATTTCTTTAGGAAAATACCCTCCCTGAACCTGTTTCAGAGATAAAATTGCAATGCAATTTGACAAGATTACACTCAGACAAACATCTGGGGGAAGCAACTTTCAACACCGAGGAACAGGAATTAAGAATGGGCCCATAGACAGGCGTGGTGGCACACGCCTTTAATCCTAGCACTTGGGAGGCAGAGGCAGGCGGATCTTTGTGAGTTCAAGGCCCACCTGGTCTACAGAGCGAGTTCCAGGACAGCTGGGGCTACAGGGAGACCCTGTCTCAAAAAGACCAAAAAAAAAAAAAAAGAATGGGCCCTTCAGGAACTGCCTCGTGTACATCGACTGGCTCGGTCGTCGGTCTGTCTCCTCTCCTCTCCCCTGTCCTGAGCACTCTGCATACTATTCTTCCTGGCAGCAGAAGTTTTCTCTTTCAGTATATATTTGTTTCTGGAAATATGCTGATCATTGAAACCTACTTGATTTCTCCTGAGACGGTCCCATTTAGTATATGGTAGGCTCCTGTCCAGATCCGACTGGCCTTGAGCTCAGTCTCACCTCTGCTGGTGAAAGCTCCACACTCTCTAATTTCCACATCCTTGTGCTAATTGGAATTCTGCATGGGATTTTGTTTGGATTTTGATTTTTGAATAAATTTCCCTTCCTGGATAATCAGCCTCAGCCTCACCTTCCTACTCAGGACTCCCAGAGTGTCCTAGCAGTCAGACAAGTGCCTCCCTCAGTCCTGTTTGTCTCCACAGTAGCCCTGCTTCCTCAGCTGGCCCTCTACCAGACTGTGATTCTGTAAAGTGTGGAGCATCTATCTTACCATCTCTTTTGACTGCCACAATGTTTGTTCTATGAAGAGCACTAGTGGGTCTCCTGAATTCTCAATAATAATTACATGATAGTGATTTCTGCCTTTTCTGAACAGTCTATGTAGGCTTCTGTCGAGAATGGAACATAGTTGGAAAGATTGCTGTGACCTCCTTGCCATCCATCATACCCGAATTGCTGACTTACATCTTGTGTATTTAATAGTGTGAGCAGGAGAGCTGCTGACCTGAATCTGAAGCCAGGCAGTAACCAAATCCTGCTAGGGTGTGTTCAGAGGCCAAGGTTGGATCCGGAGGGTGGATCTGACATTGGGCCTATGGGCACTGGAAGTTTTAAAAGAGACATTACTGGTAGTCATGGTTGGGGCTGAGTGCTTCCAGGGTCTTGGCATTTTATTCAGTAATGAAATTAAGATACACACAGCTTGCAAAGTAGCAAAGAAACTTTATTCAAAAAGGGCACCGTAGCGCAGGTCAGATATAAATGTGCTCCTGGCTTTGTCAGATAAGCAGGAGTAAATGGCTCAGGTTGCTGCCTGAGGGCATTTTTAATGGGCTCTAAAGAAAGGAGGAGTGACTTAATATAGCGTAGTTTGGGTTTCTCTATTTTTATTGGCAGTTTTTTAAAAATTATATAACCCTATCTCTATTGTGCATATTCCTTCCCATAATGCATCTAATTGTAATCACATGTATCCAATGATGCCAAGCATAAGATGGTAAATAGGGGATTCTCACTAAAAGTTCACTTAGAAGAGACACATTTTGCCTTGTTTATGCACCAAAACTAGCTCAGGCTGAATGGAAACCTCTACCCTCACACCTGGACAGAACTGGAATTAGAATCCACGTTTGGTAGTTGTTTAAGAGATGAAGAAACATACTCCATAGTTGGCAGTGGGTTGTGCATGCAGCATGAATCAGACGTGGTCCTAGGTGGATAGCAGGTGGCTAGGTGCATTGTTTGGAGAGGGGTGTGTGTGTGTGTGTGTGTGTGTGTGTGTGTGTGTGTGTGTGTGTGTGTGCATAGTGCATGCAGGCGACAGTACTGGGCTGCCCTGTGCCTTCTTAGAAGAGGGCCGTGTACACACCCCAAACCAAGTGAAGTCATTATGGAAAGCTCACCAGAAAGATGAATTTCCCAGCACAGTACCCCCAGCTCCCTTCCAGTTCAGAGACACAGGCATGCACTTGGGGGCTCTCCCATTTTCTCCTCCCTCCGCATCCCACACCCTCCACCCTGTCTCTCCAGCTTCTCCTTTTTCCCTCTCACCCCTTTCCTCTCTTCCCTCCATAAGTGTTTTACCCAGGCTGACTTCTAGCTTTCAATTTAGCCAAGGCTGGTCTTGAACTTGCACTCCCTTTGCCTCAGCCTCCAAAGTTCTAGGACTCTGCTGTTCATTCTCTTCTCCTAAATTTCTATGCACAGGACATTACATATGCAGACATTGCTGCACTAAGAGTTGAGCTTTCTCCAGATTTCATAGTTGCATTAGATTCTGACAATCAGCAACCAACATTTCTCCAAATGTGAAAGTTAATCCCTTCCTGATTCCCAGGCATGCAAGCTGACAGTTCACCTATATCTACACATTTTATATAGGTTCAGAGCTGATACACAAACTTTCAAAATATTTGTATGAAGCAATTCTCAGAGAGTCAGGGGTGTCAGTGTGAGAAAACACCAACACCTGTAGTTGAAATGAGTTTCAGCAAACATGACCTATATTATATTTGCATCTGAAAATAATTGCTTGGTCTCACCACATAATCCTCTTTCTGACACCTGGCTGTAGATGAGCACTATAAGCCTGTCTCCCAGTGTATGTCCAGTGAGACCTACACCATCATTGTGTTCTTTTCTCATGAGCTCAGTGTGGACATGTTAACAGAGTAATAGGTAAGTGATAGGCTTTCTGTTCTGCTAGTAATTATCTTTGACAGGCAGTATTTCCAGGCTACCTTGGGAAAGAGAAAGATCACTGTCATTGAGACGGTTCAGTCAGACGAGAACATCTTTATTAGGGATGCTTTGTAACTGTAGAGGTGCCCACAGTGCTGTGGCTGGCAATGTGGATTTGCACACATGGCTCATTAGTAGTGGGGGTCACCCTGGTGTGTTTAATTTTTAATATAACCTCTGGGGTGGAAGTCAGGGGTGAAAACCACATGGAATGTTCATCTTTGGTTGATCACATTCATATGCTTTAGTTTCTAGGCAAAGCCGTATCTAAGCAGGAGAAATAATCATCTGAGCAGCTGTATCTGAGCAGGAGAAATAATCATCTGAGCAGCTGTATCTGAGCAGGAGAAATAATCATCAGAGCAGCTGTATCTGAGCAGCAGCTCGCTGGCCACTAATAAGCATGCAGCAGGCAGAGTCCTCGCCTGCAGCAGGGAAATGATATTTTGTCTTAAGGGTTATTAAAGGGATTTTCCCTTTTTCTTGACATACTTCAGGTGAATGAATTTTAACTCATAGGCATATGATCTCTAAAATATTAAAAACTAATCACTATTCAGAAAATATGAAGACAGATCTTAAAATAATTTCTTCTGGGTAAGGGGAGAATTATATATGGGAGTTAATACATTTTCCTCTGGAAGATAAATTAATACCTTCCATCAGTTTCTCAAATTGTTAAGTGGAGGGAGATTAGAATATTAAGTGCTTCAAATGTTCTTCAAGTGAAGGAAATATTAAAGGTTTTTCTATATATTTTAATTGATAATTGATAAATGAGGATAGCAAATATCTATATTCAGCTGCCAAAGGGTCACTCAGTATATTAAAGTACAAGTGAGTTTGATTTTAGAATTTTAAGTTACAAATCTGGGGCAGTATGTTGAGTTGAAATACAGTGAAATAACATTATTTTCATCTTAGTTATTTGATAATTCAGACTAACTGAGAATGTTTCAAAGTATTGGGATGGCACCTACAACAGTCAGAGAGTGTGCATGCTCATCTAGGCAGTGTCCAAGGTGTGAGTGTTCAGTTCCTTCTAATTTCTGAGGAAGGCATTATCCTCATTTACAGAGGAGGAAGCCAAGGCAGAGTGTTCATTACACTTTCCCAAGGTCTGATAGCAATAAACGAAAGAGTCTGAGTTAGGACTCCAGTCATCTACTGACTTTCAAAACTGAGGCATTACTGCTTCAAAAGGCTTTAAGAAAAAGATGGACCCCCAGAAACCTTACCCAATTCCCTCAAAAACTCTTAGCACTTTTTAAATTTTTTATTTGTTATATTTTATGTGTATTAGTGTATTGCCTGCAGGTATGTAAGTGTACCTGTGTCATGCAATACCCATAGAGATCAGAAGAGACATCAGTTCCCAGATACCCTGCAACTGTGTGTGCTGGGAAAAGAACCCAGGTCCTCTGAAAGAGGGGGCCAATGCTCTTAACCACTGAGCCCTCTCTCCAACTCTGACTCTCAATTCTTTTAACAGATTTGTTGCAATTTTTTCAATATCTCTAAATAGCATGTTTCTCAATAATTCATTATCTTTCCAAATTTGACAATTCTTCAATAAACTTCTCCCACTTAATAAGATCATTTGGCTAATACTTATCTTTCTGTACATCTTTCTAGATCAATATTCCATGTTTCTGTCAGTGTGTGTGTGTGTGTGTGTGTGTGTGTGTGTGTGTGATGAATGGGTCTTAGGTGTTCCACACTCACTCTTCTTTCTCACACAGCTCTTTATTCCTCTTATAATTAATAATTGACTTTTTGTTTAGTTTATTGGGGATTTATAATAATGTGTCCTTAAACTCTCATTCAATGAATAAATAAAGGGCTCCATAGGACAGTAGCCCTTTCTTGTTCTTGAGTAATTCTCCCGTTCCCAGTTTGGCTTGTTCCTAAGCCCACCCCACACCTCAGCTCTGGAACTCTTTCCCCTGAGATGATAGATTCCCTTGATCTCACCCCACAGAGGGAGCTCTGGGTTCTCCATTCTGTGTCTGCCCATTTTTGTCTTGCTGTTCAAGTTCAATGAAGCACATGAGAAAGTACCTCACATGAACTCGTGGCAGCTGTACTTAGTGCGCAGGACTTGTACGTGATCAGACCAACTAAAAGTCCCAGCAGGAGCAGTAGGTGGCCCTCACCTACTGTGGAGTGGAGAGTTACTCTTCTTTGGAGATGTACCAGTGGTCGACAACCTCACACCCAGGAACATATTGCCAGCACTAACAGGCATCTGTAGGCTGTGGAAAAAGAAAAGGACATGAAGCAGGGAAGAGGATGTGGTATGGAGGGTAAAGGAGTTTTAGAGAGGGAGTCTGCGTTCGTATGATCAAGATAGATTGTATACATACGTGCAATTTTCCAAATAAATAAAATCATTTTGAGACCTTGTTTCTGTAACAATTATTATTGATGGAATTTTTACAGACTGATAGAAACCTAGTATATAATGATCTAATTAGAAATGTTTTAAAATGAATACAATCTCCATTCGAGACATGATTTAAAGAAGAATTTCACTTTGTCAATAAGCTTTTCAGGATTTTGAAGGTATTATTCCACTGTTCTCCAGGTGCTGGTATGAAATTTCAGAAATCCAATGTTTTTCTGGCTCCTTAGCTTTTATTGAAACGTGTGTTAAGTTCCATGAAGATGTAGTGTGTTTGAATTTTATCTGTCAACCTGACATAACCAGGAATCACCTGGGAAGAGAATTTCAGTTGAAGAATGTTCTAGATCAAGTTGGCCTGTAGATGTGTCTGTGCAATATCTTGACTTTGTTGATGTAGGAAGATGGGCCAAGATGGGCGGCCCCATCTCCTAGGCAGGAGCTCCTGAACAGTATCAGAGCGGGCAGAACCAGAGGAGAAGCAAGTGTGGCCCCTCCCGTGGCTCTTGACTGTAGGCGCGATGTGAGTAGCTGCTTGAAGTCCTGCCTCGGCTTCCTGAAATAGTGGACAGTGTCCAGGAACGTGAGCTCCATGAAGCCTTTCTTTGCCCCTGATGCTCCTTGTCAGAATGTCTTATCACAGCAACGGGCATGAAGCCAGACCATCCGGTTTCATATTCTATCAGTAGAGGTTTATAGCTTCTAAATCTACAAATATTTTGCTCTGTGTCTTTGCAACATCTGTATTCTTTGACTCCGACCTCATTTGCATACCATTCCCTTTTATAGTTCCTGTTATATTAATGCTGGGCTTCTAAGTAGTCCAATTTTATTCTTTTCATTCATATTTCCATGTATAGTATTTGAATTTTCTAATACCAAGAAATCTGTCCTTTTCCTTCCAACTCTTCAAATTTTATTCTGCTAGCCCTTTTATACTTAAGAGTGACTTCTTTACTTTGCATCTTATTTATTTATTTTTTATTTTTTTTGGGGGGCGTACTATTTTTGTTTCAAGAAACTCCTGTCCCCACCCTCTTAGAACATTAATCATTCTGAATAATAATGAAGTGAGTTCCTGTGTTTCTCTTTTCATGTTTTCTGTTGAGCTGTTTTGGCTTCTGCTTTTTTGTTAGCTTTGTGATTTTAATATTTATTGAAATATACACAGATATAATCTTAAATTATTGACTTTCCCATAAATATTAAAATATTAAAATTCTATCATTTGCTTACTATAGCCAGCATTATCTGAAATAAAAGTGATTCACTTTATTTATATTTTGCAATATCTTCATGAAATAAAAAACAATTTATAATGAGAAAAAGACATTCATGAAGTTAAAAAATCTACTGAGTTTACTATACATTGTTTTCAGCCAAATCATAGTGTCAGTGTTATATCACTGGATATTTCACATTGCTAGATTGGTAGAAATGGACTAAAATACATTATATTTATGATGAAAGATGTAGATTTAGGAAAGTACTGGTTACTTCATTTGACTTAAAGAGCATGCACTTAAAAAATACAAACATTAACTTCTTATTTCTCGGCTGAAATTGAGAAATAGAAGCAAAGAATATTTTCATCAAAGAATCTATTTTGAACAGAAATATCTTTGGTGTTTAGGGGATAGGTATATACTTTAGCTATCTTATGAAAGGTAGTTTAGAGTCAGACATAACTTTTCATCTATTTCTCAAATTGAACATTAACTTTTGTGATATAGGACTTTATATAAGAGATTTAGGAAATGAAAATAGAATTCCAACCACAATTCATATCTTAGTAAACTTTTCATTTTAATTTATTCATATATTATGTATGACTGCATTAATACAAAATATCCTTGCCTTACTGGATTTCAGTTAAATATAAATGGAACAGTTGCACTAATTTCAATGCTAAACATAAGCATCTGTTTCTCTATCTCTCTATCTCTCTCTGTCTCTCTAGTTCTCTCTCCCTCTCTGTGTGTGTGATGTGTGGTGTGCGTTTGTGTGTGTGTGTGCTTGTGCTTATTTTCTTCCTTATGTGATTACCTATATATTATACCTATCTATTTTATATACCAGTATAGTCAAATTATTAACTATTTTAAATTCTGTATCAAATTCATTTGCCATTCATTCACACAGTGAAGCTATTAAAGTTATGCTGAACATGTGGCACATGCCAATAATACAAGCACTGGGAAGATAAAGGCTGACAAATTCAAGGCTAGCTTGGGGTAGACAGAAAATTCACTGAAAGCATGGACTACATAGAGATTCTCAGGAAAAAAGGGGAGAAGAAATATACATACTTAAAATGAAGATTTTAAAAGAGGAAAGGTTTTATTTTTGTGTCAGTTGGAACACTTGAAGTTTCCTGACTAAAGCCATATCCTGAGCATATAGAAAACATATCTAGATTTCCTTTAAACATATGTACATGAAAAAATTTTGTTCATAATGTCTGTTATTGGAAGGAAAACAATAGTTCTATACAGCAGTAAAGAAAGATGCATGCGGGGCTAGAGAGATGGCCTAGCGGTTAAGAGCGCCGACTGCTCTTACAGAGGACCCGGGTTCGATCCCCAGCACCCACATGGCGGCCGAGAGCCGTCTGAAACTCCAATTCCAGGAGAACTCCAGTTCCAGGGGAATCCGAGACCCTCTTCTGACCTCCGCGGCATTGCACGACACGGGTGCACAAACCTGCATGCAGACAGTACATTGATACACATACCGAAATAAATAAAATAAAATAAAATAAAAAAAAGAAAGATGACATGCACATCTATGTTTAGTTTTTTTTACATAGTAAGTTAATGTATGTTTTAATGTACCTTTTTGAAGGTTCTATAAGAATTTAATATAAATTTCACAATAAGTTTACAATGTAAACTATATATTACTACAATGTTTCAATAACTCAGGGATTGTACTGAAATTATTCTATAAAGCTATCAATACTATTTTTTGTTCGTTCCTCTTTGTATTACACCAAATAATGCCCACATAAACAACACATATGTATCAACATTATGACCTCTGTGAATAAACTATATGTTAATTCCTAAATATGTTTTGGGATTCACATTTTTCCCTTTAATTTTATATTACTCTAGAATATGAATATGTATCTTCCACCCTTCTATGGTAATTACGATGTGTGAATATAAGTTGTAGATCAGTTCTAGAGCCCGTTAAGAGATTCACATTATAATAGCACAGTTGCTTTCAGATACACAGAAATATAATAATAAAGTTGCTGAGTTTGCCTGCCAACTGGGGATTTGGTGTCGACATCCACAAATGAGGGAAACCATTGGCCTTATTTTTTTCTGGGACTGTGTTACTACACTTAGCATAATGACTTCGAGTTCCATCCATTTACCCACAAAGCTCATGATGCCATCTTTCTTTACCACTGCATAGAATTCCATTGTGTAGATGTACCAACTTTGCTGTTGTGAAGAGAACTGTAATAAACATAGCTGTGCATGTATCTTTGCAGTAGGATGCATCTTGTAGTTATATACCCAGGAGTGGTATGGCTGAGTCAGGTGGTAGGCTCATTTTGAATCTTTTAAGGGTTCTCCACAATTTCCATAATGATTGTACAAATTTACATTCCCACCAGCAGTGGATGAGTGTTCTCCTTTCCCCACAACTTCTCCAGCATTTGGTATATTTTGTTTTCTTGATCTTGGCCAGTCTTATTGGAGTGAGATGATAACTTAATGTGGTTTTAATTTTCTTTCTCTTAATTATTAATGATGTTGAACACTTTTTAAGATGTTTCTCAGCCATCTTTACTTCCTTATACTGGCGAAGTCTCTGTTCAGCTCTTCATCTTTTGAGTAGGTCATTTGTTTTCTTAGTTCTTTGTTTTTTTATTTTATTTCACTTTTTAACAATGAGTAATAAGTTATGAATACAATCATCCTTCATGTAAAACCAATTTGCAAGCAGCTATGCCCAAACCCACACAGTCCAAGGGTCCCACCATCCAGCTGGGGGGCTTGTATGTACAATCATGTTGATCAAATAAGTGTCCAGTCTATATTGTTGTAGTTTCACTATTCACCCCAATAGCAGCCTTTACATTCTACCATGCCCCCTCTTCTGCAGATTGTTCCCTAGGCTTAGAAAAGGGGCACAGGTGGACAAGAAGCAAAACAGTCTATTTTCTCTGGAGATGTCGTTTTGGACTCTGATCAGCTCTGGCTGTTTCCTTTCATGGGTTGACAGTTTGTCCAGGAATATCCTTTCAATCCTACTAATGGTGCACAAGCAATTAGATATATAGGTATTTAAACAGTACTAATTATTATCGTAGGTTACTTTGGTATAGATTCAGAGGTTTGAATGGTATGCTAATCCATGAATTATATTTTTTCTGTAAAAGATGACAAGGTCTTACTGTGGTTTATAACATCTCCTAACCACTAGAGAATGTAAGCATGTGGCATCAGCCGTGAATTATTCTTCCAAGGAGAAAGTTAATAGCCAACTAGATTTGGGATATACAGACATGTGGTTGCCACTGCTGCACAGTATTTCCAGGCAGGTGATGTGTAGCTGATGCTGACGGAGGAGTCTTGCTTGACTCAAGGAGACCAATATTTGCTTTATTGGTTTAGTGGCCTTTGGTAACACTCTCTGGCATTCCAGAGACCAACTGTACACTTGCAAGTGCAGTCTCAATACATCTTTCCCATGCTTACATCAGGTCTTTGACAGCAGGGCCTTATCACCTCTCTTCTTGCAGGTATCCCAGTTTACAAGCAAGAAGCCTTTAACCTTTTGGGGGGCGCGGCTTTGGATCTCCTGGCCAACTCTCCTTGGCAGAATAATCCCATGCCTATAACAGAGCTCTCCTGTATCGATATATTTTGCTTAGTGGCAACAGCCTGTAAAAAGACTATAAACAAAAAGAAGCTGGGTGTGGTGGGGTGCCAACCTTTAAGCTTAGAACTTTGGAGGCAGAGGCAGGCACATCTTTGTGAGTTCAAGCCGAGCCTGGGCGACAGAGTGAGTTCCAGGACAGCCTTGAACTACAGTAAGAAAGAACTGTCTTTCTCGAAAAAGACCAAAAAAAAAAAAAAAAAAAAAAGACTTTAGTATTAAGATTGGCTCTGATAGAGAATAATCCTTTTCAAATTTCCTAGGTCTATTATCCAATTAAAGAAAGCAGTTTAATACCAGTTTGAGAAGAGATTACCTCTATAAAAAGTCGGCTCGAATTTACAGTTAGAGAATGACCTCATTACCATCATGCATTTCTTGGTTCTATGAAAGGAGGTAAAGGAAAGTCTCAGCTCATATTAAAACTTTGGGTGGGCACCTAGAAGGGAAGGTTATTGGAAACGCATTATAAATAGTGTTACAGTTATGATCCACAGAGATGTTTGTTCAGGCAGTCTGAGGCTTTTTCTTCTTTTTCTTCCTTGTTAATGTTTTAGATGGGCCAACTTCTGTGCTGGTATTGTTTTTTAAGTTGTCTATATATTATGGATGTTAATACTCTGTCAGAGATATCATGAAGATGCATCCCACTCGGTGGGTTTTCTCTTTTCATCTTCACTTCCTTGGATTGTTTCTTTTGATGTATGGAAGCTTTTGAGTTTGATGTTTTTGAGTTTGATGAGGTTCCTTTTGTCAACTGTTGACTTTATGTTCTGTGCAGCTGCTGTTTGAGTGTAGAATGTCTGTTCTTACACCTATGTCTTGTAGTTTGCTGACAAATTTTTCTTCTATCAACCTGTGGGTTTCATGTTTTATGTTGAGATCTTTGATCCCTTGGAGTTTATTTTTGTACAGGGTGATATGTAGGGGTTTAATTTTGTTTCTTCTACAAAGGGTGAGCTTTTTCAGCCAAATCATTGCTGAAGATGGGTATCCTTCCCTCATTGAGCTTTTTGTACCCTTTGTCAATATGAGGTGGCTGAATTGAATGTGCTCCAGTTGGATCTTCACTGGGAAGAAGGAATATAAGAGACCCTTCCCAATCACAATAGCTGCAAAAAATTAAAATGCCCGGGGAATAAACCTAACAAAAAAGACGACCAAAGACCTCTACAACACAAATTTTAAAACTCCGAAGGAGTTTGAAGATGACATCAAAATATGAAAGACCGCCCATGTTCATGGATTGGAAAATATAATATGGTAAAAATGTCCATTCTACTCAAATTAACATACAGATTAAATTAACATACAGATTCATTTGTAATCCCAATTAAAATCCACATTAGTTTATTCACAGACTTGGGGAAAATATTCTTAAAACAAAACAAAAACCCGAGAGCCTAAAAATCAACCCTAGAGAAAAGTGCATTTAGGGGGATTCGTTCTAGACTTCAAGCGTATATTACAGGCTAATAGTCATAAAGACAGCCTGGTAACTGGCACAAAAATGGACCCTTGACAAATGGCTTCTGATTTTTTTTTTTTTTTCGTGTTTTCTTTTTTTTCTTTTTTTCTTTTTTTTTTTTTATTGATGCTTGTGTGTATTTCATACATCATTTTCCTTCCAATTCAGTCATTCCGTCATAGTCCCCTTCCCTTCCCCCCACCCCACCCCTACCCTCCCAGAACTCATGCATTCCGCCAAGTTTTTCGGCATCTTTCTCTGGCCGTTTTGTTTTGTTTCATTTTTTTTTTTAACACTAGTGATAATTTGTGAGTAAAAGCATCCTTCATGGAAAACAAATTTGCAAGCATTTGTGGCCCAACGCCACACAGCTCATTGCTACCACCATCCAGCAGGGGGGCTTGTATATTCAATCAAGTTGATCAAATGAAAAAAAGTGTCCAGGCTATATTTTTGTAGTTTCACAATTCACATCACCATTAACCCCCAATCAAAGCCCTTACATTCCACCACGCCCCCTCTTCCGCAATTGTTCCCTAGTCTTAGAAAAAGGGCACAGCTACACCTCATCTGCCTAGAAATACTGTGCAGCAGTGGCAGCCATATGTCTGTATATCCCAAATCTAATTGGCTATTAGCTCTCTCCTTGGAGGAATAACCCATGGCTGATGCCACAAGCTTACATCCTCTAATGGTTAGGAGATGTTATAAACCACACGAAAACCCTGCCATACTTAACAGAAGAAAATGTAATTCATGAATTAACATACCATCCAAACATCTGTGTCTATACCAAAGTAACCTACTATAACAATCAGTACTGTTTAAATACCTATATATCTAATTGCGTGTGCTTCATTAATAGGATCAAAAGGCTATATATTATACTGTTCAAATACCTATATATCTAATTGCATGTGCGTCATTAGTAGGATCAAAAGGTTATGCCTGGACAAGCTGGCAGCCCATGAAAGAAAACAATCAGAATTGACTAGAGACCAAGACATCAGCTCCAGAGAAAGTAGACTGTTTTGCTTCTCATCCACCTGTGCCCCTTTTCTAGGCTTCTGCTTTTTACGAGAAGTTTTCTTCCAACGTTTCACTCATTTTTAAGAACTGAACACTAAAACAGTAATCATCAGTGACTGTGCAAATTTGGGTGAACCATGGAATTCAGTTGGGCCTTTCTCTTGGGAAACTCCAGATCGTCAATGTTTTATATTTAGTTTCTTGGTTATTCTAAAGGACATAGTCTTTAAAATGCTTATGCAGGTCAAAGAACCCACCTTGCAGCAGTCAGGGTCAGCTTCTGTCTTCTTCCCGGTTATTCATCATGGCGTCTGCACTCAGCTGTCTCACATTACTAAGAACATGTCTCCCCTAGGCTGGTGGAAGTCCTCAGCTGACAGGGGACAATGAAAGGAACTGGGTACTCTTGTAGCTATAAATAGACTTCACTTCCCCTTCCACCTCCACCTGCCATTTCTGTTCTGTGATGCAAACCCAATTACTTCTTGGTTTATTTTTCCTCGGTAGTTGATATCTGGCTTTCTGAAGTCTGAGAAGGCAAGAACCACTCCTTGGTCTGATTTCTACTTTTCAAAATGTTATCACTTCTATAATTCACGTGGCCATTGTAAATATGCAGCTTTAAACAGAAGGAAAAAGGAAAATACACACTTTCAGGGTGACTTCAAGAAGAAATTCATGCTTGTAACCAGACTTCTTTGCTCAGATGTTTGCCAATGTTTTTAGTCTGCGTAATTATTAGCTTCCTTTGTAAAGGTCTACAGTTTAGCATGGTAATGGGGGCGGCTGTGTGTGTGTGGAACTGTCTCTGTGCATCGCATTGGGAAGAGCAGCACTGGGAGATATCACAGCCCCGGAGGAAACAGCACGATGCTGGGGAGGACCATGAGCTTAGAGGAAAGGGACCAAGGCCCCGTCTTTTGTTAGGAGGAGTTAAGAATCGTTTTGGCATCTCACTTCCTCATCTGCAAAGTGATGAGCGTAGCAGCTCAGTGCCCCACCACAGACGCACTGGACGCTGCGTTGGGTGGAAGCCGTGGGTGGAAGCCGCTTCCATCTCCACAGCTCAGTGCCCCACCACAGATGCACTGGATGCTGCGCTGGGTGGAGGCCGCTTCGATCTCCAGTGAGGGGAAGGACGTTTACAGGTGGCAAACGGGGAGTGGGAGGTGTTCCACCTCAAAACGTTTTTAGATGTGGATCATGTACATGGTTCCAACTGCTTTTTTAAAAATTTATTTTCATATGTGTATGAATGTACTGTCTGCATGCAGGTTTGTGCACCCGTGTCGTGCAATGGCACAGAGGTCAGAAGAGGGCATCGGTTTCCTCTGGAACTGGAGTTAAAGATGGTTTACAGCCACCATGTGGGTGCTGGGGATCGAACCCGGGTCCTCTGAAAGAGCAGTCGGTGTTCTTAACTGCCAGGCCATCTCTCCAGCCCTCCAACTGCTTTTAAATATTGACCAGGGGCAGAGCAGTTGGCTAAGATAGCTGGCTTCCAAAGGTCCCTTCTCATTTATAGATTCTGTAGGTCCATATGATCTGAAGCACACTGTCTTCCTGGGTATGTAGTGCACTTTATAGGGATCGTGGGCTTTGGAGTAATTTTTGTTAGAAAATCATTGGTGTGTGGTTGCTTGAGATGGTGCCCACAGATGTGGAGCAGGCATGCTTGTCTGACTGAACCTGGGTGTGTTTAACACTCACGCCTCTAGCTTCCATTCCCTCAGAGCTTCTCCTGCCACATCCTATTCAGAAGGGAAACCTCGGCAATGCAGAGTTGCAGAGAACCGAAATGATCATACCTGTGAACAGTTCTTGGAAGCCACAATCTTGTGAGACAAGGACTACTGAAAGTAGTATTTATTAGTGTTTTATGGCTCTAAGTTCAGGTTGGAGGGGGGCAGATAGGCTCTTTTGATGGACCATCTCTGCTTGCTTTATTTATGAAAATGGCTAATGTTGTTGTTCAAACATCATTTTCTTTCTTTCTTTTTTTTGGTATTTTTTGAGACAGGATCTCCCTTTAGTCCCAAGCTGGCCTGGAGCCTGCTCTGTAGACAAGGCTGGCCTTGAACTCACAGAGATCCACCTGCCTCTGCCACCATGCCTGGCACTAAAGATGGTTCTTAGCTTCCATCAGGGTGCTGGGAATCATACCCAGGTCCTCTGCAAGAGCAGTCACTGTTCTTAACCGCTGAGCCATCTCTCCATCCCCTAAACATGATTTTCATGACCAGATTATCAATGAATCTACATCACCCCCCTCAAAAAATGAAAATAATGACAGAAAGAGAAAAGAAAAAACGTCATGGATAATATGAATAATGATGACTACTTTATTTCATTAACTTTATCACAAAGGAGAATACTTTATAATATTTTAATTATGTTTGCATACATGAATGTGTATGTGTGTGTGTGTGTGTGTGTGTGTGTGTGTGAGTATATGCTGCATGTGTGCCCATGGATGCCCAAAGCAGGTTTCAGATTCCCTGTAACTGAGCACCTAATATAGGTCCTATGAGTCAAATGTGGGTCCTCCGCAAGAGCAGCAAGTATTCACAGCTGCTGAGCATATTTCCAGACCCAAATTTTATTTATGAGAACTGTATACTAGAAGTTTTTCTTCTCATAAAAATAGAGGGGCATGCTCCAACATGGCTCTACGTGGCTTGTGACCAGGCAAGCAGGGAAGCATTCTTGGACTGCCTTACATCTGCGACCACACTTCCTCTGTAGTTGTCAAATAGTCATGACAGGATCCTGTATCCATCCTTCTGTGGAGAATGGGCAGAATACAATGCTGTGTTGGTTCCTTTGGAACCACTAAGGAACTTCACGTTTCATCCAGATGTATGTCCTTTAACTCTGTCTAGAATGCAAAGACTTTGAAGGTAAGGTTTTTGTGTTTGTTTCAGAGAGTTTCTTTTCACAGACATGGAAATATCTGCTCAAGTCTGGGCCTATTGTCAGTGTAACATTGTTACTTTACAGGTCTGCTATCACTGGAAAACACACTCCAAAGGAGGCCACAGGACTGGAAAAGGATGCAGTAATCAAGTGCTTGTTGTGGCAGTACAGACCTGTAATACCAGTGTTGGAGCTAGAGACAGGAGAGTTCTGGGGTTTGGTGAACAACCAGTCCAGCTGAATTGCTGAGACCCCAGTTCTTTAAGCAGCCCTGTCTCTAAAAGTGAGGTGGAGGACTGGGGAGATGGCTCAGTGGATGAAGCGCTCCCCACACAAGGGTGAGGATTGGAGTTCTCATCTATGAACTCACATAGAACCCAGGAGAGTGTGGTGAGCCAGCTAGAATTTCTGTGTCCTTAAAGGAGATCTGCCAAGCTGGCTGTGTATCCATATTGGTGAGCTGTGGGTTCAGCAGAGAGACCCTGCCTCAAAGAATAGTGACAAATATGGAATTTCAATATCATCCTTGGACCTCCACATGAATGTGAATACATATGCACCTGCACACATGTGTACATACGTGGGTGCCCCCATGCCCACTCCTCGCCCCCTGTGAGCCATGAGTTGCAAGGAAAAGCAGCAAAAATTGGTATGCAGTGCTCTGAGAGAATTAGATGCACATCACAAAAATTCTGAATGGGTTTTCAAGTAAGTTTATTTCAAGGGAAAATCTTATACAGCAAAGTTCTTGTTAGGCAAAACTATCTGTTCTTTTTTCAAGCATATATTTATAGGGAAAGAGTATGTGTCTCAGAAAAGTCCTAGAAAGGGCCAAGGGACCTTTGTGCTTCACACAAAGGAGCTGGAGAGAGACAGCGCCAAGAGATAAAGCTGTAGGTGAACTAATAACCTCTGGTGGACATTTAGCCATTAAGAACATACATAAATCCTGGTAAAAAAAAAAAGGAAGGCAGTCTAGTAATGAGGTACTCAAGTTTTAATCCCAAAGCATGCACTAACTAGGAGAAGAAGTAGATGTTAGATCAAATGGAGACTGTCCCAAGATTGCTTTTCCACAGAGCAAAGGAATTTGAGGCCTAGCAGTGACCCCAATTCTGGTGTTCCAGAGACAGGGCTGTAGAAGGAGATTGGGTTTCAGACTCCTGCCCTGTCACTGCTGAGCTGCCAGCTCAAGATTTCTGAATTCCATGCTGAATCTGAATTCTTTCTGGGCTGCAGCAGACATACACTAGTGTACATACCCATGATGCCCACTATACAAATATACATTTACATAAATAGATAAATAAATAAATAGCAGAATGTGATCAAGGAAGATGGGTGGACTTCAGCCTCCACATAGGTGTGCACACGTGCACACACACAAACACACACACACACACACACACACACACACACACACACACTGAACATATACAAGGAGCCAGAGGTCAGCTGTGACAGGAAGCTTGGCTCTGGAGACCATGTTATTCACCACTAACCAACATACCTCACTGAAGGTTCCCGTGATCCTGCAATTGCTATTCCTGGTCATACCTAACTCTGCACAGGACTTTGGTAGTGCTGAGCACACAGTCTACGAACACTTCCCCTTAGATGACACCTGCCCTGCTTCCTCCTGTCTTCCAGTAGGTCTCTTCTCTAAGCAACATCCAGGAGTCTGATACTGATGGCCCCAGGGTGACCACCCTAACCCTTCTGCTTTTTTTCCTACAGAGCTTTTACAGCCAAGTACTTCTTGACCACAGAGACATGTCATTATTACCACATCTGCAAGCTAGGCTCACTTATTCATAAACACTAACTTATAAGCACTCACAAATGGTTTACTTTTCCCCTAATCAGATTCACCACAGAGTTATTACACTGAGGATCTTGCTCCCTAGCTTGGATCTCATTCTACCTGTTGTATTGAACATGACAGGGCAGATTGGTCATATAACTCATTGGTTCATATTTCTTGAACTGTCTGTGATCTCTTGTTATTGATGTGTCATTAACAGTTCCAGCAATTCTGAAATATTGTGCTCTAAATATGTGTGCGTGTGTTCCTGCTCGCATCTGTGTGCACCATATTCATGTGTGTGTGTGTGCATATGTGTGCATGTTCCTGCTTGTGTGTGTGTGCACCATATTCATGTGTGTGTGTGTGCATGTTTGTGTGTGTTCCTGCTTGTGTCTGTGTGCACCATATTTATGTGTGTGTGTGAGTGTGGGTGTGCATGTGTTCCTGCTTATGTCTGTGTGCACCATATTCATGTGTGTGTGTGCATGGTGTGCGTGTGTGTTCCTGCTTGCATCTGTGTGCACCATATTCATGTGTGTGTGTGCGTGGTGTGCGTGTGTGTTCCTGCTTGCATCTGTGTGCACCATATTCATGTGTGTGTGTGTGCATGTGTGTGTGTGAGTGTGTGTGTGAATGTGTTCCTGCTTATGTCTGTGTGCACCATATTCATGTGTATGTGTGTGCGCACATGTGTTCCTGCTTGCGTCTGTGTGTACCATATTCATGTGTGTGTGTGTGTGCATGTGTGTGTGTGTGTGTGTGAGTGTGCATGTGTTCCTGCTTATGTCTGTGTGCACCATATTCATGTGTGTATGTGTGCGTGTGTTCCTGCTCGCATCTGTGTGCACCATATTCATGTGTGTGTGTGTATGTGCGTGTGTGTTCCTGCTTGCATCTGTGTGCACCATATTCATGTGTGTGTGTGTGCATATGTGTGCGTGTTCCTGCTTGTGTGTGTGTGTGCACCATATTTATGTGTGTGTGTGCATGTGTGTGTGTGTTCCTGCTTGTGTCTGTGTGCACCATATTTATGTGTGTGTGTGCGTGTGTGTGCTTGTGTTCCTTCTTGCATCTGTGTGCACCATATTCATATGTGTGTGTGTATGTGTATGTTCCTGCTTCCATCTGTGTACATCATATTCATGTGTGTGTGTTCCTGCTTGTGTCTGTGTGCACCATATTCATTGGTGTGTGTGTGTTTCTGCTTGTGTCTGTGCACCATATTTATGTGTGTGTGGGGGGTTGTGTGTGGGTGTGCATGTATTTCTGCTTGCATCTATGTGCACCATATTCATGTGCGTGTGTGTGCATGTGTGTGTGTGTGTGAGTGTGGGTGTGCATGTGTTCCTGCTTATGTCTGTGTGCACCATATTCATGTGTGTGTGTGTGTGCGCACATGTGTTCCTGCTTGCGTCTGTGTACACCGTATTCATGTGTGTGTGTGTGTGCATGTGTGTGTGTGTGTGAGTGTGGGTGTGCATGTGTTCCTGCTTGCGTCTGTGTGCACCATATTCATGTGTGTGTGTGCATGTGTGTGTGTGTGAGTGTGTGTGCATGTGTTCCTGCTTATGTCTGTGTGCACCATATTCATGTGTGTATGTGTGCGTGTGTGTTCCTGCTCACATCTGTGTGCACCATATTCATGTGTGTGTATGTGCGTGTGTGTTCCTGCTTGCGTCTGTGTGCACCATATTCATGTGTGTGTGTGTGTGTACATATGTGTGCGTGTTCCTGCTTGCATCTGTGTGCACCATATTTATGTGTGTGTGTGTACATATGTGTGCGTGTTCCTGCTTGCGTCTGTGTGCACCATATTTATGTGTGTGTGTGTACATATGTGTGTGTGTTCCTGCTTGTGTGTGTGTGTGCACCATATTTATGTGTGTGTGTGTGTGTGCGTGTGTTCCTTCTTGCATCTGTGTGCACCATATTCATATGTGTGTGTGTATGTGTGTGTTCCTGCTTCCATCTGTGTGCATCATATTCATGTGTGTGTGTTCCTGCTTGTGTCTGTGTGCACCATATTCATTTGTGTGTGTGTTCCTGCTTGTGTCTGTGTGCACCATATTTATGTGTGTGTGTGTGGGTTGTGTGTGGGTGTGCGTGTATTTCTGCTTGCATCTATGTGCACCATATTCATGTGCGTGTGTGTGTGTGTGTGTGTGTGTGTGTGTGAGTGTGGGTGTGCATGAGTTCCTGCTTATGTCTGTGTGCACCATATGCATGTGTGTGTGTGTGTGTGTGTGTGGGTGTGCATGTGTTCCTGCTTATGTCTATGTGCACCATATTCATGTGTGTGTGTGTGTGTGTGCGTGTGTTCCTGCTTGTGTCTGTGTGCACCATATTCATGTGTATGTGTGTGCGTGTGCATGTGTTCCTGCTTGTGTCTGTGTGCACCATATTCATGTGTGTGTGTGTGTGTGTGTGCATGTGTGTGTGCGTGTGTGTGTTCCTGCTTGCGTCTGTGTGCACCATATTCATGTAACGTCTGCAGAGGCCAGAAGAGAGAGTCAGACCCCTGAGGGCTGGAGTTGTTAGCCACCATTTGGGTGCTGGGAACCAAACCTGGCCTCTGCAGGAGCAGCCAGTGCTGTTAACCACTGAGCCACCTCTCCAGCCCCATTAAAGCCCCTTACATTTGCATGAAGACTGCATGAACATGCTGTATTCTATACATTTGCATGGAGACTGCATGGACATGCTGTATTCTATACATTTGCATGGAGACTGCGTGGACATGCTGTATTCTATCCGAAGACTGCATGAACACGCTGTATTCTATACATTTGCATGGAGACTGCATGGACATGCTGTATTCTATACATTTGCATTGAGACTGCATGGACATGCTGTATTCTATCCATTTGCATGAAGACTACGTGGACATGCTGTACTCTATACATTTGCATGGAGACTGCGTGGACATGCTGTACTCTATACATTTGCATGGAGACTGCATGGACATGCTGTACTCTATACATTTGCATGAAGACTACGTGGACATGCTGTATTCTATACATTTTGATGCTGAGAGCAGAATGAATTTTCTTAGTCTTTATTACTGCATGCTGGTTTTCTCATATCACTTGTAGAGGTCTGAATTGTTCCTTTGACATATAGTTTAATATGATTTTGTTATTAGAATTTCCTTCAAAGTAACATGGTTCAAAATCATTAAAGAGATTTCCTAATTATTTGCTAGTAAAATTTTCCTTTGTCCTCTAAAACAGTTTGGGAGCTTTTTGCTTTATATGTTCAACTACTTTGTGTGTTTCTATGTGTGTACGTGTTCATATGTATGTATGTATGTGTGTGTATCAATGTCTGTGTTTGGGTTTCCTTAAGATCTGGGTGTAGTCTTGGGAATATCTGCTGTAAATGGCATGTCAGCTCTCGAAGCAAAAGCAAGTTGGGGCCATCTGCTTT
This sequence comes from Rhizomys pruinosus, assembly GCA_009823505.1. NCBI lineage: Eukaryota > Metazoa > Chordata > Mammalia > Rodentia > Spalacidae > Rhizomys > Rhizomys pruinosus. The sequence goes on along the minus strand of VZQC01009555.1, from coordinate 432,419 downwards.
AGGCTGTGGCACATGCACCTATGAAACTCTCTCTGCTATGCTGATGGAATCTATGTCATCACCCACGTAGCACCATGAGGAGGTGTGGACTCATTTATTAACCCGTTGTGGTGGTCTGAATGAGAATGTCCCCCAAGGCTTCAAATATTTGGACATTTTATCTCTGGTTGGTGGTGCTTTCTTAGGAGGTGTGGCCTAGCTGGAGGAAACACATCATTGGGGGCGGGCTTGAGAGCTCTTCAGTCTTGCTGTGGACACTTACCCCTTTGGAACTATAAGCCAAACACATTCTTCCTTCTAAAAGTTGCCTTCAGCATGCTGTTCTTCCACAGCAAAAGCAAAGTCAGGAATACAGTCCCGCCCAGTGTCCTTGTGTGTCTGTCCCCCAGGCTCCAGTGTCCTTATGTGTCTGTCCCCCAGGCTCCAGTGTCCTGTGTGTCTGTCCCCCAGGCTCCAGTGTCCTTGTGTGGCTGTCCCTCAGGCTCCAGTGTCCCTGTGTGTCTGTCCCCCAGGCTCCAGTGTCCTTATGTGTCTGTCCCCCAGGCTCCAGTGTCCTTGTGTGGCTGTCCCCCAGGCTCCAGTGTCCTTGAGTGTCTGTCCCGCAGGCTCCAGTGTCCTTATGTGTCTGTTCCCCAGTCTCTAGTGTTCTTGTGTGGCTGTCCCCCAGGCTCCAGTGTCCTTATGTGTCTGTCCCCCAGGCTCCAGTATCCTTGTGTGGCTGTCCCCCAGGCTCCAGTGTCCTTATGTGTCTGTCCCCCAGGCTCCAGTGTCCTTGTGTGGCTGTCCCCCAGGCTCCAGTGTCCTTGTGTGTCTGTCCCCCAGGCTCCAGTGTCCTTGTGTGTCTGTCCCCCAGGCTCCAGTGTCCTTGTGTGTCTGTCCCCCAGGCTCCAGTGCCCTTGTGTGTCTGTCCCCCAGGCTCCAGTGTCCTTGCGTGGCTGTCCCCCAGGCTCCAGTGTCCTTGTGTGTCTGTCTCCCAGGCTCCAGAAAAACAGCATTTTTGAAGCTAAGCTCATTTTCAGTCATTTTCCTTCACTCGCTTTACTTTTCTTCCAGTGTTGAACATTTTTATCCAGTCTGTTAAACACATTAAGAGTGGTGCCCATTGTCCCCAAGGTCTAGCCTGCTCCCACTGTTGAACTAAACACCCCATCTCCCCTCACCCTAATGCTGCTGCTCGTCCCCTCTCTTGGTGTTGATCCGCAGTGGCTCACAAATTTCTGTGCTTATTGGCATTATTACATCACAGATTGTTAGGTCTCAGTTCTGTGAGTCTATGGATAATTCCAAGGGATTGGACTGATATCCTGTTTTGTTTGGTTTTCTGAGGATATGTTTTTCTCCTTTACAAAGGAGAAGGTACTGTAATGATAGATAGATATCATTATACATTTGTGAAGATCTATATAAAGTGTTAAATCAGAAGAGTAATCTTAGGCAAACCCTGGGCTATGAGTGACAATGAGGTGCCCACTTTGATTAATTAGTTCTAAATTTGCATTGTTCTCAGGCAAGATTTTGACAGTGAGGAAAGATGTGCCTGTGTCTTGGCTTGAGCACATGAGAAAGGCTTGTATGTTTCTTCCAATTCTGTTGTGGACCTATAGCTGTTGGGAAAATAAACACTATTTTTAAAAATAATGTGTGTTTGTGTGTGTGTGTGTGTGTGTGTGTGTGTGTGTGTGTCTTTTTGAGACAGGGTCTCCCTATAACTCCAGCTATCCTGGAACTCACTACGTGGACCAGGCTGGCCTTGAACTCACAGAGATCCACCTGCCTCTGCCTCCCAAGTGATGAAATTAAAGATGTGTGTCACCATACTTGGCTTTAAAACCATATTATGTATGTGTTGTTCATGTCATGCCTGGAACTCCATCCCACAACTTTCCTCTCCATCTCCAGATCTTAAATTCTTTCTGTACCTTCTTTCATGAGATAGTTCCCTGAGCCTTTGGCTGAGTTGGTGGGAGGGGGATGGATTTGCCATTTACAGCTCAGCAGCACTCAGAGTTACTTTTTCTCAGCACTTTGAACAATCAGGAGTCTCTGCACTAATCTTTGTAGTGGTTTGAATGAGAATGTTCCCCAGAGACTCCAAGGATTTGAACCCTTGGTACCTATTTGCTGGAGGTGTTAGGGCAGGGCCATGTAACCTTTAGGAGATGTGGCCATGCTGGAAGAGGCTGGTCATGAGGGGCGGGCTTTGAGAGCACACAGCTACACCTACTTCTAGTCTGTCTTTCTCTATGTCCTGTGACTTCCTGGAGATGTGAGCGCTCAGCTTTCTGCTTCAGCCTCCTCTGCTGCCTTCCTTCCCTGCCTTGATGCACTCAACCCCCTCTGGAACCATAAACCAAATAAACTCCTCCTTCTATAATTTGCCTTGATCACGGTATATTATCACAGCAACAGAAGGGTAAGCAATACATCCACTACCTACTGAAAGAAGCAGCTTCTTTTTGAGAACACCACAAATCTCTGGATATATACATAAATATTTACCAAGCCAGTTGCCAACATGACTATTTAGCAAAACAGCAACAGTCAGTTTTGCCCCAGGGCCTGTGATCTCCCTAGGTATAGGCTTTTTTAGAAAGGAGAGTCACTTTTCTTTGGGGGTGTTGACAGTGGGGCCCCCCACCCATGGGTAGCACTAATTGCACTGAATGGGTTATTAATCTTTTTAAAGGACATGAGGCTCAGAGGGAGATGTGTTGTATCACTGGAAGGAGGGTAGTTTCATGGCAGGGGCAGGGGAGGGATTGTGAGTGGCAGACATGATAAAATATATATTTATACATGTATGAAATTTTCAAAAATAAATTGAAAACCACATTATGTGGAGCTAAGCATGTTTAAAGTACTGAATGAATCCTCACCCAACTCCAGAATATTTGTATTTTCTTCTATGAACATCAAATCTCTCCCTATGAAGTGAACCTAGAGTAGAATGCTGTCAAATAGAATGGAAGGAAGGAGAAGGAATTATGACCTAAGAGAGAATTATGGGTCCAGAACTCCAAAAGAAGTCAGTTCTCAGAAAGCCAAAGAAGACATGTTTTCACTTGAGACAAATCATGTCACTGTGATGATGTGGAGCAGAGCGGGCCGCTCTCCTGCAGTACTTGGCTGTTTTCTGAAAACTTTACTGGAGGAATGCCTGCTTACATCACACAGTTCCTCCTCCCGCCCAGTATGGTGGAAGGCACACCATAACTATGATTCCTGGAGATGGTGTTGGCCCTGAGCTTATGGGACATGTCAAGAAAATATTCACGTCTAATTGTGTGCCAGTGGACTTTGAAGAAGTGTCTAGTCAACAACGCCATCCTGGCCATCCGTCGCAACCGCATAGCTTTGAAGGGCAACATTGGGACGGATCACAACCTGCCAGCCACTCACAAATCCCACAACACCACGCTCCGCACCATCCTGGACCTCTATGCCAGCATCGTTCATTTCAAGACTTTTCCCAAATTAAATACCCGGCACAAAGACATAGATATTTTGGTTATTCGGGAAAGTATAAAGAGTGAGTACAGTAACCTCTAATACGAGGTCGTGAAAGGCGTTGTGGAGCCTCGAGATCCTCATGAAAGCTAAGTGTCTGCGCCTCACTGAATACACCTTCTAGCTGGCTCAGAAGATGGGCTGTAAAAAGGTGACAGCCTTCCACAAAGCCAACATCATGAAGCTGGGGGATGGGCTCTTCCTCCAGTGCTGTGAGGAGGTGGTGTCTCGCTACCCGTGGCTCACCTTAGAGACCGTGGTCATAGACAACACCACAATGCAATTGGTATCACGGCCTCAACAGTTCGATGTCATGGTGATGCCCAATCTTTACGGCAGCATCATCCATAGTATCTGCACAGGCCTGGTTGGTGGGCCAGGACTCGTACCTGGGGCCAATTATGGTGAAGTATATGCAGTGTTTGAGACAGGTGCGAAACAGACAGGTAAGGATTTAGTCCATAAAAACATCGCCAATCCTATGGCCATACTGCTGAGTAGCTGCATCTTGCTGGACTACCTGAAGCTCCAATCCCACGCCACTCAGATCTGCGTTGCAATCATGGCGGCCGTAGAAAACAGAACTGTTCACACACCAGACATGGGAGGCCGGTCTACTGCTTCAGTCCTCGTGGATTACATCCTGAAGCAACTAGATTGCCATGGAAAATGTTGACAGCTGGATTCTGTCCTGCCGTTGGAGCAGCTCCAGCAACTTAAGTCAAGAGTACAGCTCCTGCTTCACCTCAGGAGAAGGAGATGAATCTGGACTAAGTTTTCCATTAAATTTAAATGTCATAAACATTGCTTGTTTACAGACAGGCGTGGTGGCACACGCCTTTAATTCTAGCACTTGGGAGGCAGAGGCAGGTGGATCTTTGTGAGTTCAAGGCCAGCCTGGTCTACAGAGTGAGTTCCAGGCCAGCTAGGGCTACAGGGAGACCCTGTCTCGAAAAGACCAAAAAAAAAAAAAAAAAAAAAAAAAAAATGCTTGATTGCTTGTTTGAATTAGCAAATCCTATTTTACTTTCAGTGAATGGAGGCAACTCTTTGATACTTCATTCCAAAGTCCTCACTTTTCTGTGATATGACACACTAAATAAGAGTGGTAGGCCTTCGAGGAGTTCTGGAGCTTTCTCCAAACCTGAGAAAATGATTTTTTTCTCCTTATCTGGGTCGTTAAAGTTGAGGCAACAAGCCTACAGGCTTTCCTCTAGAGGAAATTAATGCAATGAACTTTCCCTACAAATACATTTTAACTTTAGCTCCCACACTCCAGTGTCTTCTGCCCATGTTGTTGAGACACTTAACGTTCACATTTCCTCTGGTGTTTTTGTGACAGGTATGTGTTTCTGGATACCTCATGTCTCCTAAGAATCCTGAAAGTGTGCTTAAAAAGAAAGAGGATCTCCCTATATCCCCAGCTGGTCTTCATTGCACAGGGATCTTCCTGCTCATGTCTCCCCAGTCCTGGGACAAGAGGCATGTGATGCCATGCTCGGCAGAGCTTCTTCTATTTAATCTTTTTTTTAATTTTAAGGGTATTATAATACATGTGCCTACATGTATAGATGTGCACTACATATGTATTGGCTCTGAGGAGTTCAGAAGAGGGTGTGTCACATCCCCTGGAACTGGAGTTATAGTGGCAGTTGTGAGCTTCCAGATGTAGGTTCTGGAAATGGAACACAGGTCCTTTGCAAATGTGCCCTGTGCATTTAACTGCTGAGCCATCTCTCCAGTCCCCAAAGGGGTTTCATAAACTTCTTTCAGGTGGGCTAAAACATGTTGATAAGTCCCTATGTAGCTACTGGGCCCACGAGAGTCTTGACTGCATGAACAGAATCTTGGGTGCAAGCTCCACAGAGTGACTCACAATTTTTATGGTTTATTTTCAAACTTACTTTCAAAGATTGCATGTGAAAAGTGCCCTGAGCTAATTTAAATATTTATCATCATTTTATTATACTTTATTTATAGTTCTTATATAATTGTAGTTGGGAGAATGGCAAACACAACTACCTTTATTAGTACCTGGAGTTGTTATCTTTCAGGGTGGAAATTAAAAACCCCATGAGTACAAACACTGAAAGCAGGTTTATCAGCAGAAAGGGTCTGCATGTGGAAAAGGGGCTGAGCAGACAGTAAGCTTCTCAGTTCAGCATCTTACGTCACACCTGTGAGCTGTGGTATCATCATGCTCCATGTACATACCTTAAAATCCTTTGTCTGGGACCATGAAAAATCTCTATAGGCTCTAAGAGGTGCTGGCTTACTTGTGCATGAAATACATACAAATTCAGTAAAAATATACAAAACAACACTGGCTATTGCTGGAGCCCTGGGTTATCTCCCACAACTCAAAGGTAAGCCCTGACTGCTGAAAACAGAATAGACTTCAGACACAGGACTTGGGGCAATGGAGCAGGAGCTTCCGGGGAAACTTTTCCCTAGAGACTAGCTCTCATAGTTCTAGAGGATACTATGCAAGTGTCTAAGGAGAAAAGCAATCAATGGTCCAACCCGGTCCTAAAGCTAAATAACCATAATGACCAGCACAGCAAACTACCTTTATGGGTGCAATAGTGCCACTGTTATGTGGGGAGTGATAGTCGACAGCCATCTAATTGGACTTAAAGCTTCCTCTTTGGGAATGAACTCATGGATGGCACTGTAAACACAGCCAAATACAGGTGGTTGGAGAGGCCCTAGATCCTAGAAGACGACCTCATCTCTGTCATATCTCTAACCAAATTAAAATTCCTCATATGTTAAATATGGATCCTTATGTTTACAGACAAGTATACTATATACCACTCATCAAAGCAGCTTCTCTTTTCAACAGATTGGAGGCTACTGCAGAATCCCATTACTGGTCAGACACAGAGAATATATGTCTGAGAGATGCCCAGGCCTAGGTGTCATAATGACTTAGCATGTATGGCAGAATACATGAGGCCTGGTGGGGCATGGGCAGGCATGTATGGGGGAGGTGTCTAAATTTGGTTAAGAATGGTCATATGAAATTTAAAAAACTCAGTAAAATATTTAAAAAATATATATGAAAAATTTCTTTTTTTAATATATTTTTTATTTATTTATTTTTATGTGTATGAATGTACTGTCTGCATGTAGGTTGGTGCACCGGTGTCATGCAATGCCTCGGAGGTCAGAAGAGGGTGTCAGATTCCCCTGGAACTGGAGTTCAAGATGGTTGTTAGCTGCCATGTGGGTGCTGGGAATCAAACCCAGGTCCTCTGCAAGAACAGTCAGCACTCTCAACCACTGAGCCATCTCTCCAGCCCTGAAAAAAAAATTCATCTCCGTGACTCTCCATAGTTCCTGGACCAGATGCTGCTGGTCCCCTAGGGCTCTTTGGTAGAATTCTTCATTTCCACTGCCAGACCCTCTCAGTAAGCTCTGAGTGTCTGTAGAGCTAATGGCAGGAAGTGTTACTTCCTTGTTCCCTTGGTCTTTAATAAATGCTATATACAGCATAAGTAATATACATTTGCTAAATTAGTAAAACCATGGATGCTATAGTTGACACTGGTTTGATTTTACTATCCATTGAGTAAAATAATAATGGTTGGCTACCTCATTGCATTCCTAGGAAGACTAAAAAATGTCCACCTTGTGGCTATAACATGGCATGTACTTTGACCTTTCTGAAATTACTGTTTTCATTATTAATCATCGCATACTAAGGCGAATAACAATCCTGAAATGAATCAGGTTATAGTATGTTAATATATTATATTAATGTGTTACAAATTAGCAGTTTGTGCTGGAGAGTTTGCTCAGTGCTAAGAGCACCTGCTGCTCTTGCAGAGGACCCAGGTTCTGTTCCCACCCACCTACAGGAAGGCTAACAACTGTCACCCCAGTTCCAAGGGATCTGAACTCACTGCCCTCCATGGACTATCCACACATTTAGTGAACTTCTAGATATGTGGGCAAATAAATACACATAAAGTAGGAATATTAGGTTAGTAATTTGATGTACATTCAGCCAGAGGAACAAACTGTCTTCATTAATTTTCCTGATTCTTATTTTTTTTTTCTTTTTCTATTTTTTTGTGCTTATAGGTAGCATGAGTGTGTGTCTATGTGCATATTTCTGCATGTTTCTGTGCTTATGGGTGGCACACATGTGTGTCTATGTGTAAATTTCTGCATGTTTCTGTGCTTATGGGTGGCACGCATGTGTGTCTATGTGTATATTTCTGCATGTTTCTGTGCTTATGGGTGGCATGCATGTGTGTCTATGTGTATATTTCTGCATGTTTCTGGGAGCACATGGATGTGGATGAACAGAATCATTCTCAACTGCCTTTTCACTTCATTCATTAAGGCAGGCTCTCTCAATCAAACCTAGAGTCTTGCTAGCCAGCTTGCTCTGGGATCTCTGGACTTTTTAGGTCTGCAATTACAGGCAAGCCCCTGTGCCCATCATACATTTCCGTGGGCTTCTGGGGATCTGAACTCCAGTCTCCCTAGCCTTTTTGTTTCTTGAATCCAGACATCACTCTCTCTGTTCTTCCACTGCCTCCTCATTTCTCATCAACTTTCCTCCTCTCTGACACTTGCCAGTATCTCATCTTGTGTCCTGACTATAGTTTAGTTTCTTCAATCTGTTTTTCACCAATGTACCCAGAATGAACTTTGTGGAAGACAGTAGAATCATGTCACCTTCCTACTTAAGACTCCTAATTCAGTCACTTCCCTTTGTCCTTTAGAGAAAGTCAGCTGAGTACACACAATACTTTAATGCTTCGGTTACAGAAGTGGCTGGGACAGCCATCACTTCAGTGTCAGGACCCAGGACAGGGGCATGCTCTTCACACCCTTAAGTATTCAGGGAGGAGGCTGGGAATGGACTAGTGAAAGGTAACATTCACAGGAGTTGGAGACTAATATACTGCAAAAACATTCCTGCCTGGCTTTTGTCTGTGAAACTTTCTTTGTAAGATTTCTCCTTCTCTACAAGTAATGGAGCTCCCAGGGCAGTGAAACAGGTGTCTGCCAGGCTGTCTGCTTCCTGAGATTACTTTATTGCACTTCTTAGATAATTTCATCTTTGTTTTCATCCATTTATTTCACTTTGATTTCTGTCCAGACCTTTTATGTAATAATGAAGGGGTCCCACTGAGATTTGTGGGGGAGGGGCCCATTTATTCCCAGGATGTTCCATGTGGAAAACACGTGCAGGAAAGCATACCACATGGACGCATGTTAAGGTCCAAATGCAGAGAGAGTTTTTATTCCAAGATGTCTGGTTATATAGACAGGATGACTCAACTCCCAGGGCCAAATCCTAAACCTTTTTGTCACTATATTCCACCCCATGGGTGTGGCCAGGGAAGTCCCATTGGTTTAGAATGCTACCCATCTTAATTAAATTTTCCCACATAATAACAGCATGTTCTTGGCTTTTTTCTCTAAATTAACTCATTCTCAATAACATTCTATTTTGGCTAATAAGTCATTCATTGATCTAATAAGTCATTCATTCTTCCAGTCTCTAAAATTGATATTCATTCCGTCTTCCATACATAAGAGTTGTGTAAACTGGAAAAGTTGATCTCTGATCTCTGATTTGTTCATTTTTTTTAGAAAATGTAAAAACCTACCTTTAGGAGACTATTGTAAACATAATAAAATTCCTTGGGTTGTCTGTTGCCACATAACAGCTCAACCCCAAACACAGTGGTTTAGAATAACTGATTCTTTTTATTATTCTGTGCATTAAAGAGAATGCTGGGAATGGCTGGGACATCCAAGATGGCTTGCTTCCCACACTGGCTGTTCACATTAATGGATGCCTGTCAGAATCCCCCATTCTTCCCTACATGGTCATCTAAGGCAGCTTTTGGGGATCTCTTCATAGTGTGGTACCTGGTTTCTAAGAAGCTGCAACCCTCTTAAGGTGCAGTCCTGGAGGAGGCTCAACAGTGTTTCTATCATATCCCATTGGTCACAATTGGAAACAGAAGTAGAGAATATTTAAGGATCCAGGGAAACCATCACATGTGGTTGTGCTGGATAGCTTTAGTGTCAACCTGACACACCTGGGTTGACGGAGCCTCAATTGGGGAATTGGCTCCATTGGATTGGCCTGTGGCCACATCTGTGGAGTATTGTCTTGATGGTCAAGCAGTGTGGGAGGGCCTGGCCCACAATGAGTGGTGCCACCCTGGGCAGGTTGTTGTGTACTGTATAAGAAGGCGGACTGGGCATGAGCCAGGAGAGCAAGCCAGTGAACAGCATTCCTCCATGGTCTGTGCTTCAGCTTCTACTTCCAGGTTCCTGCCCTGAGTTCTTGCCTTGGGCTCCCTGAGTGATGAACTGTGACCCAGGAGATGTGAGCTGAATAAACCCTTTCCTCCCCAAGTTGGTGTCAGTCAGAGTGTTTTATCACAGCAATGGAAGACAAACTACAACAGAAATTGGTACTAGAAGAGTGGGGTATTGCTTTGACAGACCTGACCTGGGTGTTTTGGGGGAGGATTGTGGAGGCGTTTGGAACTTTGGGCTGGGAAAATCATTGAATGCCTAAAGATTGTTGCTGTGGAGCTTGGAGCAGTTTTGCTGATTTGTAGAAGATGGATGCCTGGCTTGTGAAGTTTCTAGTTTCAAAAGGAAGCAGAGATCATCAAGACTGTTTAATCTGTGGGTTCTGGTCAGCTGGGGCCGAAGAATCAGCTGTAAGTAACAAGAGACCAGAACCTGAAGTGAAATCTTTGTACTGGGACAATTGATGCTGGTTAGCTGGGGCTGAAAAATCAGCTGTAAGTAACAAGAGACCACCATCTCTGTGGTGAAATCTTCTGGGAAGAATTTCTTCAGGGTCAGCACACAGAAGCTGTGATCCAGAAGGGGCCCGAGCCTCCATCTCGAGCTAGAAGCAGGACTTGGTAGTGTGTAAGAGTCTCCTATATGGTTCTGGTTGAAATTTGAGGGGGTCACAGAGAGCAGCCGAGGCTGGGCACTGTGAGAGGTCAGGAAAGACCATTGGTGGAAGTGCACCTCGGTTGCAGTGAAGACCCCAAGATTGCAGGGGTCATGGAGAGAAGCTGAGGCTTTGTACCAAGAGAGGTCAGAAGAGGCCATTGGTGAAGGTGCTGCCTCAGTTTCAGTGGTGACCCCAGCTTTTTGAAAATGCCAGGACCATGGGATGACCACCAAGAGCAGTGGCAGGTGTGGAATGGAGTTGGTCTGGGCCTGCGAGATGAGCTGTCTCTGCCACAGATGGCAGAGTCAGAGAGGGGGAGCTGCCAAAACCCTTTGGAGCCCAGAAGATTGTGAGTGAATCCCAGGTGTCCAGCCTTGAGCTACTTTGCTGGACTTAGGTTTTGTTTGAGTGTGCCTGATTCTTCCCTTTGAAATAAGACAGTACTTGTTTTGGATTTTACAGCAGCCCACAGTTAAGAGACTTTTAACAGACTGTGAACTTTTAAGTATTTGGACATTTTAAGGACTGTGGGGCTTTTAAGGTTGTACTGTCTTAGGTTGTGATTAATGTTAACATCATACTTTGGGGATAAGAACTGGAAAGGTGGTGGTTTAATAGTGATGTGTTTTTTGTGTCAAATTGACAAGGGGTCAATTGTGCTGGATAGCTTTAGTGTACTGTATAAGAAGGCAGACTGGGCATGAGCCAGGAGAGCAAGCCAGTGAACAACATTCCTCCATGGTCTGTGCTTCAGCTTCTACTTCCAGGTTCCTGCCCTGAGTTCTTGCCTTGGGCTCCCTGAGTGATGAACTGTGACCCAGGAGATGTGAGTTGAATAAACCCTTTCCTCCCCAAGTTGGTGTCAGTCAGAGTGTTTTGTCACAGCAATGGAAGACAAACCAGAACAGTGGTGGAGCACTCTGTAATCCCAGCACTAGAGACGCAGAGGCAGGCAGACCTCTGTGAGATCTAGGAGAGCCTGGTCTACGTAATGAGTTCCATGCCAGATAGGGATACAGGAAGACCCTGTCTCCAAACAAGGAACAGGGAAGAAAAAGAGTGAGAGTCGGTACGAGGGAGTCCCCAGACCACATCACAAAGGGACATGAAGAGAACAAGATGATACTGTGGCCTTATTTGTAAAAGATATACACTGTGATGTGATAGTGCATCTCCAGCTCCTGGCCCAGCCTCAGTTGCCCTGTGGGCCTTGTTGAACCAGCAGCTACCCTTTCTACCCCAACTTCCCCCCTCTCCTCCTAGCTGGCTTCAGGATTTGTGAATTCTGTCACATAATGTGCTCTGTTTTGACTCCATTTTCCATCATTTCTACTTTGCTTTTGCAAACTAAAGCCTATTTTAAAAGTCTTCGAGTTTGAACACATTTCACATTTGTCTTGTGTACATTTTATCTGCTGAATGATGGGTTAAACAAATCCTGTGCTCTCTGAAGGCAGGGAAGGGGTTCATTTGTGTTCTAGACCTTGTATACCCAGAACAGTGATTACGTAGCAGGTAGAGTTTGATAGTCAGAGACGTACATCATTAGTTTGAAGATAACGTTTATAGATTTATTATTTATTGTGTCTATTACATTCCATATCTTATTCTGCATGTTTATTTCACATATTAGCCTATTAGATTAATATAACTGCATTCATCATTTAATAGAGGATAATACTGAGGAAGATAGATAATAAGAAATTTCTTTGCAGCAGTGTCACAAATAACAGGAGGTAAGATGAGGTGAGCCCCACAAAAGCAGCTTCCTAGAGCCTCAAGTTCAAATGCCCATGAGTATTTGTGCATAGTAAATTCTCATATTCATATGAAAGGCACTAGTTTTCAGCCAGAGATCCATGTTTCTTTGTGAAAACCTTCTCACGGGATCATACAGAATTAAAGAAGTATCACTAGAGCTCTTCCAGTAGCTGCAACCCAGGAAAGCAGAGGGGGTCCTTAACCCGATGAGCTTCTTGGAAGCTGTCCTCTCTGTATTCTGCAGCATCTTCCTCATGTGCCCAATGGGCAAATTAATTGCTGGCATTTGAAGCATTATCTCTTCTAACTGGTTCATACATATTAACAATATAATTCTCACATTGTGTTGATGAAAAAGAAACTGAAGTTCAGACAAATTCAGTGGCTTGCTAAGGTCAATCAGATGGTCTGCAGGACACCATTAATGCAAGCTCAGCAGTAGCACCAGTATTAACTCTTACCAGTAGAGAGGCTTCCTGAGGGACTGGGCTGCTGATAGAGCCCAGAAAGAGAAACAGAGAATGCCCAGTGATGTGGGACTATCTGGTGTACTGAACTGAACATCAAATGTTGTGGACAGCTGACCATTCACAAACATGAGGTCAGGGGCCAGTAAGAAGGTTCTACAGGTGGGGCCTTTGCCCCAAGCCTGATAGCCTGAGTTCGAGCCCCAGGACCTGCTTGGTGAAGGGAGAAGACCAACATCCCCAGGTTGGCCTTTGATCTTTACATGTTCACCGTGGTATGTGTGCCCCTCACATTCACACATGTGCACAAACACTTCACATATGTATGATAAATAAACAATAAGAACCTAAGTCAAAGAGTCAAATAATTCTTTTTAAATATTTTTATTGAAGTTTTGTGCATTTCATACAGCATTTCTCAGTCCAGTTTAGACTCATTCCCCTTTCCGTGCCCCCGCTCCACCTTAGCTCATGCATTCTGCCATACATGTCTTTTATCTTTTTCTGGGCCTTTTAAAAGTTTTTCTATGCAGAGGTTTATTGTTTTGAGGAGAAGTTTACTGTTTCACTCAGTTCTCTGTCCCAGTCTTTTTGTTGTTATTCCCTCCAATTTGTATTGCTCCAAAGTAAGCATATCTATCTATCTATCTATCTATCTATCTATCTATCTATCTATAGATAGATAGATATAGATACATATACATACATATATGTATATATATGCATATATATGTCACACATATACAAATAATGATGACATCTGAAAATAAACTGTATGTTAATTCCAAATCATATTTTGGAATTCACATTTTTCCCTTTTAATTTTATATTACTCTAAAATATGGATACATGCCCTCCCCCCATATACCAAAATTACAAAGTCTGAAAATAAGTGGTAGGTTAATTCTAGAGCCTGTTAAAGGATTCATATTATAAGAGCACAGTTGCTTTCAGATAAAAAGAAATAAAACATTAACATTGCTCAGTTTGCCTTACAACTACAGATTTGGTGTTAGCATCCACAAATGAAGGATACCATTCATCGTTTGTTTTTCTGGGACTGTGTTACTTCTTAGCATAATAGCTTCTAGTTCCACCCATTTACCTGCAAAGTTCATGACGCCATCTTTCTTTTTTAATTTGCGTTTCCTTAACTATTAGGAATGTTGCAAATAATTCTTTTAGAGTAATGACTCATGAAAGAAACAAAATATGTAAGATACTGTGCTACTGAGATGAGAGAATTGCTAAATTGGGATTTAGAGGTGCCAGTTTGTAATTCACCTGCTCCTGAGGGTGGAAAAATAAGGCCTGTTTACAGAGTGAGTGCAAAGCCAGCCTCTAGATCTTTGTGAGGCTCTGTCTCAGAAAGAAAGAGATGGCTGAGGATGTAACTAAGCCACTGAGTACTTTCTAGCATGTGAAAGGGTCTGGGTACAGGCTTCAGAGCTAAAAATTATCTAAAAATACAGGATAGACACAAAGGTATAATTTAAAAGTTTATGGCAAATAGGAGGAAGGCGAAGAAGTGTGTCCAGGTCGGTGCTGCGGGGGCGGGACCTCTGGTGGTGTCACTATGGGCTCAACTTCTGCCAGGGAGCAGATTGCACACCAGTGCACTTTGAAGGAGGCACTGGTCCTTCAATAAATTAGAAAAAAATTCAATATCTACTCAATTTTGCAAATGCTTAAAAAAGACTTTTCTGTTAAGGAAAGCTTCAGTTTAGCTCTGAGCAGTCCCAGCATCTGCTTATCTATCATTAATGACAGTTTAGTTCATGCAAAGTAGTGCACATATGAAGAACACTGTCTCAAAGTCACATATGTCCAAAGAGAAGCTAGCACGTTTATTTTTCTATTTTTTAATAAAATGCCTTAAGTCATTACAAATATTTTCATATTACACATTAAAGAAATATGTCAGGGAAGTAAACAATGGCTTTGGTTATGCTGTCCTGCTATTGACATAGAAATTATCTGGAGAATGCAGTTTTAGAAGAGAAAAACTATTCCTCAATAATGAATTAGTAATTACTCATGAAAGTGTGGTTTCATAATTACAAATATGAATGACATCTTTTAATTAGCTGGGATGTGAGTATTGTCAGTGCATCTGTACATTAAGTCATCAAGTTGTGCATATACATACACAGTATGTATTTGTATAGATAGTCACACATATATGTATACACCATAATTATACTTTAAACATATGGAATTTTAAATGGTCAACTGTACTTCAAACAGATCTGGGATGGGTAGGGGTGGGGTGGGGGGAAGGGAAGGGGATATATGCCTGAACTGAATTGGAAAATGATGTATGAAATACACAAAGCATCAATAAAAAAAAAAAAAAAATACAAATAATGAGAAATGTGGGGCTGGAGAGATGGCTCAGCAGGGAAGAGCCTGGGCTGCTCTTGCAAAAGTCTCAGGTTCACTTCCCAACATCCACATGCCAGTTAACAACATCCATAACTCCAGTGTTAGAGGAATTTTATGCTGTCTGTGACCTCCAGGAGCATTGCATGGCACAGTGCAAACATACATTCATATGCTAATACACTTAAAAATAGAAATAATAGGGGCTGGAGAGATGGCTCAGTGGTTAAGAGCACCAACTGCTCTTGCAGAGGACCCGGGTTCGATTCCCAGCACCCACATGGCAGCTAAGAACTGTCTTTAACTCCAGTTCCAGGGGAATCCTACGCCCTCTTCTGACCTCCACAGTGTTGCACGATATGGGTGTACTACATGCAGGCAGTACATTCATACACATAAATAATAAGGGCTGGAGGGATAGTGCAGCCATTAAAGGGTAAGGCTAACAACCAAAACATAAAAATAATAAATAAAAAATTAAAATATTAAAAAATACAAATAACAAAATTTTAAAAAGAGGGAAATATTAATAAAACACAATGCAATACAGTGTTTAGTCCCATTGTAGAACTCATAAATATGTACCTATTGTGTGAAATAGAAAAACAAGTATTTTGATGTAAATGTGTTGTTATGATGTCATCTGCAAAGGCATCAGACATAGACTCAAGTGGTATATCAAGTCCAGAAAATTAGAGAGACAGGTGAGGATAAATTTGGAAATTTTAGAGAACTTGAAAAGTGGCTCAGAGTTGGGGAGGACCTTGAGATCAAGGTTCATGTTAAAAGAGACAATGGGCTTATTTAACCATCCCATATTCAAGCAAAAAAAAAGTATTTCTAAATGAATATATTATTCATTGAGTTGAGTAGTAAGATATTCAGTGCAACTATGCACAAGTGAATCTGTAAGTCCAGTGTCCTTGCATAGTTGCTCACCTGCTTCACACCTCAAAGCCGTTCAACTCTGTGCATAGTTTTCTCCCCTTAGATGTTACTGGGTCACAGAGTCAGCTCTACAGGTAAGGGTCCTTGCCACCAAACCTTGATGATCCAAGTTTGTCACTGGGACCTGCATGGTAGAAGGAGAGAATCAACCCCTACAAGTTGCCCTCTGATCTTCAAACACATATCATGGCACATACATGCCCACGTATATAAACCTCCAAATAAATACTCAAATTAAATAAAGAAATAAATGTAAAAAGAGTCGTTGTCACGGATAAAAAGAGAATCATTTTACCTATATTTGTCATTGTTTCTTCTTTGAGCATTTAAATAAATTTATCTTTATCTTCTAAATACTGCCTTTTATGGTATAAGGTAAGAAAGCAGATTTTAAAGTTGTGCAGAAATCTACAGTACCAAAGTAAGAAGTGAAGATTTCTGGAGTCTCAGTATTACTGAAGGAGTACAAAGGCAGCTCGAAGGAGGCTATATTTAACTCCTCACGGCTGTGGGCAGAACACATCTGTGGTACTTCATCAAGTTTTGATCTTTCAAAGTCATGAAAGATGCAGCTTCTGTGAACAGGTGTGCAATGCAATCAAAAGCCAACTTCATGCCAAGCTTCCAAAGGAGATGTTGGAAAACCTGATTTATAAATAACTTGTTTTCTCCAGGCTAAGAAATGTCTGAAGGATTGATCCTTTGCAAGGTGTCCAGGTTGTGATGGAATTAAGTTATTTTTGTCTCGGTGTTATTTTTTTTAATTTTTATTTTATTTTTGTATGTGTATGAATGTACTGTCCACATGTAGATTTGTGCACCCGTGTCATGCAATGCCATGGAGGTTAGAAGAGGGTCTCTGATTCCCCTGGAACTGGAGTTCTCCTAGAATTGGAGTTACAGACGGTTCTTAGCTGCCATGTGGGTGCTGGGGCTCAAACCCGGGTCCTCTGCAAGAGCAGTTGGTGCTCTTAACCGCTAGGCTAACTCTCCAGCCCTTGGTGTTATTCTTAAGCAGCATGGTCCTTGTCCACAGTGACCTTGCTGGCTCATTCTTCCACTCACTGGCCTCTCAGTGTTGTTTGTCTTCTACTGAGTGTCCATCCTCCTTTGAGCTGCAAACCTTGCAAGTTCTAAGGTCGCAGCTTTGAGAGCCCCTTGGCTTTGTCTCAAGGAGCCTGCAGGTCTGAAGGAATGCATTAGATGATTCATAACAGAGCATGCTGAGCTATGATAGAGATATTAGCAGATTGTTATGAGAGAATGGAAAGCAGCATAGGAAACCAGAATGGACTTCGGAGAGCAAGCCAAGTCCCAGCTGAGCCTAAAAACTTGTTAAGATGCAAAATAGTTCAATCAAGTTGTTCAAATGAGTGTCCAGTCTATATTGTTGTAGTTTCACCATTCACCCTAATCGCAGCCCTTACATTCTACCGTGCCTCCTCTTCCACAGATTGTTCCCTAGGCTTAGAAAAGGGGCACAGGTGGATGAGATGCAAAACAGTCCACTTTCTCTGGAGCTGTTGTCCTGGTCTCTAGTCAATTCTGGCTGTTTTCTTTCATGGACTGCCAGCTTGTCCAGGCATAACCTTTCAATCCTACTAATGAAGCACATGCAATTAGATATATAGGTATTTAAACAAAGCCCCCCTGTCGTAGTTTGTCTTTCCATTGCTGTGACAAAACACTCTGACCAACACCAACTTGGGGAGGAAAGGGTTTATTCAGCTTACATCTCCTGGGTCACAGTTGATCACTCAAGGGAGCCCAAGGTAAGAACTCAGGGCAGGAACCTGGAGGCAGGAGCTGAAGCACAGGCCTTGGAGGAATGCTGTCCGCTGGCTTGCTCCTGGCTTGCTCTCTGGCTCATGCCCAGCCTGCCTTCTTATACTGTCACTG
Organism: Rhizomys pruinosus; assembly: GCA_009823505.1. Classification (NCBI taxonomy): domain Eukaryota; kingdom Metazoa; phylum Chordata; class Mammalia; order Rodentia; family Spalacidae; genus Rhizomys; species Rhizomys pruinosus. The sequence goes on along the minus strand of VZQC01009555.1, from coordinate 414,500 downwards.
CTCAACAATCAAGACAATACACCACAGATGTGGCCACAGGCCAATCCAATGGAGCAAATTCCCCAATTGAGGCTCCCTCAACCCAGGTGTGTCAAGTTGACACTAAAGCTATCCAGCACACCCCCCTCCTGGATGGTGGGACCCATGAGCTGTATGGGTTTGGGCACAACTGCTCGCAAATTGGTTTTACATGAAGGATGCTTGTACTCACAAATTATCACTTATTAAAAAAAATGAAAACAAAACAAAACAACAACAACAAAAACAGAAAGATGCAGAAAAGTTATGGCAGAATGCATGATCTGGGATGGGTAGGGGTGGGGCAGGGTGAAGGGAAGGGGATATATGCCTGAACTGAATTGGAAAATGATGTATGAAATACAAAAAGCATCAATTAAAAAAATTAATTGCATGAAAAAAAAAAGATGCAAAATAGTAAGAGGGAGCAGTAGAGGGAAAGGAAAAGTTGTGGCTGATGAGTACCAGGCCCCCGCCCCGCATGGCTGACACTGTTTGCAGCTTGAGTTTGTCAAAGCTCGTCAGCATTCACCATCACTTCACATTTTATACCTTGCAATTACTGTTAATTTTACCTATCAAAGTTTATTCATCAGGTTAACATTTTCAAGTCTCAAGGTGAACATTTGATATTTCTGTGGATTTGCTTTTCAGTGATGAACTCTTTACACTGATTACTTAATCTTATTAGAGAGTTCACTGCACATGGTTCTAATTCTTGTGATTAGGACACTGTTTTTCTCACACTCCTCAGCACAGTTGCTGCCCCTTCCAGATCCTTACATTATGTTTCCTGACTCTCTCAGTGTCAGTTGCTCTGTGAGCAGGTTTCATGATTTTGCAGTTTCTAGAACTATGTTCCCTCTCCTTTTTCTCAAAAGCCTTCTTGAGACTGAATGGAGCTTCCCTTCATCAGTGCTCAGTTGCAGGACGAGTTACCTGCTCTAATACGCGCTCATCACCATTCCTTCCGGAAATGGCCTTGGAGTTTCCATGGGAATCTTTTGTCTGCCCTCAGTTACCCCTTCTGCTTGGGTGGCCTCATGTCTGGCTGCTGCCCTGCAAACCACTGATGGGGGCTGCCTTCTTCCTATGGTCTTCAAGTGGCTTCCTTTCCTCTGCAGCAAGAATGGGATGCATGACAGGTGGCTGGCCAAAGCATTCCTAGATTTCATCGGTTTGAGGACATCATCATTATCAGCAGCAGGAGCAGCTTTTCTAATCAGGGTGGTGTTCCTCAGCCAGCCGATCCTCCATCCATCCTTCTTTTCGAGGAAGGTGTCTTTCTCCAGAAGCACCATCATGTTCTTTTAGGAAGTTGCAGCATATCTGTTCAGAGTACTCCAGATGCAGGCATTTGAAAATATTGGCGTTACTCGGCCATGCATATGATCTCATCCCGATCAGCAGATGAGTGTCGCAGTCTCCAGTGGGACATAAGCAGAAAAGAGCTTCGAATGCACAGGAGGGGAAAGCACTTCGCTCCCAGGATCCCTGCTGAGCTGGTAACAGTCTCTGGGAAGTCATCTATTTAAATGGAAATAAACATGCCTTGCAATGCTGGGAGACTATTTTCAGCTTTATTAATCTATCTTCAATTTTATTAAGAAGTCTGTGTTTAATTTTTTCCAGTCCTGCTCATTGGGCTTTTGTCTTTCTGTGTGGATCAATTAAGACCTTTGATTGTAATACAGATGTCATTGCATTTTGCCGTTTATGGGAATGTGGCACTTTGGAGAAGAGTAAGGAGCCTGCGGGCCTCCCAAGCACCCACATGGTGGCCGAGAACCATCTGAAACTCCAATTCCCGGAGAACTCCAGTTCCAGGAGAATCTGAGACCCTCTTCTGACCTCCGCAGCATTGCACGACACGGGTGCACAAACCTGCATGCAGACAGTACATTCATACACATACGGAAATAAATTAAAAAATTAATAAAAAAAGAAAACCAGAATTGGATAAGACATGGGGCTTTTCCTTAAGGAGCTTAGAGTCTAGTCAGGAACGTGTGCTTAGCTGGCTTGTCATGGCAAAAGTGGTCTTGGCTATTGCTTACACCTGGACCTGGGAAATTTCAGTCAGCTATTTCTTTTTTCTTTCTAAAAATGTCCTTGGATGGATATAAATTAGTCGTGTATATTAAGCTGGACACTGAGGAGGCGAGAGCTAGCCATTGGTATGCATTGTGTGTAGGATTAGAAAATAACGACTTTCCACCTTTAGGGCCATTGATCTTCTTGATCTCAGCCACTCTTAAGCCTGAGGTTCCATAGCTAGCATGTGGACTAATTAGCATGGGCTGTGGACACTAACTAAACATTTACATAATCTGTATGTGCTTCATAATGCTATTTTCCCTTTGAATTTTCCAGTCATTTAAAACCTCAAAAGCCATTCTTCTGTCTCAAAACAACACTAATGTGGGGTTGGAGAGAAGTCTCTGTGTTTAAGAGAATGTACTGTTCTTGGAGAGAACCCTGTTCAGATTCTAGCACCCATGCAGAGTGTCTCCCAGCTACCTATAACTCCAGCTCCAGGTGGACCCAACACGGCTGGCTCAAACCCATACACAGACACACAAACATATATACATTACTGAAAATAATAGACATGTAAAAGCATTATTTCTCATGATCTGGGGTCGGCTTGCTCAGCTGGACTATCCTGATCCGTGGGTACCAGCAGCAATCACTCGGTTCTAATGCAGAAAGATGGGACCTCTTCCTGTGGATGATAATAAAAAATGGTTTCGCTCCCATGGCGGGTACTTGGTACACATCTGGAGTGTCTGTATCTCATTCCACATTCTCTCTAGGTCCACTAGGTTTGACAGACTTTCCTACTACAGGGTAGACGGGCTCCAAGAAAAAGCATTCCGGAAAACTAATCCCCAGGGTTGCAGGTGCTTTTGAAGATCTGCTTTCATTGTATTTGAAGGCAGCATTACCTCAGAGCAGGTCCTTCATCTGTGTCTAAAGTGAAACTTGAAAGAGATTCTACCTGGATGTCCACTCATAGTCCACAGGCTGCACAGGCCCTGGGTGGCGATTCAAGTGGCCCAAGGACAGCATTGAAAACTTATTAATGCAATATGAGATCTTTGGTTGACTCCTCTTCTGTATCTTGATCCATAGTTTTCGAGTGTGATCTTTGTAGATGACAGTGTCAGGAGACCAGATGCCCTTGCCTGAGTTTCTTAATGACCTGTCAGTGTCTATGACATTGGCTGGTATCCTGTCTTCTTTCCTTAGGTAGAAATGTAAGGAAGTGCTGTCCTCATCCATGGCATAGCAGGACTGTCCGCTCAGTAGCCAGGAGTAAGCTGTGACATCAGGCATTATAAATTCACATACTGACTCGACATTAATCAGGTTCCTATCCAATGTGCCATGCTAGGTGCTTGCTGTAACTTCCTCCCTGTTCTGTGAGTGGAGGTTGCCGTTTGTCCAATGCAGCTGGGCCAGCCTGGTGCACGGAATCTCAAGTGGTGGCAGGGAGGGGGAGGGAGAAGTTTCCTGGAGCCTGGGGAAAGTAGAAATAGGGACTCAAGAGAGGAGCCAGGAGAAATTTCACAGGAGGAAATAACTTTATTGGCAAAAGTCAGGGCCTTTATACTATTCACCAGACCTTGTGAGGTGGGAATGGGGATTAGGGAATGTGGGAGGATCAGGTGTGAGGTGTCTTGGCTCTGCCAGGATAACGGAAATGTAGGGTGTATTGATAGTAGGAGGTGTGACATATTCTCTGCAGTACTTCAAAGGAGGGCCTTAGGATATGAAACCTCACTTGGTGAACAGGTGATCAGCTCAAAGAGGTTGTCTGGCTGGTGGATGCTGGACCCCTATTGCGCTCAAGCCAAGTAGAGCTATGAAAACCAGAATTGGGGGCTGGAGAGATGGCCTAGCAGTTAAGAGCACCGACTGCTCTTACAGAGGACCCGGGTTCGATCCCCAGCACCCACATGGTGGCCGAGAACCNTGGCAGAATGCATGATCTGGGATGGGTAGGGGTGGGGCAGGGTGAAGGGAAGGGGATATATGCCTGAACTGAATTGGAAAATGATGTATGAAATACAAAAAGCATCAATTAAAAAAATTAATTGCATGAAAAAAAAAAGATGCAAAATAGTAAGAGGGAGCAGTAGAGGGAAAGGAAAAGTTGTGGCTGATGAGTACCAGGCCCCCGCCCCGCATGGCTGACACTGTTTGCAGCTTGAGTTTGTCAAAGCTCGTCAGCATTCACCATCACTTCACATTTTATACCTTGCAATTACTGTTAATTTTACCTATCAAAGTTTATTCATCAGGTTAACATTTTCAAGTCTCAAGGTGAACATTTGATATTTCTGTGGATTTGCTTTTCAGTGATGAACTCTTTACACTGATTACTTAATCTTATTAGAGAGTTCACTGCACATGGTTCTAATTCTTGTGATTAGGACACTGTTTTTCTCACACTCCTCAGCACAGTTGCTGCCCCTTCCAGATCCTTACATTATGTTTCCTGACTCTCTCAGTGTCAGTTGCTCTGTGAGCAGGTTTCATGATTTTGCAGTTTCTAGAACTATGTTCCCTCTCCTTTTTCTCAAAAGCCTTCTTGAGACTGAATGGAGCTTCCCTTCATCAGTGCTCAGTTGCAGGACGAGTTACCTGCTCTAATACGCGCTCATCACCATTCCTTCCGGAAATGGCCTTGGAGTTTCCATGGGAATCTTTTGTCTGCCCTCAGTTACCCCTTCTGCTTGGGTGGCCTCATGTCTGGCTGCTGCCCTGCAAACCACTGATGGGGGCTGCCTTCTTCCTATGGTCTTCAAGTGGCTTCCTTTCCTCTGCAGCAAGAATGGGATGCATGACAGGTGGCTGGCCAAAGCATTCCTAGATTTCATCGGTTTGAGGACATCATCATTATCAGCAGCAGGAGCAGCTTTTCTAATCAGGGTGGTGTTCCTCAGCCAGCCGATCCTCCATCCATCCTTCTTTTCGAGGAAGGTGTCTTTCTCCAGAAGCACCATCATGTTCTTTTAGGAAGTTGCAGCATATCTGTTCAGAGTACTCCAGATGCAGGCATTTGAAAATATTGGCGTTACTCGGCCATGCATATGATCTCATCCCGATCAGCAGATGAGTGTCGCAGTCTCCAGTGGGACATAAGCAGAAAAGAGCTTCGAATGCACAGGAGGGGAAAGCACTTCGCTCCCAGGATCCCTGCTGAGCTGGTAACAGTCTCTGGGAAGTCATCTATTTAAATGGAAATAAACATGCCTTGCAATGCTGGGAGACTATTTTCAGCTTTATTAATCTATCTTCAATTTTATTAAGAAGTCTGTGTTTAATTTTTTCCAGTCCTGCTCATTGGGCTTTTGTCTTTCTGTGTGGATCAATTAAGACCTTTGATTGTAATACAGATGTCATTGCATTTTGCCGTTTATGGGAATGTGGCACTTTGGAGAAGAGTAAGGAGCCTGCGGGCCTCCCAAGCACCCACATGGTGGCCGAGAACCGTCTGAAACTCCAATTCCAGGAGAACTCCAGTTCCAGGGGAATCTGAGACCCTCTTCTGACCTCTGCAGCATTGCACGACACGGGTGCACAAACCTGCATGCAGACAGTACATTCATACACATACGGAAATAAATTAAAAAATTAATAAAAAAAGAAAACCAGAATTGGATAAGACATGGGGCTTTTCCTTAAGGAGCTTAGAGTCTAGGAGGAAATACCGCATGATTAGATGGTAGCCTAAGAAATGGGGAAGAGACAGAACATGTGTCCTAAGTCATCTGGCAAATTGTTGTTCTTGGAAGGCTGGATAAATTTCAGAAAGGTGCTCTTAGGAGATATGTACTTCCCTTGTGGTTGCTATGGTTTTCTATATCATAGGAGAAATTGAAGCATTTATTCTCCTGGCAAATTTGGAAGGCGTTGTGAAAAGTCAATTTTTTCTCAAAGATGAACTAATATCCAGTCAGTTCAGTGTCTGAACAAAGAAACTTTTACCTGCTCCCCGGACCTGCTTTGTTTGATCTCTGCCTGGCACAAGCCACTAAGCAGAATTGATTCTTTTTTCATTGAAAAATTTCAGGATCTAATGGAATTAGATGAACAAATATGAACAAATAGGCAAACAAGATTAAAAATAAACAAAACCCACCAGAGATAACTGCTCCCCTGAGAAGTTATTTCCTACTTTGCCTGTGTATTACTGTTCTCTGAACAACATAACTTGTTAAAACATATATTTTATTTATTATTTTTTCTTTAATTTTATAGTGTTGAAGGTACAAAAGGCCAAAATCAAGTTATTAGAAGGTTTGGCTTCTAGTGAGGGCCCAGTCCGAGCCTCCATGTTGGGGCCTTGTTGGGTCTTTTGGGGTCTCAGATTCTTTGAGCTCACATGGCAGGTGTCAGAAAAGCAAGAAAGAAATGCTGCTCCAGCCCTTGGCCCATGAGAAGGATTCTGATCCCTTCCCAGAGCAGAGCACTGGGGACTTGGTCACCTCCCAGTGGGCATTCCATTTAATACCACTGCACTGGGGATTAATTTTCAACTTGAATTTCATTTTGGAGAGGAAGCTGGTGTTCACACCGAAGCAGATGCTCATCTATTGTCCATATAAAGTAGAAGGTGGTATCCATTGGTGATTCATATTTAAATGAGATCAAAATCAAATGCCCCCTCCCCACCACCAGGCTCGCCTGCTGTTCACTGCATGCTTACACTATTCCTATAGATTATTTAAAATGTTTTCTGTATATCATTTTCTTTTATCCTTGTAGAATTCTGTATGGGCATTCTATAATTATCTTTATTTTCTAGACAAGAAAGGCTTATGTACCAGAGTTAAGTCACCTCCTCAGGAATCCATAGGGCTTGAACCCTGTTCCACCCTATGACACAGAAGACCCTAATGGGAAGAGACTGGGGTAGCTTTTAGCAGACTCGGGACACATGTGAGTTCCCCTTCTTAGAGTGGAACTAACTTGTGATGTGATCACAGACAAACTACCTTCTCTTGCATGGTTTTTAAAAGTCCTGTCTTAAGCATGCATATCAACCCTGTACCTCTAGGCTCATTTAGACTCGTTTTCTTCCTAGCTCCCCTTTCATATTCCTTAGTCAGATTCACCCTGTCCTGCTCTACTTAGCTTTTTAAACAGTGTGCATCATCCATTAATATTTTCCAGTATTGAGTTACTTATTCTTTATTGCCAATCTTCTATGCCCTACCCTGCAAGATGAACTGCAGTGGGTGTGAGAAACCTTGTCTGTTTAAACAGCTTTCTTGTGTTTCACTTAAACTGGTTGTCAGTTAGGAGGCTCACGATAAATGTATGACAGACATTTCAACAAGAAGAGAACACAGTCACAAGTATCATTTCCACATCTGAATCTGGTGTGAGCAGGGTAGGAAGCCAGCAAGTGTTTGTGTTGGCCTTACAAAGATTTTCACTTATGTGAGGTGTTATGAAGGAAGAGGATGGGGCGGCGGGCAGGTGGCACAATGGAGTGCCTTTTCTATGCTGTGGAGTGTCGTTCACGGTGATCAGGATCAGCCTTTATCTCCAAGGCTTACTGGAGAACCAAAGTTGTATGGGTGCTATGATTGGTGGCTGGAGGAAGCCTTGCAACCTCATTGCATGTGACTATAACATTGAACTTTATACTTAAATCCATGGTGGATCTGCCTTGTGAAATGACAAGTGGAATCAAAGAAATAAGACAATATTTTTATCCTGAGCTTGGTGAGAAAAATGTGCAGATGCAGATGTACTATTTTGTAGGAATGAAACTTTGCCTGGCTTGAGAAGGACCTGTTAGTCCAGTCCTGGAACTTCCAAGAGTTATCTACTATCTCCCTGGGCATTCACGTTGTCTCTGTGAGTTATCTGTAGCTCCGTGAAGTCGGGATATTGCAGTTTTTCCTGCCTTGCCTATCTCTGCAAACTTCCAGACCCAGATGGCCCCTTCCCTTAAGGTATTGAGCAAAATGTCAAACCACTAGTTTACTGGTTGCACAAACAGGAGCTCTGCAGTACCCCATAGGAGCCAAGGTGGCTCGCTCCTCCCTTCCACCTGCCCCCCCACCCCCTTCCTTGCCCAGAGGACAGTAGCCTTTAGTATATAAACACACTGCTGGCATGAATAAAACTGAGTCTATCTCCTGGACCATCCCTTTGAGTCCGATTTTTTTATTTCTCTTTGGGTGACTTCTCGAGGTCCCCACCGCACTTCTTGCCAAAAGCACAGCCTAGGAACTGTCTCCTGCCGGCAGGAGACTTGTAACCTCGTGAAGCTGCCAGCCTGATTCTAGGAGGGAAGAACATTGTGTGGATTGTGGCCATGCCTGATTAGAGGACCAACAGATGATATATTTAACCAACACTATTTCTTATTTATGGTAATTGGATTTTAAATTTAATTTAGCAGTAAAAATCTCTGCTGTTTGGAGGGTTGCTACACTGTGGAAGACTTAAGAAACTCATGGATTCTAAGGGTGCTTAAAGCATCCTCCACGTGGGTGACAACAATGGATCCATCTCAATTAATTATGATTGCCATTCATTCCAGAAGGGTACAACAGTGTGGTCATCCAAAGGTGACTTCAAAATGCATGCGAAGAATGGGATAAATAGCAGGAAGGAAGACTCAGGCCACCAAGATTTACAGTGACTACAGGCTGTCAGACTATAGAAACTATTCAGTCAAGACCACAGACTTTATGTATATACTACGTTTACTACAAGTATTTTATTGGCATCATTTTAAAAGTTGCTGTATTTTATTATAGTTTGAATAATTACAAATGTCCACTGAACACTTTATACACTTTTGGACATCTCAGAGTCCAGTTTTGATGACCATAATGAATATCTTAGTACCATTGTTTCTTCTTTTCATCTCAGGGATGCTTCTTAAAAGAGATAATGTTCAGGGACTGGAGAGATGGCTTAGTATTTAAGAGCACTGACTGCTCTTGCAGAGGACCCGGGTTCGATTCCCAGCACCCGCGTGGCAGATAGCAACCATCATAACTCCAGTTCCAGGGGATCTGACACCTCCTTTTTAATTCCAGGGGGCATTGCACAACATGGGTGCACTAACATGTATACAGACAATACACTAATACACATAAAATAAAAGTAATAAAATTCAAGGGGCTGGAGAGATAGCCTAGAGGTTAAGAGCACCGACGCTCTTGCAGAGGACCCGGGTTCGATCCCCAGCACCCACATGGCAGCTAAGAACCGTCTGTAACTCCAATTCCAGGAGAACTCCAGTTCCAGGGGAATCCGAGACCCTCTTCTGACCTCCGCGGCATTGCACGACACGGGTGCACAGACCTGCATGCAGACAGTACATTCATACACATACAAAAAAAAAAAAATAAATAATAAAAAAAAAATTAAAAAAAAAAAAGTAATAAAATTCAAAAAAAGAAATAATGTTCATAGTGAAATGCATGGTCAAAGATATGCATTATGATTGCATGGACTTTGTGTTTAAGTTTGGCCAAAATTGACACTTTTTCTTAATTTTTATTGAACTTTTGTATACTTTATATAACATTTTTCTCATCAAATTTAGACTCCTTCCCCAAACCCTGCCCCTGGACACTTTTTTTTTAATTGGTGATATTAGTCATGTTGAGGTGATGCCTTTTATGGCTGGAGTCCAGTGTGTGTGCATCACCATCAGAAATTCTGCATATGCAAAAGTTTTCTGTCAGGCTAACCTGTCAATAGACTGAAACATTTAATCAATTCATTGAACCTGTTAGTCAGTCTACTGACAAGATGGCTCATTTCATCTATAAGCCTGAATCGATTTAGTGAAACATCTTGGGGGAATAAAGGAGTACTCGATAAGTCATGTCAGGAACTGGAGCTGAAAATCAAAGAATAAACTTAGTAAAGTAGTTCACTTCCTGCTCATAACTTTATAAGCACCTCTGATTCTTTCTGAAGTATAATAATAATAACCATGGAAAGTTCAGGAAGTACCTCTTTCTCCATGTACATAAGGAAACTCTGAACTAATGGAACTATAGCGATGTTTTTATTTTCTTTCTTTGGGGAAGTCTGAGAACAATTTTCCTTTCAAATGAACTCTTTCATTTTTCTCCTTGGGCAGATAAAACTCTCTCTGATATTATCTAATAACTGAGAACACACATTCCCTTCACCACTGGATTCACACCAGTCACAAATGCATGAAAATTATAAGAAGCCCTCTGAAATTATGCATGTGAAAAGGGTTACTGCACTGTGGGTAAAGTAAGGGAATTATCTCCCTCCCACATGCATCTGTGAAAGGATTTGTTTTAGAAGAATGATAAGGATATCTACAAATTTTTCCAACATGACCTTAAGATGTAATAACATTTAAGGGGCAACAGGATCTAAGATTAGCAGGCATGAAAGAGCCTTAAGTTATTTTAATCTGTTCCATCTCCTGAATTGGAATTAGATTCTATAAGCATAGTTTATTCTATAAAGGATTAAGGTTTTAGTAAAGTATCTTCTATTGTGATTTGCTTATTTGCATGGTTTAAAAATAGATACTGTTAACCCTGGTCTGCTTCACAAGAGTGATGGTTGGTGACCCTGAGTCTGTGGACATCTTCCTGGAAAGGGTCATAGTTGTTGCTAGTGACAGCTCTTTGGCTACCTAAGGGTTCTAGGGTCTATGTAGTAATAACAAGATTATGTCTAATCTATCATGGAGAAAATATTACAGTATTTTAACCCATTGGTACCAAGTCTTGAATAATGTGTGTATTGGTAAAAGCAGAAGTATTTGGGCTGGGAATGTAGATCAATGTTAAGAGCATTTGCCTGGTATGCATAAGGCTCTGCCCAGGTTCAATCCCTATATAACAAGGCTAAAGAAGAGAGATGATCCTTCCTTCTACTTCAAAATTATTCAACAATTATTTCTAAGCACATACCTCCACATTTACAGGCAAATGCACCATTGAGAGAATACCCCCTTCTCAGTAAGACAGTGCCTCAGAACAGGTGCATAGCACCCTCTTTCAGGAGGAGCAGCACCTCACAACACCAGCATCATTTTGGCCCAGTCCAGCATAGTTCCTTCCTAGAACATCTGTTGTAAATATCCAAAACTGTGATGGGGCTGAGATCTGACTCTCTTTGAAAGCTGACCCAGAACAGATGCGGTTACTCTATATTCTGTATTAGGATAAAGGGTAAAGACATATCCTCCTAGCTTTAGTTTTTAATTTATAGATCAATTAATTCTTTGAGAATTTCATACAGTGTATTTTGATCATATTTGTCCCTCCATTCCTCTCTGTAACTCTTCTCAGATCCACCCCCACCTTCCTACCTTCTCCCTAATTCATGTCCTTTAGAAAAATGACTCATCTAGTCCAATTTGTGCTGCCCATGTTCCCTTGGGTGTGGTGCCATACAGAGGTGCTTGTTCTAGGTTGACTTACCACACGCTTAAAGAACACGGACTCTCCCCCACCTCCAGAAGCCATTAAAGTCAATAGCCCCTCAAGCCACGATTGGAGACTCAAGAATGCCTTCCCTCCATGCTGGAAAGCTGACCGGCTTGGTGAATTGGAGAGATAGCCCAACCATTAGAGGCACCCTATTCTCTTTTAAAGGACAAGGCTTCAATTCTGCAGCTTCTAGACTAGAAGGCACTCTTTCAAAGGAGGGATTCATTGTGAATCTCTGATTTAAGCAAGCAGATTCAACTGTAGTTTAATGAGGAGCTGAGATAACATTTTCTTTGGAGAGAAGGAAAGTAAGTTCATCCTATATTCATAATTAGTTAAAAGTTGCTAAGCACAATTCTTCATTCTTCTGCCATCTCAGAAAGATTATGAGCAATTTGTCAAGTTAGAAGGCAAACACATGAGAAGGCTGACTTAAAGCAAATATTAGGAAAGCATGGTCAGTCACAGGCAGGAAATAGCACTAGCTGTGTGGAGCTGTCCTGATGCAGGTTGGAGCTTTGGCGCTGTGGCTTATATCAGGTGACTTTAAAGAGTTGTTTGATGGTTGTAGGCCTGTTTCTCTATCAATACAATATGGATAGAAATAGAAAACACTTCTGTGTGTGTTGCAAAGCTTAAAAGAGGTACATGCATGTCAAAGAGAGTGGCATATAGCTGATCATGCCAAGAAGTTATTAAAGACACTGATGCTGAGATGCCAGATTTAAGTCAATTTAGAAGGGTCACACATGAAATATGGACTCTGAGCCACAATAGCAGGAAATCAAGCTGTTGATAATGAGGTGAGGCTTGACCCTTGAGCTTCCCTCTGGGTTATGTGTGGTTTATATCTTCATATTCATTCTCAGACTTTGAAGAGCCAATAGATATGCACATTTGATGGAAGTAGAATCAGTTTTGTCTCTCTGTATGATAATACTTCCTTATCATAAATAAACAATTCCATTCCCAAGATTGCTGTGTGTTCTAGAGAGAAAATATTTCTGTAGGGCTTGAGACGTATTTTCTGTTTCCTCCAAAATTCCCATTTCATTTCCTTCCACCCTCCTCCAGTTCCTTAACAGTTTTTAAAAATTTTGAAGTTTATTTAGCAATAGAAAGTCATTCTTATGGCCTTATGTACTAATATTATAAACGGTTGATATTATTTCTAATTAGACACATGATAAAGGGTTCAATTTCCTCCTCCAGCCCCCTGGCCATAGTATGTCTAACAGGTTCATTACCATTGTCTCCTGGGGTTGTATCAGATCATAGGTATCTCAACAAGAATGATAGAGTTTCAGAGAATGCAGTTCCTAAAATGCTATGAAAGAAATCAAGAAAGGATGTCCCTGGGTGTTAATGGCCTCCCAAGTGGCTGTCCTGCCAGACAGCATGATGTCAGACAGCACTCTAGCTTTTGTTTGGGTTCTACCTCAGTTCTGTGAGGAAAGGATGATATCCCTATTTTGCTGAAGATAAATATTGTCAAGGTCTTATAATAAGCAATTATTTTGACCCTTCTTTCATTCCAGGCCAAACTATAAAAGTGTCTTTATCACTATTTCTATTGCCTCTTAAAGCCTAAAAAGTACTTCACACATTTATTTCCTGATGTGAATGAAGCTGTCATTTCTCACGGTGATTTTCAAAGGGTTTGGCTTTTCTCCTTCTCATTACTCAACCTTCACCTGTGATAAGACAAGAGATTATGTACAGACAAATATTTCTTCAGGAACAGTTGGCCTAAGCCCTCCATATTTCTGTTGGAAGGGAGTGTTTAGAAGTTGTTAACCTTTCATTCTAAAGATCCAACTTTGATCTCATTCCAATTAGCATTTGAATGTATCTTATGATGTTTTTGAAGCAGAGTTGGCATTCGTTAAGGAGAGTTCTTAATATAGATTTAAACAAGGACAGAGGGGTAGACGTAGAGGGAGACAGGGACACTAAGAAAGACAGTGCACACTCAACACATGAGTCTTTATTTCTCAAGAGGCCCTGCTCCTTGTTATTCGGACATCATTGTTTATTTTAGGAAGGGCAAGGACAGGAACTCCAGGTTGTCACTTTTGCTGTAAATATAGTTCTACACAGTGTTCATACGATCTATAGACTATAACCACTACATTATGAACATTTCCACATCCAAAGAACCATGAAAGAAAGAACTCATACACTTACTTTCATTTTTTTAAAACAGCGTTGCATTCTGACCTGGTACCTGCCTTATAGCCCCAGTCTGGCCTGACACTCATGGCAAACCTCCTTCCTCAGCCTTGTAGGTGCTTGGATCACAGGTATGAGCCACTTTGCCGACCAAATCTATTTTATTAAATGAGGGACGTGATAAATGGCACATTGGAGACTTAAAACCAGATGTTCTGGGCTCCTCAATATGTGTATGAAATCTCACTGTGAACTAGCATCCCAGCACACTAATACAGTGTCAACTTGGCTTTTACTGTTATGCTGAGAGTAAGATAAGTTCTCATCAGAAGTACTCACCAAATGGCCACTGTGGATTTATTGTGGTAAGTAATGAATCCATGGGAAGTGAAAATCTGACACAGCTCCTGATTCCTGTCCTTCCAATGGGCATAATCTATTACAGCAAGCATATATCATTTCAAATAACTGATGACAGTGCATGTACACAGTGCAAAAGATTGCCAGGTTCTGTGGGAGTATGACTCTAAAGCTGACCTAGTTAAGGCCTGGTATTCACAGGTGGAATGTCAGAATTAGTCAGAATTCTCATGACTCTATGATCTTGATGCCGTCTTACAGGAATATAAGGTAGGACTGGCATAGAAGAGTTCCTGTGAAACAGAGACTTCGCAGGCTCTAAGGGAGAAGGAGCTTGTGTGTTGAATGGAAGAGGAGGCTGAGAAGACACCAGACCCTCTGGATGCATGAATATACTTAGGCAATCTTTGTTTAATGGGCATTGAGAATCCATGAAAAGGTTTTGAGTAAAACCTCTAATTTGACTTGACTGAGCTTTCATTTCAGAGTTCAGTGTATGGGCAAGGAACCCATGCCATGATTTTATGAGCCGAAGATTAATCTGTGCATTTCAGTAACAGGATCTGTAGCTTTCCTGGCTCTTCACAGAGTGCTTAATGATTCTGAAGCAGCTTATTGATGTTATCAGCTGATACATTTATAAAAAGAAACACATTTTCCATGCTATAAAATTAAATGTTCCATTGCAAAGCAATATACTGAATACCTCTTTAGTCAGTTTTTGTAAACTAAATGTTATAAAATTATATTGGAACAAGGAGATGACATAAATCCACAGGGAATATATTTAAGATTAGTTTGTTAGCTTGTATGATAGACATATTTTAGTTACTTCTTAACACCACTATATTTTTTGTGTCTGGGAAAAACAGTACATTCTTTAGCCTATTGTAGCTTTCAAGTTTGTGTATGTGTTTGTGAGTTTGAAGGTGCATGTATTTTGAGAATTACTTTTCTGTGTATTTACAGAAAATCAAATATATAATCTTTGTATATTATTGTACAGATACTAATAACATAACTGGTCATGGGGTAGCCAGGAGCCTGTTTTAAGAGCCTCTAAAACATATCATTGTCATAAATTCCATGCACATTTTCCAGGCAAAAGTCAAGGCCATTTCTTAAGCCTTCTAAACATATTCTTTTTATTGTAGGCTCCTAAAATCCTGCATAGAAACAAATTCAATAATCTCTTCTGAAACTAAGCAAATAATATTTGAGTGTCTACTGTTTGCTAGACACTTAGCTTAAATATTGTCTTATTTAATACTGATATAATGTCATTTTAATTATTCAATTTTATATATGAATCATTATCTGAACATTTGTGCCCTGGCCAAATTTATATGTTGAAACCTAATCAGCAATCATGCTGTTAGAAACTGGGTCCTTTAGAAGGTATGTGAAATTTTTCATTTTTTAAACAAATATCCAAAGTATAAAGAAGGAAATCTAGACCTTGATTTATGCTTTTAGAGATTTTGGTCTCTGTATTGGATCCATTGAATTTAGACATGCACCAAGGCAAGAGCTTATAGCAGAATGGCATGGAAGAGAGAGGGAGAGGGAGAAGGAGAGGGAGAGGGAGAGGGAGAGGGAGAGGGAGAGGGAGAGGGAGAGAGAGAGAGAGAGAGAGAGAGAGAGAGAGAGAGAGAGAGAGAGAGAGCTGGGACAAGATATACTCTTAACCTTCTCAGTAAACCATCTCCTTCACTCAGACCCATCCTTCCACCTCCGTGTATTATACTCTGTCATGTTACAGAAGATGCACCTCCAAATATCAAGGTGGGGGCCAGGCTTTCACCAAAAGATCCTTTAGAGGCACATTTCATTCCCAAGCCACAACAGGTGATAAGCTCACCTTAACACATTCCTGGATGGGATTGGTGTCCTTACAAATGATTGCCCAGAGAGCAAGTGTGTGTTCTGAATAGCTTTAGTGTCACCTTGATACACTTGGGTTGAGGGAGCCTCAATTGGAGCATTTCCTCCATTGGACTGGCCTGTGGCCATGTCTGTGAAGTATTGTCTTGATTGTTGAGTGATGTGGAATACCATAACCCACTGTGGGCAACACCACCTCTGGGTAGGTGGTTCTGTCCATACAAGAAAGCAGGCTGAGCATTAGCTAGGGGAGCAAGCCAGTAAGCAGCATTTCTCCATGGCCGGTGCTTCAGCTCCTGCCTCCAGGTTCCTGCCCTGAGTTCCCACCTTGGACTCCCTGAGTAATGGGACCCCAGAGATGTGAGCTGAATAAATCTTTTCCTCCCCAAGTTGGTATCGGACAGAGTGTTTTGTCTCAGCAATTGAAGAGAAACCAGAACAGAAAGGTAGACCCTGCCTCTCGTGAAGGCATAGTGAATCAAAACAAAAAACAAAACAACCACCAGACAGGTCTTCACACACTCTGAGTCTCAGCATCTTGCTCTTGGGCTTTCCAGTGTCCAGAATAATGAGAGAAAAACTTGATATTTATAAGCTCATGTGATGGTGTCCTACCTAAACAAACTAAAACAACAGGCAATGGGAAGCCAGAGAGGTTAGGATATTGTTGAGTCTCCTGAGCTAGTAGGAGTGAGAGCTTGGATAGCAACGGGCATCTGACTGCAGGGCCCATGTGGCTCATCAAACTATTCCAACATATGATGAAGTTTCTTCAGAGGTATTTTCTTTCTTGTGACGCTTTGTTTTCCTTTTTTTTAAATGACTACTTCCAACCCGATGTTCACATAGATTAAGCTACAGGAGCTTAGAGACCTGAAGGCCTGAGGTAAGGATGTAGGTTCTATCTGAGCCGTGTGGAGGTCCATGTCCCTAGCCATCATGTGAACACTCATGAACTAAACACAACTATCTATGCCATATGGTTATCAACATGTGCAAAATCAGGGCATAAGTAAAAGCAGCATTTTATAGTTTATTAAAAACAAAAGCTGGCCTTGCAGTTTTCTAGAGCCCAAATCCCATTGCGTTTAATTAAACTGTCTCTTCTATTCCCCAGAAGAGAGGGAAACAGGACAGCCTCTCCCTCCCCAGCAGCTCACTCTATCAGCAGTGTCCCCTTGCCCTCTGCAACTCCTGCACTGTCCCTTGTCCATCGTACAGAAGAAATTCTTTATTACCCTGGATTCTGTTATTTTTTTCCTATACATTTTCTCTGCAAATTCTCTCCAACTTTGAAGTTCATTAGTTTCCTTTACCAAATTCCAATTCTGAAAGTGGTCCTCAGACATGGAACTCTGCAGTCTGTCTTGCTGTTCTGAGTCTGTTCCATGAAACCAACCTGTTCCAGCTGTCAGTCAGTGTTCACGATGGTGGAAGGTTCAATGAGACAGTTAGAAAGCCAAGGGCAAATGTGACTAGTTGAACCTTCTGTCAGGAAGATGACCTTATATCCTTTGTTTTATTTATTTATTTATTTTAATTTATTTTTATTGATGCTTTGTGTATTTCATACATCATTTTCCAATTCAGTTCAGGCATATATCCCCTTCCCTTCCCCCCCACCCCACCCCTACCCATCGCAGATCGTGCATTCTGCCATAAGTTTTCTGCATCTTTCTCTGCTTTTTTGTTTTGTTTTGTTTTCATTTTTTTTAACAATAGGTGATAATTTGTGAGTACAAGCATCCTTCATGTAAAACCAATTTGCAAGCAGTTGTGCCCAAACCCACACAGCTCATGGGTCCCACCATCCCGAAAGGGATGTTCAATCAAGTTGATCAAATGAGTGTCCAGTCCATATTGTTGTAGTTTCAACATTAACCCCAATCGAAGCCCTTACATTCTACCACGCCCCCTCTTCCGCAGATTGTTCCCTAGGCTTAGAAAAGGGGCACAGATGGATGAGAAGCAAAACACTCTACCGTAAGTTTTCTGCATCTTTCTCTGCTTTTTTTGTTTTGTTTTGTTTTCATTTTTTTTAACAATAGGTGATAATTTGTGAGTACAAGCATCCTTCATGTAAAACCAATTTGCAAGCAGTTGTGCCCAAACCCACACAGCTCATGGGTCCCACCATCCCGAAAGGGATGTTCAATCAAGTTGATCAAATGAGTGTCCAGTCCATATTGTTGTAGTTTCAACATTAACCCCAATCGAAGCCCTTACATTCTACCACGCCCCCTCTTCCGCAGATTGTTCCCTAGGCTTAGAAAAGGGGCACAGATGGATGAGAAGCAAAACACTCTACCGTAAGTTTTCTGCATCTTTCTCTGCTTTTTTTGTTTTGTTTTGTTTTCATTTTTTTTAACAATAGGTGATAATTTGTGAGTACAAGCATCCTTCATGTAAAACCAATTTGCAAGCAGTTGTGCCCAAACCCACACAGCTCATGGGTCCCACCATCCCGAAAGGGATGTTCAATCAAGTTGATCAAATGAGTGTCCAGTCCATATTGTTGTAGTTTCAACATTAACCCCAATCGAAGCCCTTACATTCTACCACGCCCCCTCTTCCGCAGATTGTTCCCTAGGCTTAGAAAAGGGGCACAGATGGATGAGAAGCAAAACACTCTACCGTAAGTTTTCTGCATCTTTCTCTGCTTTTTTTGTTTTGTTTTGTTTTCATTTTTTTTAACAATAGGTGATAATTTGTGAGTACAAGCATCCTTCATGTAAAACCAATTTGCAAGCAGTTGTGCCCAAACCCACACAGCTCATGGGTCCCACCATCCCGAAAGGGATGTTCAATCAAGTTGATCAAATGAGTGTCCAGTCCATATTGTTGTAGTTTCAACATTAACCCCAATCGAAGCCCTTACATTCTACCACGCCCCCTCTTCCGCAGATTGTTCCCTAGGCTTAGAAAAGGGGCACAGATGGATGAGAAGCAAAACACTCTACCGTAAGTTTTCTGCATCTTTCTCTGCTTTTTTTGTTTTGTTTTGTTTTCATTTTTTTTAACAATAGGTGATAATTTGTGAGTACAAGCATCCTTCATGTAAAACCAATTTGCAAGCAGTTGTGCCCAAACCCACACAGCTCATGGGTCCCACCATCCCGAAAGGGATGTTCAATCAAGTTGATCAAATGAGTGTCCAGTCCATATTGTTGTAGTTTCAACATTAACCCCAATCGAAGCCCTTACATTCTACCACGCCCCCTCTTCCGCAGATTGTTCCCTAGGCTTAGAAAAGGGGCACAGATGGATGAGAAGCAAAACACTCTACCGTAAGTTTTCTGCATCTTTCTCTGCTTTTTTTGTTTTGTTTTGTTTTCATTTTTTTTAACAATAGGTGATAATTTGTGAGTACAAGCATCCTTCATGTAAAACCAATTTGCAAGCAGTTGTGCCCAAACCCACACAGCTCATGGGTCCCACCATCCCGAAAGGGATGTTCAATCAAGTTGATCAAATGAGTGTCCAGTCCATATTGTTGTAGTTTCAACATTAACCCCAATCGAAGCCCTTACATTCTACCACGCCCCCTCTTCCGCAGATTGTTCCCTAGGCTTAGAAAAGGGGCACAGATGGATGAGAAGCAAAACACTCTACCGTAAGTTTTCTGCATCTTTCTCTGCTTTTTTTGTTTTGTTTTGTTTTCATTTTTTTTAACAATAGGTGATAATTTGTGAGTACAAGCATCCTTCATGTAAAACCAATTTGCAAGCAGTTGTGCCCAAACCCACACAGCTCATGGGTCCCACCATCCCGAAAGGGATGTTCAATCAAGTTGATCAAATGAGTGTCCAGTCCATATTGTTGTAGTTTCAACATTAACCCCAATCGAAGCCCTTACATTCTACCACGCCCCCTCTTCCGCAGATTGTTCCCTAGGCTTAGAAAAGGGGCACAGATGGATGAGAAGCAAAACACTCTACCGTAAGTTTTCTGCATCTTTCTCTGCTTTTTTTGTTTTGTTTTGTTTTCATTTTTTTTAACAATAGGTGATAATTTGTGAGTACAAGCATCCTTCATGTAAAACCAATTTGCAAGCAGTTGTGCCCAAACCCACACAGCTCATGGGTCCCACCATCCCGAAAGGGATGTTCAATCAAGTTGATCAAATGAGTGTCCAGTCCATATTGTTGTAGTTTCAACATTAACCCCAATCGAAGCCCTTACATTCTACCACGCCCCCTCTTCCGCAGATTGTTCCCTAGGCTTAGAAAAGGGGCACAGATGGATGAGAAGCAAAACACTCTACCGTAAGTTTTCTGCATCTTTCTCTGCTTTTTTTGTTTTGTTTTGTTTTCATTTTTTTTAACAATAGGTGATAATTTGTGAGTACAAGCATCCTTCATGTAAAACCAATTTGCAAGCAGTTGTGCCCAAACCCACACAGCTCATGGGTCCCACCATCCCGAAAGGGATGTTCAATCAAGTTGATCAAATGAGTGTCCAGTCCATATTGTTGTAGTTTCAACATTAACCCCAATCGAAGCCCTTACATTCTACCACGCCCCCTCTTCCGCAGATTGTTCCCTAGGCTTAGAAAAGGGGCACAGATGGATGAGAAGCAAAACACTCTACCGTAAGTTTTCTGCATCTTTCTCTGCTTTTTTTGTTTTGTTTTGTTTTCATTTTTTTTAACAATAGGTGATAATTTGTGAGTACAAGCATCCTTCATGTAAAACCAATTTGCAAGCAGTTGTGCCCAAACCCACACAGCTCATGGGTCCCACCATCCCGAAAGGGATGTTCAATCAAGTTGATCAAATGAGTGTCCAGTCCATATTGTTGTAGTTTCAACATTAACCCCAATCGAAGCCCTTACATTCTACCACGCCCCCTCTTCCGCAGATTGTTCCCTAGGCTTAGAAAAGGGGCACAGATGGATGAGAAGCAAAACACTCTACCGTAAGTTTTCTGCATCTTTCTCTGCTTTTTTTGTTTTGTTTTGTTTTCATTTTTTTTAACAATAGGTGATAATTTGTGAGTACAAGCATCCTTCATGTAAAACCAATTTGCAAGCAGTTGTGCCCAAACCCACACAGCTCATGGGTCCCACCATCCCGAAAGGGATGTTCAATCAAGTTGATCAAATGAGTGTCCAGTCCATATTGTTGTAGTTTCAACATTAACCCCAATCGAAGCCCTTACATTCTACCACGCCCCCTCTTCCGCAGATTGTTCCCTAGGCTTAGAAAAGGGGCACAGATGGATGAGAAGCAAAACACTCTACCGTAAGTTTTCTGCATCTTTCTCTGCTTTTTTTGTTTTGTTTTGTTTTCATTTTTTTTAACAATAGGTGATAATTTGTGAGTACAAGCATCCTTCATGTAAAACCAATTTGCAAGCAGTTGTGCCCAAACCCACACAGCTCATGGGTCCCACCATCCCGAAAGGGATGTTCAATCAAGTTGATCAAATGAGTGTCCAGTCCATATTGTTGTAGTTTCAACATTAACCCCAATCGAAGCCCTTACATTCTACCACGCCCCCTCTTCCGCAGATTGTTCCCTAGGCTTAGAAAAGGGGCACAGATGGATGAGAAGCAAAACACTCTACCGTAAGTTTTCTGCATCTTTCTCTGCTTTTTTTGTTTTGTTTTGTTTTCATTTTTTTTAACAATAGGTGATAATTTGTGAGTACAAGCATCCTTCATGTAAAACCAATTTGCAAGCAGTTGTGCCCAAACCCACACAGCTCATGGGTCCCACCATCCCGAAAGGGATGTTCAATCAAGTTGATCAAATGAGTGTCCAGTCCATATTGTTGTAGTTTCAACATTAACCCCAATCGAAGCCCTTACATTCTACCACGCCCCCTCTTCCGCAGATTGTTCCCTAGGCTTAGAAAAGGGGCACAGATGGATGAGAAGCAAAACACTCTACCGTAAGTTTTCTGCATCTTTCTCTGCTTTTTTTGTTTTGTTTTGTTTTCATTTTTTTTAACAATAGGTGATAATTTGTGAGTACAAGCATCCTTCATGTAAAACCAATTTGCAAGCAGTTGTGCCCAAACCCACACAGCTCATGGGTCCCACCATCCCGAAAGGGATGTTCAATCAAGTTGATCAAATGAGTGTCCAGTCCATATTGTTGTAGTTTCAACATTAACCCCAATCGAAGCCCTTACATTCTACCACGCCCCCTCTTCCGCAGATTGTTCCCTAGGCTTAGAAAAGGGGCACAGATGGATGAGAAGCAAAACACTCTACCGTAAGTTTTCTGCATCTTTCTCTGCTTTTTTTGTTTTGTTTTGTTTTCATTTTTTTTAACAATAGGTGATAATTTGTGAGTACAAGCATCCTTCATGTAAAACCAATTTGCAAGCAGTTGTGCCCAAACCCACACAGCTCATGGGTCCCACCATCCCGAAAGGGATGTTCAATCAAGTTGATCAAATGAGTGTCCAGTCCATATTGTTGTAGTTTCAACATTAACCCCAATCGAAGCCCTTACATTCTACCACGCCCCCTCTTCCGCAGATTGTTCCCTAGGCTTAGAAAAGGGGCACAGATGGATGAGAAGCAAAACACTCTACCGTAAGTTTTCTGCATCTTTCTCTGCTTTTTTTGTTTTGTTTTGTTTTCATTTTTTTTAACAATAGGTGATAATTTGTGAGTACAAGCATCCTTCATGTAAAACCAATTTGCAAGCAGTTGTGCCCAAACCCACACAGCTCATGGGTCCCACCATCCCGAAAGGGATGTTCAATCAAGTTGATCAAATGAGTGTNAGTCTAATTTCTTTGGAGTTGTCATTTTGGACTCTGGTCTGTTCAGTTTGTTTCCCTTCACGGATTGACAGCTTTCACAGTGATACCCTTTTCAGTCATACTAACAAAGCTCAAGCTATTGGATGTACAGGCACTTAAGCAGTACCACTTATTGTGTCAAGCTAAGCTGTGAGCATAGACACAGATGCTTGGATGGTATGCTTGCCAGAGCACAGTAGCTTTAGTATATAAACACATTGCTGGCATCAATAAATCAGAGTCATTTTCTCCCTGTCTCTGAGTCCATTTTCCTTTACTCTCTGTGTTACTTCTCACCATTCCCTCCCCTCCCCGCTTGTGGCTTAGTCCAGGAGACTGGTAACCAGCAGGCCAAGAACAGTTCCAGGGTTTGGCAGCATCATGAAGCTGCAAGCCCTAGCATAGGGACAAGAACATCTAGTGGAAATCAGCACACACATAATGCACATTTAAAGGAACACCAGATGTATATTTCAGATGACATCTGATCCCCCTGGATCTGGATCACTGGTCGTTGTGAGCCACCCTCCTGGCAGTCCACAAAGTACTGAACACAAAGTGACTCCATCCTTATAGCCACTCTCCAGACCTTGGGTTTCAGGAGATGAAAATCAGAAATTGGATGCATTGCCCAAGCCTGGCTTTCAGTGTGACAGATTGTGCAAAGGCTGGTACAGGTAATGGAAACTTCGTAGGATGGCACTGTGTTACCTGAGCTTATGTATGTTGATTGAAGTGGGTTTATAAGTATTGGAGATTTTCAGGAGTCTGGGGTTATCTTCTCGGAAAAGTCTGCTTTTCTGGGGAATATTTTGAATATTCTCCTTGTTTCTCCATTGATTTAGGCACATAACATACAACAGCTTCTCCAGTATTGACTAATATTTTCCTTTCTAAACATTTTTAACTTTTTTGGATGTTTTTGTGTGTTAAGCCAGCATACAGAGTAACGGGTTTCATTATGGCATTCATATATACATATATATATATATATATATATATATATAATTTTATGTGTATGTATACTGCTGCATGTATGTAAGTATTGTAGTGTTGTGTGCATTGCCCACAGTTGTCAGAAGTGGGTGTCAGATCTCCGGGAATCAAAGCTAAGGACAGTTGTTAGCCAACGTGTAGGTGCTGAGAATCAGACCTGGGTCCTCTACAAGAACAGCTGGTGCTCTTAACCACTGAGCCATTGCTCCAGGTCCCTCTATAGCATTTCCATACACTGCTTTTAGTGACATTCTATCCCCACAGCCATCCCTCCCCACCACTTCTCTGACATGTTCCCCTTCCTCCTCCACTTGCTTCTGTGTTCTGTCCCCCTTTTGCCCCTCATCCAAGCCTTTCTCCCGCTTAAAACCCCTTCATAATCTCAGGACCTATAACAACTTTACACTTGCATAAATACACATATAAAAATTAAAATCTGAGGTCCACATATCCACATCTGTTTTCTAGATTCTGCTTACTACAAATTCCAGTTCCATCCATTTTCCTGAAAAAGTCATGATGTCATGTTTCTTTACAATAGGAAGACATTCCATTGTGTCTGTGAAGTACATTTTCTTTATCCATCATCTGTCTGTGGACATGGAAGGCTTTTTCTGTTTCCTGGTTATTGTGACCCATATGCCAGTGGACATGGACATGCCTGTATCTCTGTGGTGTATCAGTGTAGAGCCGTTTGTGTGTGGTAAGGGTGGTATAGCTGGGTCGTACAGTAGTTCTGTTTTTAGATTTTTGAGGCACTTTCACCTGAGTTCTGCAGTGGCTATACCCATTTACATTCCCACTAACAGGGGACAGCGATCTGCTTTGGTGCATCCCCCATGGTGTTTCCTGTCATGGTTTGAGCCGTTCAGACCAGGGTGCGATGAGATCTGAAAGTTTTATTCTGCATTTTGCTGATATTGAGGGTGTTGAGCATTTTCTCAAACATGTACTGTCTGTTTGTGTTCCTTTGAGAACTCCATATTCAGTTCATTAGCATGTTTGTTGCCTGGAAGACTTGATTCTACTGGCTTTTAACTTTGGTAGGTTTTTATATATTTTTTATATATTTAACTGTTGTGTGAAGTATAATTCCCAAAGATTTTCTTCCATCTGTGAGCTTTTGATTTGTCTTGCTGACAGCTTCCTTTGCTGTACAGAGAGTTCTTTCTTTTTTTCCTTTCTTATTTTAAAATTTTTATGTATATGAGCATTTTGTCTGCATGTAATCATACCTTTGTGTACAAGGACCACAGAGATCAGAATAGGTCATCAGATCCCCTGGAACTGGAGTTATGGACAGTTACCAGTCACTATGTGTTTGCTGGGAACAGAACCTGGGTCCTCTCCAAGAGCAGCCAGTGCCCTTAAGTGCTGAGTGATGGCTCCACTTCCTGTGCAGGAATGTTTCAATTTCATGTAATCTCACTATCTATTCTTAGTATCATTTCTTTTGTTATTGGAGGCTTTTATAGAAAGTTCTTGCCTGTGCCTCTGCCTTGAAATGTTTTGCTTATGTTTCCTTCTAGCAGTAGGAGTGTTTCAGGTTTTATTCTCCTGTGAGTATTATCTAACTTAATTTTAAATATTTTTGAGAATTCTGTACATGAGAACATTTTCCATTGATCATCTTTTCACCCCTTCTTCTTTCCCTTCACCTCCTCTCCTATCCCTGACTTCCTCTTGAATTCATGACTCTTCTAACACACACACTACACACACACCACACACACATACAGAGACACAGAGACACAGACACACACACACACAAACACACACACACACACACACACACACACACACCTACCTCTTCCAAGTCCATGTGTCCATTTAGTGTTATTTGTATCTGTGCTTAGAACTGACCACTTTTGAGTGGATATATCAGGGTGATTGTCCTGAAGTAAAATGATTCTTTGTCCCTCAGGAGCCATCAGCTCTCTGTATCTTCTCATCTAGGGGTGGGGCCTTGTGACAGTTCCTCAATGCACATTGGCATGTCGCCTGGTGTGGTCATAATGAGTCTCTTTAGGCAGCCATATTGTTGAGATTTCATGGGTGCAGCTTCTCTTTCATGTCTAGAAGGCACAACCCTGCAGCAGGTGAACTGGTCCTCTGTCTTCTACAGGTTTTCCAACCACTTCCCCAGCCACGGAGAGTTGGCTAGGTTTACAGTACTTGGTATGAGTTCCTTCCTTTGGGTGAACCTTAAATCCAATTAGAAAACTATTGCCTACCTTGTACATAATAGCTTCACTATTGCACCATTTGCAGTATCTTGCTAGACTGGCCGTTGTGGTTTGTACTCTTTGCAGCTGGATAGGACTATGGATTGCTTTTTGGCACAGCCCCTTCCAGTGCTGTGATGGGACTAAGGATTGCTTTCTGACACAGCCCCTTCCAATGCTGTGAGAGCCAGCCCTCGGAGAGGAGGCTTCCACATCAGTACCAGCTCAACTCCTCCAAATCATGTGTCTGAAATGTGTGATATCTTCAGCAATGGGGTTTACCTTCAGGTTCTGGTTGTAAGCCAGAGCTAGTGGCAATAGCCTACATTGTTTGGGGGTCTTTGTGACCCTTGGCCTGCAACTTACAGGAAGGTTTCCTTTGCCTGTTTTATGACTTGTTCTTAGCTTCTGGAAGTTTTGAAATATCTTTTAGTATTTTGATCTATCATCTATTATTGATCTATCATCTATCTATCTATCTATCTATCATTTAACATGTATCTATCTTCTATCATCTATCTGTCTGTCTATTTAAAAGGAATTGTTTTCAGGATTCTTCTTCCCTTCCTCCCTCCCTCCCTCCCTTCCTTCCTTCCTTCCTTCCTTCCTTCCTTCCTTCCTTCCTTCCTTCTTCCCTTCTTTTGTTATAGAGTATTTTAAAAATCATCTATTTGGCACAAATGTGGCACTTCATCTACTGCCCAATATTATTCACACATGAATTATTATGTCTTCTTTTCTTATTTTTCCCAGAACATATTGTGAATAGTTTCTGAGCATCAGTTTGTCAGGAACTTCCAGGCTTTTGGTAGTATACTCCAACATGCCCACTTCCCCTTCCCTGCTGTCCTCTGATCTAACCTTCTGTGTTCCACATGCTAAATCCATGATTTTATGTCGTTATTTCCTTTTTAAATTCTTTTTTTAATCATATGATTCCATTATTTTATTCCCATATGAAGAAGAGAACATCCATACAAAGTATTACAGGTGAACATTGATAGTATCTGTATTTATAATAGGCAAAAACTGGAAACAAGATACATGTCTATCAACAGACAAATGAATGGATTGTGATATCTGTACAATGGAATGCTACTCACCAATAAAATGCAACACATGATTAGTATATGTAACAATATAGATGAATTGAAAATGCATTATATTAAGTGAAAGAAACCAGAAAAAATTATAGGTTAAGGCATAACTCCATTTTTATAAAGTCCAATAGAATACAGACAAATCTGAACACAGAAAAGTGATCACTGGATGTCTGGGGAATGACCATGAAAGGACATAAAATGGTGAAAGAAGAGACTGCAAAAGCAAGCTTTGAGAGGACAGACAGCAATGTTTTTCTTATTTTTAATGTGGTGGTGGTTTCATGGCAAATTTTTATAAGATTTACATGACAGATCTGTACAGTGTGTCTTCTCACCTATCCCTCCATTAGTATGTATTTTATTTTATTTTTTATTTATTTATTATTTTAATTTGCACCAATACTTTATTAGCTTATTCACGTTCATCTTTTGGACTTATAAAATGTCACTTGGTTGTTTAGCTCAAGTAAGATGACATTTTGGTAGTAAGGACCTTATGAATGTTTACCATAGAAAATTTACTATAGAAAATTGGTAGAATTCTCTTACATTCAACTCAAATGCAGAGAAAAGTTATTCTTTTCCCCAAGTAATTAATAACTCAATCCATTAACTAATATTAACTAATATTGTATCAAAATCGAGCAGAAACTGGCTATTAATTTGAATTTTATTGTTTCTGCTTAGTACTTATAAAGGCCCTTTGCTATTTTGGGAAGAAGGAAGCTATATAACTGAGGAGTAGAAAGAAGTCATTAGTGACATATTCTCCATCCAGCTGCAATAACAGGGCTGTGCGACTTCACACGTCATTCTGTGTCTTTTTCTCTTTCCAAAGTCTTTGGTTTTATAACAGTGAGAACAGAAATGGCTTATGCAAAGGCGAGCTTTTGCCAACATGAGTGATGGGGTTGGGGGGTGGGGGGGGTTGTATCCTTTGCCCCGTGCACCGGTCCCCACCTCGGTGGTTGGGCTGACCTTCTATCCATGCACACAGTTCCTCTCTATGGTCTTAGCATTGGATGGCACCTGCTGAGGTAGGCCACCAGTTGGCCACCTGCACAACACAGAGAGGCCTTGGCGGCTGGGCACAGGTAGTGTGCGCTGCTGGCTGACCTTCTAGCCACGCACACAGTTCCTCTCTATGGTCCTAGCATTGAATGGTGCTTGCTGAGGTGGCTGCCAGCTGGCCGCCTGAACAACACAGACGGGCCTTGGTGGCTGGGCACAGGCAGTGTCTCTTTTTAAATTCTTAATANATATATATATATATATATATATAGTGTGTGTGTGTGTGTGTGTGTGTGTATGTGTTATGCTTGCACATGCACACATATTTGTCTCCTACAATACCCATGGAGATAGAAGAGGGTGTTGGATCCCCTGGAACTGGAGTTACAGATGGTTAGCCACCATGTGGGTGCTGGAAATCGTACCTGGGTCGTCTGCAAGAGCAGTCAGTGCTCTTAAATGAGCCATCTTTCCAGCCCCTAAATCCATGACTTTAAAATCTGCTGGTACCCAGAGACTTTTAGATAACTTCTAACGTGAAAAAGTGACAAATTATGACTTTTATTAGACATTATTCTATCTGAGCTTTTTTCCTTTTAACATTTGAGCCAGGTTTGGTTTTTACCCATTTAAAAAGTTAATTTAGTGAGGTTGGCTATGATCAAAGTGTATTATTTGAAGATGTCACAGTGAAGCTCAATATTTTGTACAATTCGTATTTGTATTACACAGATAATTCTCAAAAGTCAATTTTCCCCTATTGCCAACGTTTAAATGGAGTCAGCTAAATAATCATTGAAAACCCTAAAAGTGATAAAAAGGAGGAAAGGGCCACTCATTGTAGCATAATGCTGCTGCTAAAAAACTGAGAAGCTTGGTGCTACTTTCCAGTCTTTCTTCTGTTCAGTGTCCTCAGGCTGATGGTGCTTGGGCACAGGAGTGCCAGGCTTTTCTTCTGCCCTTTGAGAAGTATAACTGATGCTAAGAAAAGGCCAAATCAGTCCGAATTAAAGGGTAAATAAAGGTAGGTATTTATTCCAGGAATTGTACTCTCTCTCTCTCTCTCCGGTGAATCCACAGTCATCTCATCTGGAGGACCTGAAGAAGCACGTTTCTGAGAGGCAGGGAGAGCCTTTTATAGGTGGGAGGAGAGGTGGTAACCTCTTGGAATCTGGCCATTTAAGCCAGGTTGGGGGCTCAGATCTGGAGGTGGGTCTCAGGTCCATAGGTCTCATGGGAATCTGGCCTGACCAGAAAAGAAAGGAGGGTCTTTCCAGTCTATACCATCTTGGCTTTGCTCCTGGCCCAACCTAACACCCTTCTTTGTGAGGAATCCCAGCATGCACACCTGAGGAATCCCAGCATGCACACCTGAGGAATCCCAGCATGCACACCTGTCGCTATCTCCAAACTCCTCTTTGGTGGTGGACTTTCTCTCTAGCACTGAGAATAATGATGACCCCATATCACCACGTGAAGCACAGTCCCCATGAACTGTCCAGTGTGAGAATTGGAGTTGTAGGGTACTGACAAGAGGGAATTCTGCTCACCATACCCCTGGGAAAAGTCCTGGCCCTCACTGGATAACAGTAAAAGTTACCTGTTTTTGTGTTTATGTAGCCAGAGTTCTGCTCATGAGTGTGACGACTTCTTCCTAGAGGTGGAGATGTGATGGTCCAGTAGCCCAGCATGCTTCAGGCTCTGATGAAAGCATTTCATAGTCACAAAAACAGGATGAAGACACAAATTATTTTGACATTGTGCTTTCTTGTTTTTTAATAACTAAGGGTTTGTAAGAAGACGTGGCTTCATCCACTCATTCTTCATGGCTGCTTCCAAGCCTCAGTGCCATTTAGATACTTCCCTAAAGACGCTGTGGCACACAAAGCATAGACTACTTTATGTCTAACTCTACAAATGTTTGCTGATACTGGGTTAGAGAATACTTATTTTTTCTTCTGGAAATTTTGAAAGATCTTTTAGTGTTTTACATATCATCTATCTATCTATTATCTACCTATCTATATATCTTTCTTTCTATCTATCTATCTATCTATCTATCTATCTATCTATCTATCATCTATCTATCATCTATTCTGTCTGTCTATCTGTCTATCTGTCTATCTGTCTATCTGTCTATCTATCTATCTATCTATCTATCATCTATCATATATCTATCCTCTATTTATCTATCATCTATTTGTCATTGTCATCTATCTATTGTCTATCATCTATCATCTGTCTATCTCATCTATTATCTAACTATCATCTATCATCTATCTAATCATCTTTCTCCTACCTCCCTATCTACCTATCAATCATTGGTATTTCATACTTGCATATAATGTGTTTTGATCAAATATACCTCCCATTCCCTCCCTTCCACCCCATCCTCTATCCTACCCACCATTTTTTCCTTCTACCTTCATGTTAAGAATCCACTTAGCCCACTTCATGCTCCCTGTGTGCACGGTATAGGCCCATCTAGCTGAGCATGAGCCTTGTGGAACCCAGAAACCTGAAGAAAACTGACTCTACCTCACCAGCCATCGCTTACCAATAGCTCCTTAGCTATGAGAGCCTTGGTGAGCCCTCCCCCATCCATGTTGGGATTTTATCTGTCTTGATATTGCACATATTGTATACATTCAGCCCTAGCTGCTGTGAGTTCATGTGTGCAAGGACCCTGCCATGTTCAGAAAATACTGCTGCACAACGGTCACCCACTACTTCTCAGAAGCTCTTTGGAATAGTTTCTAATCATCAGGTGATCAGGAACTTACTGGATTTTGGTGGTATCCTCAAACACGCCAACTGTTTCCTCCCAACATGCCATCCTCAACTCTAAACTGTGTTCCCGCAGCTCAATTCATGGTGTTAAAATCTGCTGGCAAATTTTCTGATGCAAAAACATTATCCAGTTACAATGCTTATTTGACATCAGGCCATCTAATCATGCACATGACACACTTTGATCATAGCCTTCCCCTACTAAGTTAACTTTTTAAATAGGTAAAACTAGGCTTTGCTCTAAGCTTTCAGGTGCTTACGATTATGTCTCAATATAAATATCACTGTTTGCATGGTGCTTTATCCTGCCAAATATAACAAATCTAATATAATATGTAGGTTAGGATAAATGATGATGTTGATGATTATAACTGTAAATAGTATAATGTATATGGTATTCAATGCCACTTGCCCCAAATCACAATATTACCCACTATTCAAGCTGATATTAGAACAAGACTTCATGTACATAACCCCTAAGCTACTGCCCAAACTTGGAAAAATAGAATTATAATGGATACCTAGAATTCTATTTATTGCATACATTAAAATTTGCTTAATCTTTTTTCTATGAAAATAAAGCACCATTAGAATTTGTTTCTTTTCTGCTTAAAGATAACATTGTAATGATTCTGTAACCCATAACTCTTCATTCTATTTCTTTGTTTTAATTTTTTTCCCTAAAGGTATATTAAAGGAGAGATTATTGACTCACATTTATAAATAAGTGTCTGCCGTTTGGTATATATCACCAAATGGTATTTACTCTTCAGGTGGGTGTAATTCATACTGCCACCAAAGATCTATGGGAGTTTCTGCCATCAATATTCTCTGTCCCACTTTGTCTGTCCCTCTGCCTCTGCCTCTCTCTCTCTCTCTCTTTCTCTCTCTCTCTCTTTCTCTCTCCCTGTGTGTGTGTGTGTGTGTGTGTGTGTGTGTGGAAGAGAGAGAGAGAGAGAGAGAGAGAGAGAGAGAGAGAGAGAGAGAGAGAGAGAAAAGAAAAGAGAAGAGAAGAGAAGGGAAGAGAACAGTCTTGTGATGGTCAAGGAGACTATTTGAGATTTCCCTGGGGGACTAAATGTTCCCTTGGGGTTGGGACAACTTGTAAATAAAGTTGACTCCGGGATGTGAGGAGAGCAGTGACAAGATGGGATTTCAGGCTCAGGCATCACTAGCAAAGCCAGATACTGAGAAATAAATGGCTGAACATTTCAACACAGGATTTATGTCCGCTAAATGCTCTTGAATAGAGCAGCTTTAATGAGAGTTTCTGAACTGAATAGGTCACTTTGTCTCTCTGGGTAACTGCTTACTAAATTATAAATCAAAACATTGGATTATTTGATTATATACTTCCTCAGAATTCTAATGCTAGGTTTTCAGTAAGCATGCAATTTAAATAAAATATAAACCCTCTGCAACTTGAGAAAGAAATGCATATATTGCTAGGATTAAAAATGTGCATTTCTTATTGGGAGGGAGAAAGGAATTCTATATGCTTTTAATTAAAGGCTTTTATTCTCAGGAGATAATTAATAATACCAGAAGATTCATGGAACTGTATGCCAACTGAGAAAGATTCAAAGCTCCAAATTCTTTTCACCCTGTACAGCTTATAAAGACATTAAATTGCCTTCCTGACCTTGGGTGGATTCCAGGGCATAGCCTGATCTTTCTCTTAAATTGTAGGGAGAGCTTCTTGTAAAATTAGAGGACAGATTAATCATGTCAAATATGATATTGATACCCAGAAGCTTGGGCATAGAAAATCCATGCTTTTGTCTAGTGGGGACCATCTTCTCCTTGGGGTCGGGGGAATCATGCTTTAGGGTGGGGCCATCGATAGCTCCTTCCAGAAGTTGTGCCTTGAAGGGCACAGAGTAACTTCTCTCACCATAGAAAGCCATCTTTAGGGCCTCTCTGTCCTTCTGAACTAAATCCTCTTATAAGCTCTTTAAAGGGAGGTGGCATGGCTCTAGCAGACCTTGACTCTCTTAGTCATCTTTAGAGCCTCACTAAAGTACTCCTTCTTCCAGGAAATTGCTCTCCTGATATCTCTGTCCCAGTGCTGTGGACACTCTAAGCAGTGAGAGTCCAACATCCGACTCAGAGAATATATTCAGTAAATGTCAGTTGCATGGATATATGGCTATTCCTGAGCTAATTTTCTTAGTAAAAATGTTTCTTTCTCAGTCCTTGATGGGAGTTAGACTGTATGGGTTTGAATTCTGGTTCAGGCCCTTATGAATTGCATCCTGACTGGGGCAATGGCTAGTGTCTTTGTGCCTCGGTTTATTCTCCTGTAAAATGGAATGATTTCATATTACTGTCCTTTGAATTAGATCACACTTGTAATGTTCTTCCCTCACCTGTAGTTTTTAACATGTTAATGTGATTCCTTAATTTTGAAGTATCTTCAGGAAAAATAACATTTGATGCTATACAATTTGATGTTAAGCAATTTGATGTTAAACTTTTAATAAGTGGAACTTCATTTAACACAAAATATCATTTTTTTCTACTAGTACTGAGATCTCAGCAATTTCAGAGCCCAGTTGACGTGTGTGGCCTGTGAAGTTCCACTTTTCAAACTGCTAACAGGTATTGAGCTTGTCAGTGTTATGATCCTCCTCAACTGCAA
Organism: Rhizomys pruinosus; assembly: GCA_009823505.1. Taxonomy (NCBI): domain Eukaryota; kingdom Metazoa; phylum Chordata; class Mammalia; order Rodentia; family Spalacidae; genus Rhizomys; species Rhizomys pruinosus. The sequence continues at coordinate 381,070 of VZQC01009555.1, read as the reverse complement.
ACCCCTGAGAGCCTGAACTGTTTTCCTTCTCGTCTGCTTTGCAAGTCTTCTAACTGGAGGCAGACAGACTATGATCCAAGAGTGTGAAGACTGAAGAAGGGGGCCTAGGGGACTGGACTCTACATCACTTCCTCCCCCTGCAGAAATGCTGACCAGACTTGGGGTAGAATGGGGGTCCTGCCAGGGCCTTCCTCAGCTGAAGCCCAGGGCTCCCCTTCCTTCCTCTCCTGCTCCTTAGAGCCATGTGTTATTCAAAACACCAACCTGAGTCCTGCTACATATGACCCTGTCATTGGCATTATTTATAATAAATACAACAATTGTTTTTGTGTAACTTTGGGAAGCCTAATGTTAAATTCTTCAGAAAACTGCTCCAGACATTATGGGAAGAGGTAGACGGTTTCGTCTTTTGTTAACACATTTAACACTTAACATGGTTTGTGCACACCATCCTGGTAGTCTGAGAAGCCCTAATAGATTCTACAGAGTGTAGAATGGGAAGGAGCTGAGGCCCAGGTGCTGGGCTGGCCAGGCTCTCAGCGTTCTTTCTTATAATGTCCTGGGAAGTGAGTTCCCATTGGCAGCTGGAAGAGGTACATTAAAGCAGTTAACTCACATTGGGGATGATCCCAGCAGGGCCATGCCACAATTGCTGTCACAGACCATCTGATTTTCTGAGCAAAGAAAGAAACCCTGGGCCCTTGGACCTCCCATCCCACTTGGTCCTACTGTGGCCCCAGCACTGGACTCTGTATGGTAGCTGCCAGGGAATTCTGACTGGTTCTGCTTGCTGCTCCTTCGGATGAGCCACTGAAATATGCCTTCCATGCACACTTAAATATTTTATGTTAATAGTGATTGAAGTCAGATTTCAAGTAATACTTCCTGTGGTTTATTGGCCCAGTTAATTTAACATTAAGAAAGGAACTAGAATGAATAAAGAGCGCAGCACATTTCCATATGCAAATGTATGCCCAGAGGAAGCTGTTAGATGTGAGGCCATCAATAAATTCCAGAAATTTAGTAGCATTGAGCAGGACTGACATCGGCTCCCACAGGTCTGGGGTTTGTTTTAGAGCCCTTTCCTTATTCACCCTTTGTCTTTCTTCCCAGTACATGATGTTTTCTGCAGCTCTGAGGACTTGCTGTAGGTGCCGTTTGTGAGCGGTGGGCTGCTGGCTCCCAGGGGTTAGTAATTGCTTAGTACTGACAGGTGCTCATAGGCTCATTTCCTACACAGCATCACCATCCGTCTCTGTCTCAGCTGCAATCCTGCCAGGAAGCAGAAAAGGTCACGGCCCAGGGGAGCAATTCTCAGGCAGAATTCTGATCAGCCCTGAGATGCTGCAAAGGTGACTCAGGGGCCATTGCTGGGGACTTGGAAGTGGGGATGTGGGGGACCCACAATACTCCAAATTAGTGTTTCTTTTTTTCTCTTCTATATTGTATACTTTACCTTAGAAAACAATTTCTCTACTGAGAAGAAGGGAGAAGTTCACTGATCTAGATTAGGAGTGAGCCCTTAACAATAACAAATACCAAGTGGTTGGGACTGCTATAAATCCTGGATCTGCATTCTCTCCTTTAATCCCCTTAGGAACTCCTGAGTATTTCTACAATTTCCAGTTTAGGAATGAGAACCATGGGACTCAGTTCCAGAGGTGCTTGGCCATAATGACGAGTCACAGACTTCAGATCCTTTTTCTTTGCTTTTCTGCATGAAAATGGCTGGAACAGTTGAGGGGCCGAGGTGTGAGACTCTGAAGCCAGGGCTGGAGATGATGGCTTGGCTGTGCTATCAAAGACCTGGTGGTTAGTAGATTTGAACCCTGGTCCACATGACTGTGGCACCCAAGCCGGTGTTTCTCTTAGTCCATAATGTTTCTAAGCAGCAGACCCTATGGCTTTCCCTTGATGAAGTCTCTGGGGAAAGATGGGAGAGAGAAAGGAGCAGAAGGGCTCTAAGTAGGTCAGCCCTTGGTCAGCCCTTGGTCAGCCCTTGGTCACTTTCTGGGGATGTGTGGGCAAGGCAGAACTTATGGCCTGATAGAGTCCACACTTACAGACTGTGTCCTCTGCAGTGGCAGGGGCACCCACAGGAAACCCAGAACAGCCCCTTTCCAGAACAGAGCCCTGACTGCACAGCAGTGGGTGTAGCACTGATCTGTAGTTAAGAGAATTTGGTTCTTGTCTAAAGACCCAGACATGTCTGGACACAAACTGCACTTTTCCAGCCTGGCTCCCCATCTGTGAAATGACCGGATAGACTGCAGTGGTTCTTTGCTGGATCACGCATTCTTTGATGCTGAGTTTGTGAATTTAGTAAACCCCCCCTGGGGGTTTATAGCTTATCCCAGTTTTCTTCCGTAGTACAGGATATTCCACGCAGGAGTAGATTTTGTGAGGTCTTTATTTTTTAATTTAGGCAGTGTCTTAATCTTGCCTCAAATTCATAACCCCAGAGCCCCATCTTCCTAAGGTTTGGGACCCCAGGTATATGTTACCATATAAGGCTTATATTTTAAATATATTTGTTCTCTAGCCAACAAGAAATCAATTCAACATTATGTCTAAATATACAAACACATAAACATATCTTAAATAAATGCTGTTATTTTCATGCTGTGCCTATGAGATGTATTCCATCTTCTAGTGTAGTCTGTTCTATTTCTATTCTGTAGAAGTGTTGACTAGGATCCAATAAGCTGATTTCACAACTTATAAGTTAAGCTTAATTCCATGAAACCCAAGCATCAGGGAAAGTTTTTCAAGGTCAAAGCCCTCTGTTTGGTTTAAAAGATTACTAAAAAGTGGGCTGGAGAGATGGCCTAGTGGTTAAGAGTGCCGACTGTTCTTGCAGAGGACCCTGGTTCGATCCCCAGCACCCACATGGTGGCTGAGAGCCGTCTTTGACTCCAGTTCCAGGGGAATCCTATGCCCTCTTCTGACCTACACGACATTGCAGCATTGCAAGACACGGGTGCACAGACCTGCATGCAGACAGTACGTTCATACACATACAAAAATAAAAAAAAATAAAAATAAATTAAAAAAAGATTACTAAAAGTGTAAAGTCGGGCCTCTTATTTGTGAATTTGTATGCACTGACAACCGACCATGGACCAAAAACATTCACACAATTCTGCATCCAGGCTGCCTACCGCAGGCCTTTCCTCGCCAACATTCAGTTGCGTAAACCACAGCTTACATAACTTGTACCGGGTTTCATAAGTGGTGCGGAGAGGGTGCGAGTGCAGGACAGGGTGTGCAGGTATGAATGCTCTGTCCTTGGCGCCTGGCATCCCTGCATTTCGATTCCCTACAGGGAAGAGGAGAGGTCCTGAAACTAACCTCTGTGGTTGCTGAGGGGCAAGCATGGCTTTTTTCCTCAGACAGCTGAGCAGATGCGCTGGTGCCCTCTGGGATAGCTGTTCTTCCCTTGACTAGTCGGACAGTTCTCCCAGTTTCCCACTTTGCATCCATGATACCATAGACCTTCTGCTGGCACTGAAGTGAGTTCAAAGTGCACCCTTAAGACAGAAGTGCAGGCCATTGCTGTATGAAGAAGTGATCAGCCAGTTCAGCCTGGAATGAAACAGCTTCACTCAGTCAGCAAAGGGCTCTTTAAAATTCTCTAATGCACGGAGCTTAACTGGGGAGAGGAGAAAATCACCCGCATTTGTCAGTATACAACAATGAAGCAGAAGCCTGCAGCTCCTGGACTGGCTCATTAGTATCAGATTGGTCCCTCTTCAGCCTGATGGGGAAATTATCAGGGCACCTTAAATTTATAACGTGGAGCCAATAGCCCTGAAGGCTGGGGGTGTTCAAATAGTGGCTGTCCCAGGGTAGGGCAGGAGGTATAATTCAAGCTCATTGCTGTTTATGTGTGAAGCTCTTTCCCAGATGATCTCAGCTTTAAAGCTTGAGGAGGAGGTGTGGCGTTTAGCCAAGTTTGCTGCCTCACTTCATTTAAGTAGTCCTCTGTTTTGGTCAGTCATAAGCATAGGGGATTTTTACCCAGTCCTAGGGTGTTACCTGTCTCTGTGACAAGCACCAAGACAAAAGCAACTTGGAGACAAGAGGGTTTATTTGGCTTGCACTTCCAGGTCATCCTCCCTGACAGAGGAAGTCAGGGAAGGAAATCAAGTGGCAACTGAGGAAGAAGCCATGGAGGAATGCTACTCACTGGCCGGCTCCCCTGTTTGTTGAGGTAGCTTCTATATATAGCTCAGGCCCCCCTGCTTGGGATGGTGACACCCATAGTCTACACTTCTTCTCCATCAACCATCAGTTAAGACAGTCTCTCCCAATAGACCACTCTGATGGAGGAAATTCTTCAGCTTAGGTGACACAGGCTGTGTCAGGTTGACAATAAACCTAAGCAGGACACCTTCAGTCTGAGACTGAATGTGTCCCAATGCCAGCATTTAGAACCAAATGCTTGGCTAGTTTTATTTACCACTCAGAGACAGTCATTACTGTCCCATTTTTAAGGAAGACCTCTGAGGATCTCAGTCTTGAAAGCTTAAGTGGTATCCAATCATTTAGACTGTAGTGGGTTTTATTTATTCATTTTCCATCACTGTGATGAAATACCTGAGGAAAACAATTTTAGAGAGGAAAGATGTTGATTTTGTAAGTTTCAGTTCTTGGATTTCTAACACTGTGCTTTTGGGGCTAAGGTGAGGTTGAGCATACCAGGATGGAAGCGTGTCCTGGCGAAGGCTGCTCCCTTCTGGGTTGCCGTGAGCAAAGAGAGAAAGCAGGAGAAAGAGCTTGGAACACACACCCTTCAAAAACATGTACATATTATCCTACATCCTGGAACTAGACTCTACCTTCTAATAGCCAATCAACTATAAACTCATCAATGAATTAAAGCCCTGATGAAGGAAGCATCCTGCTGACATAATTGTCTGTTAGTGGTAGCAGGAGACAAAGTCCTATGCTGTTTGGAATGAAAATAGTGCCAGCACTTTACCCTGCTTGAAATATTTGGACAATTTATCCCTGGTGTTGGCAGTCTTCAGAAAGAATGGCCTTGTGGGAGGAAGCATGTCACTGGGGGCGGGCTCAGAGAGTTCTTAAGCCTTGCTTGATTTAGAGGTGTCCTGCCTGTGCCTGCTTGAATGACTGATGGATCAGCTTTCTACTCCAGCCACCTCTTTCATCATGCCTCCCTGCCATGATGAACTCTAGATCTCTGTACCACAATCTCAAATAAACTTCCTTCTATAAGGTTGCCTTGGCCACAGAAGAGTAGTTAAGAGAAGCCCACCCAAGTCTCTGTGGGGATACTTCCTGTCCAAAGCCTAACAGTGCTGAGGGCAGGACTCATGCAAAAGAACATTTTGTATGGCTAGAGGAATATCTCAGCAGTTAAAAGCACTTGCTATTTGTCCAGAGGACCAGTTTTGTTCCCAGCACCCATATCCAGCAGTTTAAAACCACTGCTCTGTAACTGCGGCTCCATGGAACCCAGCACCTTCTCCTGACCTCCACAGCCACACACACACACACACACACACACACACACACACACACACACACACACACTTGTGCACAACCCGCACATAGACACAAATAAATAAGAACTAAATCTTTAAAAATACAGTTGGGCAGGGCATGGTGGCTCATGCCTTTGATCCTAGCACTGTGGAGGCAGAGGCAAGTGGATCTTTGTGAATTCAAGGACAGCCTGGTCTATATAGCGAGTTCCAGGACAGCTGGGGCTACAGGGAGACCCTGTCTCAAAAAGACAAAAAATACAGTTGATTCACCTTTACATCCTGTACATTTTATCCCCTGATACCCTGCATGGAGTATTATTGTATTAAATAATCCAAAATGATTCACTAAAATTTACGTAGCCTTAATTTATTTTCCTTTTGACAAAGGGGCTGATGTGGTTCACCTGGCCTTGACCTCATTATATAGTCAGGATTGATCTACTGTCTCTACCTCCCCAGTGCTGGGATTACAGGGGTGCACACAGGCCAGGTTAATGCAAGCATCAAACCCAGAGCTTTTTGCATACCAGCAAGGGCTCTACTAACTGAGCTACATCTCCAGCCGCAGTCTTGATTTTTAAGTAAAATACTATTGATTTCCTGAAAGAGTTCTTGCATTTTTCTACTATTTTTTTTCTATGTTTTCTTCAATTATGGTGTTGGCATGGATACCTGCTTCCTTGGCACAGATTAAGTTTTCATTCAACACTGATGTTAACAGGTAGCTGAAGTTCCCAAACACTACGGTGCTTTTGGGAAAGACTAAGTCGATGCAACTGACTCATCAGTGGAGAACTCCTCCCGAGGATGGATGGGTGATTTATCATTTGGCACCTTCCTGTCCAGGTAGTAAAGAACTGAGACCACACTGAACATAATGCTTGTCATGTCTATAGAGAGCCAAAGGGGAATGTTGGTGTGGGCAGGATGAGGGAAGGGGAGAATTAGTGTTGACAGGAACAGTAAGGAAGACTTGTGTTAAATACAAAGATCCCAGAAACATTTCCTCTCCATTTTCTGTCCTGTTAAAGATTATGCCTCAGGGGCTGGAGAGGCAGCTCAGCATTAAGAGCACGGGCTGCACCTTGAGAGGACCTGAGTTTGGCTCCCAGTACCCACATCTGGAGGCCAAGTACCTGTAACTCCACCTCCAGGATAACCTATGTCCTCTTCTGACCAACGCAGATACCTGCACACACGTCTCTCTCCTCTCTCTCTGTCTCTGTCTCTGTCTCTGTCTCTGTCTCTGTCTCTCTCTCTCTCTCTCTCTCTCTCTCACACACACACACACACTAATAAAAACAACCACATTTCTTTTTTTTCTGGTCTATTAAGGATTGTAGAACCATAAATGCTTTTCCCTTTTAAAGACACATTGTGATTCATTTTCACATGTGGACAGTTCCTTCTGTTTTACTTTGTATTTTTTGAATCAGGGTTTAGTTTGTTCTTAGAAAAAAACTGAAAATGTTTTGTTTTATGAAACGAGATCTCCCTGTGGCTCCAGCTGGAATGGAACTTCCTGTGTAGACCAGGCTGGCCTGGATCTCACAGAGATCCACCTGCCTCTGTGTCTGCAGTGCTGGGATTAAAGGCATAACCACCATGCCCGGCAAGAAATCTTTAAAAATAGAAAAACATGCAAATGCAACTATAAATTCATCATTCAGAGAACACTCTGTAGTTAATCCCCTTGCAGTTTGAATATTTACCTCTTGTATATCATATTTTGTTACAGCGAATATATAATTCTGTTTTTCTCAAATTTTTCTTCTTTAGAATTTATTAGGAATTTATATTAATTCATGTGTTGCTTGGTAATAAATACTGCTTCAGAGGGCTCCTGTGACATTGATATATTCTTTGTATCTGATTTATTTCCTCTAAATTGACACACAAAAATAAAATAACTAGATTCAAGTCTTCCCAGGAAGGCTAAGCCAGTGTGGTTTCTCCCCAGCAGGATATGAGAATTTATTTATTTATTGCCATTTGTTGTACCAATTTTGTGGTAAGAATGTATATTCCATTGTTTTAAAGCGAACCTTTATATTAATAATGAGACAGATACTTTATTCTGTGTTTGCATGGAAATATTTGCATGTTTATGTTGCTTGCATATTTAAAACTTTCCTTAAATTAGCATATACTTTGCATACAGTGAAATATGTAGATCAGAAGTACACTCCTCAGTAAGGTGTAAAAGTTCATATACTTGAATTCTGACAGATAGCAGAGAATATAAGAATCATGGCTGGTCTTGTAGAGGACTCAAGTTGTGTTGTGTTCTCTTCTCAACAGTCACATTGTCACTCACAACTATCCATAACTGCAGATTCAGGGGATCTGACACCCTCTTCTGTCCTCCACTGGCACTGCACGCATAGGGTTCATATACAGACATGCAGGCAAACATCCATTTATATGAAATAAAAACAAACATTGAAATTTCATAAGCTTGCTTAATCTGATGAATATAGGTGTTATTCCACCAGCTCAGAAATCCCCTTGAGCCCTCCTCTTTGTTCCTACTCAGAAGAAATCACTGTTCTGATGTCTTTCTTGACAGTGTTCTTTATTATAGAAGTTAGCATGTATGGAACAATATAGAATGCATACCATTTGTGACAGGACTCTAGGTCTCAGAACCATGAGCTTCAGCAGTATAGGTGACTGTATTCACAATTTTAATAGTATCAATCCCATTTTCTGGCTGAATGGTATTAAATTTTGTGTATTACCACATTTTATTAATTGATTTGCTTGTCCACAGATATTGGAGTTTTAAATTTGAGGGATATGAGAGGTAATGCTAGACCAAGCACTCATATCAAAGGTCTTTTGATATTCTGGGAACTTGCTCTGTCTGGTTTAATTGAAACCTATTTCTCGGCCTCCTTTTAGATGAAGATTACTTTTAACATCCAGTTTTGAATTCTGTTATATCTGTTTTATTGTTTTCAGTAGTTGTTGAATGTTTTATGTTATCCATCTTCAATGGATCACAGAGAAAGTTCAAATAGTATTAAAACAGTTCATGGTAAAGTCAAGATGTTTTGAAGAGTGACTTTATTTCCCTAGTATTTGTGGTCTTCTTATTATATGTTGTATATGTATATGTCATAAAATTTGAGATGTACTAGTTTTTATTTTAAGTTGATTTTTAAACATGAAAATAATATATTTACCCTTGCCTACATATTTACCGTGAATGGCAAAATTTTCTTCTTTGTTTAATACCATCTTTCCTGTTAAAAAATATATACTGGACCATTGTGGAAGCAGAGGCAGAAAGACTGTGAGAGCCAGAGGGGAGGTGCATGACCATGTGGAAAGATTCCTACAAGTTCCTGGGACCCTGCCCATATGAGCCTACAGCAATGGTGTCAGCATGCACAAGACCCATGCCATCCCAAGCAGACAGAAACCCTATGTGGAACTTGGCAGCAGGCCCCAATCTTAGTGGAAGTATCACTAGCAGCTGATTACTGCTGAGTGGGGAAGGATGGATCTTCTTAAAGGGAAGGACTCCTCATAGGCTGAGTAGACCCCAGCCATGAACTTGCACTGAGGAATGACTGGGGATACTAACTTAACAGGGTAGACCTGAACAGGCCCTAAGGCAAATGATGGGCTGTTTTTCCCAGGGGCGGGCCTAGAAGATCATGCCAGTGGGAAGAGGTGTATAATGATGAGTCACATTAATTGAGATGTTCTATTTGAAATATGCAATTCAATAAATATATATTCTATTTTTATTAATTCTTTGAGAATCTGACTCCTCCTGTTAGTAACCTCTCCTAGGTCCTATATCTCCATAAGCCCCTCATTTCTGGTATACTTTTTTTGCTTGTTAATAACTCACTGAGTCTAATTTATGATATCCACATGTGTGTGGGACCAAACCCTAGAGCTTGCTCAGCTTACCATGGGCCTCACCCTTAAAAATCCCAACTTCCCTCCCCTAGAAATCAGTGCTCAGTAGCTTCTCAGTTAGGGGTGGGCTGTGCGAAGGTGTCAGTTCCATGGTGGAACAGGCTGAAGAGAGTATGCACACAAGGTCACTCCAGAAACATCCCAGGGAGCACTCAATTTATTTTATGCAAAAGGCTACTTATATATGTTTGGGACAGACTGCCCTAACATTGTATGACATCACTTCCCGGGGGCCAATCCTAGACCTTCATATTGTCACATGTCATCCCAACTCACAGGGTGGAAGCAGAGAGGTCACATGTCCTTTACTCATGACTCTGAAGCAGGCTGGCTGAAGTGTTAACCCACACATGCCCAAGCTCAGGTATGCCCACAGGCCCCCCCCTTTCTTTTTTTGCCACCATAAACTCAGAGGACGGGGTAGTAATGGTGGTTAGTTAACTTGCCTGGCCCAAATGGCCATACTTACTTTGCCAAAGTTCTAAACAACTCCAATAATCAATGTCCATGTAAAAACTGAATACAGGATGAACCAATTTGTAAACATAAGCAATACCCATATAAAGCCAATTAGCAAACATCTGTGTGCAATTATGTACAACCCATGGTCCCCAAGTCCAGTTAGAGAGGATTGTATGCACAAACATGCTGATCACATAAACAGTCCAGTCTGTTTTTGCTGTGATCTCACAATTGACCTCTCTTCTTTGGCCCTACAAACTGATGCCAGAAGTCCTTCTGGACTCTATACCACTGGTACAAGGAAGAAAACTCCAGCTTCTCTTAAGACAAATTGTCTTGTTATGGGTGAAAGAAAGGTCACAGGTAACACTTGTATAGTTCAGAGAAACATAAAGAACATCTGTGTCCATTTAATTCCAAAGTTGTAACTGAGAATCCAGTACAAGCCAGGAGTAGATTGAAAATTAATAGCAACTCTGTATCCCCAATTAGCTTAAGAATGTTCCTATTTTTTATTCTGGAAGTAGCCAGCCATTTTAATTTAAATAGGAATCTTTTGGTTAATACCATGAGACTTAATAACATTTGTGAACATATTTACAATTAATTGTTGACATTTACTAAGTATTTAATATTTACCCCTATATACATAGATGGAAGAGATAATTCAATTATACCATTATAATGTATAAACTTTGGAATGTCCTGGCAAGTCTTGGAGTATTCGCTCCAAATGTTCAGAGATGTTTTACAAAGGTATGGCAAGAAATCTGCCTATTCACTCCAAAGATGTTTTACCTAGTGGTCAAATATCTTACATATAAAACATATTTAAATGTAGAAATCAATCACACCCTGGAACAGAAGTACTCATTCCTTAAAATCAAAATATATCCTTAAAGACCAGGAACCCTATTGTAATTTAACAGTCTTAGCTTACATGACAATTTATGTATTAGAGAGTAGACTACCAAAAATCTTGCCCCAGATTTTGAAGGAGTGTAATACTAGGTAGAGAGAGCCAATCTGTGCTTATTAAAACATTGAGTTGATGTTATACATTTATAATCCCATTAGTTACTTTCAATATACATATTTTATACCGTGAGATAAATAACAATAACTTTTGCTGAACCTAATTTATCCCTTAGCTGTTCTCAACTTTACAATATCTTTATTCGTAGTCTGTTTGGCTGTTTTTATATTGTTTTCTTGTCACAGAGCCGTGGAACAGGCTCGAGTATGAAGTGGGTGGGCCACTCCCATCTCCAGAATCAGCTTGTTTTTGACCTCAAACAGCATGTGATTATTTTCCAATAATATATATAAGGCTAATTAAAAACCAACAATATGAAAATCATTAAGTAAATAGTTGGATTTATCCACATTTTTTAATAGTTGACTCTTTAGTACTCAGGAACCTAGAAAATCATAAGGGCTTAAAGCATAAGCACACATACACACACCTATACACAGTGTTAAAGGGAGCAGATGTTGAGACAGTCCTCTCAAAAGGAAATTACTCTATTGTTTAATACCCAAGGGGAAACACAAAGCAGTTCCCAAAAGGTGTCTCAAGGTGCCTTCCCCCAACCCTGGCCCGCATCCTGGCATGCCTGGGATTTCCAGCATTCCAAAAATCTCCATGGAAACCAGGTCAAGATTTCTAGCTTTGGTTGTTAATCAGCCCTGGGTCACAGACACTAACCCATTTATGTTTCCCAAGGACTCAAGGGCGTGGACCATCACATCCTATTGGTTAAAAGGCTTTAAAGGTTTAGCCACCCCAGGGCATCAGTTTCAGAAATGAATTAGGGTCTACTGAGTAAATTTTTTTAAAGTGTGGTGAGATTAAAAGGTCAGAATAAATTCTATTGCCTAGGACTTGTACCTAAGTGCATACACACACACACACACACACACACACACACACACACACACACACACATATATATATATATATATATATATATACACACACACACACACACTTAGGGATGTTTAGGATGCCTGGGTTTATAAAGAAAATATATTTTGATTAGGCATGCCAGGATGAAATTTAAACCAATAGGTTTTGTTCACAAAAATGAAGAAAAAGGGGGGCTGGAGAGATGGCCTAGCGGTTAAGAGCACCGACTGCTCTTGCAGAGGACCCGGGTTCGATCCCCAGCACCCATATGGTGGCCGAGAACCGTCTGAAACTCCAATTCCAGGAGAACTCCAGCTCCAGGGGAATCCGACACCCACTTCTGAACTCCGCGGCATTGCACGACACGGGTGCACAGACTTGCATGCAGACAGTACATTCGTACACATACAGAAATAAAAAAAAATAAAAAAATTAATAAAAAAATTTTTAAAAAAGTGAAGAAAAAGCTTAAGTGGCCACAGCTTAAAATCATCTTGAGACAAAGTAACACATGAAGACAACAGATATCTCTCTGCCTGGAAATAGGTTAGCAAGAAGCCAAAATGTGAAAGAATAGTATCCCAAAACAGGTCACATGAATGATAAAACTTTAAGCTGTTTTTGGAGACACTTATTACCTTTTTAAATTTGACATAAATATGTATTACATTGGTTACAAGGCACTAGATACTGTGTTAGACACTTCTGTCCTTTTATAATCTCGTTAAGATCCAAGATGAAAGCTCAAATTGCAAGAAGGTTAGAAGATATGATTAAATGCCTGTAACATGAGGAATTGTCCTCAGACATGTAGGCAGTAAATAGGAAATCAGAACAAAGGACTGCATAGAAGCAAAGCAATATAGTTACTGTCCAACACCTCTGAGATTCAAACTGTAAACCTCTATGCTTCTGCCTGTGTAAGAGCCAAAGAACCCGAGAGCTGTAGAAATTAGGTTCTGGCTGGGAGTTGTCCCTGGTGAAGCTTAAACTTTATTGATTTGGGTGTTGTCCTTAATATATTTAGAGAGGCAATTTCAGGCCCAATGGAATCCTTTTTGGCATCTGGGACAATGTCTGAAGGGCCACTTGGTGTTACTGGGTGGGGCTGGAGCCACAGAAGAACAGAAGGCTCCCAAGTGACCCACCTAGCCACACTTCCAGCAATTTCCAGGTGGCACAGGCTGGAAGCAATGAGGGGGGCCTATGGCAATATTTTCATATCAGAGACTCTTATGTCCTCAGGGATGTTAACCTCCCTCTGGCCCAAACATTGGAGAAGAATAGTTATAAGGAAAAAGAAAAGACTAGTAGCAGAGATCCAGAAGGCACACTGGAAGACAATGTCCCAAAGTTGCTCAGATTGAAAGAGAGGATCCATAGAAGATAGATCCCCTTTTCCTTGGGGGTTCACATACCCAGACTCTCCAGATTGCTTCAGGGTCCCTGTATGAAGGTACCAGTTGTGGGAAAATGTCAGTTCCAATGTGGAACAGGCTGAAGAGAGTATGCACAGGGGTCACTCCAGTAATATCCTGAGGAGCACATCAGAGAGTACAACTCCATTTATTTTATGCAACAGGCAACTTATAGAGGTTTGGAACAGGCAACCCAGACTCCATGACATCACCTCCTGGGGGCCAATCTTAGACCTTCATATTGTTACAAGATCCCAACCCACAGGGCATAAGCGGAGAGGTTGCGAAACCTTTATTCCTGACTCTGAAGCATGCTGCCCAAAGTGATAGCCCACACACACACAAGCTGGGTATGCCTACAGTGGGCCATGAACAACTCCCCTGTCTGTGTGGAATGTCAACTGGCTTGTTTTCCAGGAGGTCACAGAAGCTGTGAGACCATGTGTTCAGTGGTCCTGTCACATCTGGAAGACAGGTTTTCATTCTGGTCCTCCATGACCTCTGGGTCTTGTGGTCTTTTCACCCCATCTTCTGCAGTGAGGACACACTCTCACTAAGACAGCATTGTTCTTTCAGATGAAACCCTTCTTTTAATAGTGTAGCAGTCCCTAATCATAAAGTATCAGTTTTTTTCTAAAATGTGCTCTATAGTCTCACATTTTAGAACAATTATTTCATGATAAGTGTGAGGTGTTCGTTTTTCCCCTTTGTTCTTTTAAAATAAAATTCAGACTCCAAATCTCTATTACATACTTGGCTCTTGCATCCACTGGTATGTAATTTTATTATGGCATTGGTTTGGATTTATGATGCTTTTACTTTTGCTCTCTGTATATCTTGTGTCCTTTTCAAAACTCTGGTTTGCATTGCTCCTCTTTTGCATTAAGTGAGTACTTCCCAGTGTAACATTTTAATTACTTTAATAATTATTTTGTGTAGATGTTTTCAGTTATTTTTTAATTGGCTACCCTAGGGCTTACCATATGCATCCAGTGAAAATCTAAGCTTGATTTATAGTAATTTAATTTCTGTGAAATACTGAAATGGAAATTTTGCATTGCTTTACTCCTCTTGTAATTTTCTGGCCATTTTTGTTATAGATAATTGCACACCCATTTATTACAAGCCAAACCATGCGCTGTCATCACCATTTTCTTATGCAATTTAGTTATTTTAAAAGTAGCTGAGAGAAGAAAGGAAATTGTTCTTTTCTAAATTTTATTATACTTGTTTTATTTACCTTTTGTCCCTGTGGATTTCAGTAACCATCTAATATAATTTCCATACCTTGGTCTCTGCTGTAGACTGTTACAAATATATTTATATATGTTAGCCTGGATAATATAACTACATTCCTATTATTTTACATAATTACATTTTAAATGTTTAGAAGAAAGATATATTATACATTTATACAATCTTTTTTAAATTTTTTATTTATTTTATTTTTTATGTGTATGAATGTATTGTTTGCATGTAGGTAGGTGCACTCATGTTGTGCAATGCCGAGGAGGTCAGAAGAGGGTGTCAGATTCCCCTGGAACTGGAATTAAAGATGGCCATCAGCTGCCATGTGGGTGCTGGGGATTGAACCCAGGTCCTCTGCAAGAGCAGTCAGCACTCTTAACAGCTAGGCTATCTCTCCAGCCCCACATTTATACAGTCTTTTGCAATTGCTAATTACATTAACCAGTGGTACTTTTTTATTTCTTATGGAGGGTTCTGTTAGGGATTATGATAGCCTGGAACTTGATATGTGGAACAGGCTGGCCTTGAACTCACAGAGCTCTACCTGCCTCTGCCTCTTGAGTGCTGGGATTAAAGGCAAGCACCACTACACCTGGCAGGCTTTAGTACATTTTAAAATGAGCTATCTTGTAATAGATCTTCCTCAGTGTTGTTTATCTGTGACTATCTCTTCATTTTATTCATTTTTGGAAGTCACTGTTGTTGGATGTAAAATTTCTGTGTAGCAGTTTCTGTCATCCTGCACCTCTGGAGAAATTAATCAGCTCAGCTTATCTAGATTCTCTGAAGTATGAGCAGGCATTGTTTCTTTTGCTCCTCTCTGGACAGTTCTCATTACTTTTCACTTTTGGTATTTTCACTAGTATCTGTCTGGGTGTGTATCTCTTTGTGTTGAGATTTAGGGATGTATAGATTACATCCCTAATAATGTTTCAGAAAAGTCAACTATTATTTCTTGATACTTCCTTACTGCTGAGGAAATTCTCTTAGAGATTTGTCATCAGGCAGTATCATCTTCATGTGGACAGTACAGAGTGGATGCATACCCATCCCACTGATGTGCCTTGATTGCTTGACGTGGTCCCTTGAAGCTGGCGCTATCAGTGCATGGGATGATGAATTGCTGCACAGTGAGCCAAGCCATTTTGCTGTGAAGTATAATAAATGGTCAATTCAGGGAGGAGGGTGCTTGTTATCAGGAATAACATACTGAGGCTGGCAAGATGGTCCAGTGGGTAAAAGCACATGTCAAGAAAGCGTGCCAGTCTGTGTTTGATCTCCAGAACTCAGGATAGGGAAGATCTGACTACCAGAATTTATTCTATGACCTCCACACAGGTGCTATGTGGTAGACATGTGTCTGTGTGTGTTATCGATATACATACTTTCATGTATATTTATTACAATGTATTGTTATCACCACATCCTTATATAATTTTTTGCTTTTAAAAGTAGCCAAGAGAATAGATACTATTGTCTTATAAATTTTATTATACTTGTTGAGTTTAGATAGACTGATATTTTTAAACACTTTTTTTGAATAGGTGTATGGGGAATCAGTTAATTTAATTCATTAAGATTCCCTTGCCCAAACCCTGATTCCTATGTACAGATGCTGTTTAGAGGGAATCAGAAAAATGCCAAGCCTTTTTTTTTCTCTTTGAATGTGCTGTCTATTTTTATAACTGAACTTGTACATATGTATAAAGAGAGACACTTTTTTATTAACTGGATAAAAAAAACTTAAATAAAATTGAGTGAGATCGTTTTATGTTTTAAAAAAAATATTATGCTTGTTTTATCCACCTTGTTTTGCCTGTGGGTTCCAGTAACCACCTGTACCAGAAAGGTTCATGTGTCAAGTTGCTGGGCACCTCAACTGAAGAAATACCTCCATTGAATGACATGCTGGCATGCATTTCTTGATTCTTTTGAGTTACCTGGGAGAGTCCAGTTCACTAAGGATGGTGCCACTCCTGGAGAGGTGGTCCTGGGTTGTGTAAAAAGCAGAGTGAGTATATAGGCCATAAGAACAAGCCAGTAGCAGCGTTCCTTCATGTTTGGGGCTTCAGCTCCTGCCTCTAGGTTCCTGCCCTGAGTTCGCTCAGTGATGACCTGTGACCTGGGAGATGTAAAATAAATAAATGTTCTTCACCCAACTAGTTTTGGCCATGGTGTTTATCACAGTAATAGAAAGATCTAGGATACCATCTAACCTAAGTTCCATGCCCACATTCCAGTATATAATTAATTATATATTTACCAAAATTATACTGGTATTTTTTTTCCTCTTAATTTTTATTCATTATTTTTATTTTATGTGAGCATTTTGCCTGTGTGTATAAGTGCACCAAATGCATGCAGTGCCCACAGAGGCCAGAAGAAGGTATCAGATCCCTTGGAACTGGAGTTATAGTCCTCTGGAAGGGCAGCTAGTGCTCTTAACTGTTGAATCACCTCCCTGCCCCCCCATCTTAATTATTAAGATTATAATACATGAGATGTTTTACACAACCCCCATGCATACTGTACCATGACTCTCTTCCTATGTTGGGAAATCTACGTTCTCCGAATTGTTTTTGATGGCTGCAGGAGACACCTGGGGAGAAATTATCTTCATCTCTCCCGCCCTCCCCTACTGCTACAAAGCAGTTCCCTGAAATCGCCTGTGTTCTCTCTAGCATGTCTGTCCTTTCTTTTTTTTTTTTTTTTAATTAGTTTTTATTGATGCTTTATACTGGTATTTTTAATGAAATTTTTAGTTAGCATGCACATTAATTCCCTTATGAGATTTGTAGACAGATAGATGGATAGATAGATGAGATAGATAGATGCGATAGATAGATGAGATAGATAGATAGCATTTTACTTTGTGTATATTTAACCCCCATTATCCTGTCATGAACCCTGATATACCCTATCCCCTGTGAACCTTCCTTTCTTTAATAGAACCACCACTGCTGTTATATAATATGTAATATATATTATATGTACACTGTATATGAATATATATGTACTTCATATATGACAGGGAAGCTGGTCTATCTTTTCTTTTTTTTTACGTGTATGAATATATTGTCTGTGTGTAGGTTTGTGCACCCATGTTGTGCAATGCTGCAGAGGTCAGAAGAGGGTGTCAGATTCCCCTGGAACTGGAGTTATCCTGGAATTGGAGTTACAGATGGTCCTCAGCTGCCATGTGGGTGCTGGGGATTGAACCCAGGTCCTCTGCAAGAGCAGTTGGCACTCTTAACCGCTAGGCCATCTCTCCAGCCCCATTCTATCTTTTCTTTGCACCAGTTACTCCCCTTTTCCCCCACCTCCTGCCTTTTAATATTCTTTTCTCTTCTGCTTTTATATCCTGGATAGGTCTTAATATATTTTTATTGAATTGTATGTATTTTATACATAACATCTTAATCCTCTTTGGACCCCTTCCCCATCCACACCCTTCCATGCCCCCCCAATTGCATTTCATGCATTCTGTCATTTGTGCTTATTAAATTTATATTGAGGGGAGACCCCAGCCCAAAAGTATTCAGGACCCCCCCAAAAGTAACTCAGGCTTTATTTAGTGTGTTGCAGGACAGCCAGCAGCCACATGGCTACGTTGCCATACATTTTAAGAGGGAGGTAGGCAACAATTAGTGGGAAACAGGGCATGGGAGAATTAGGGAAGTAAGCATAGAGGCATTCATGTTTGTCTGAAGGGAGAGTAAGTAAAAGTCAATCGAAACTGGTATGGGTGAGTTACTGACACAGTCTTCTAAGCACCAGATAAGGCAGGGAGCTATTACCAGGATGAAGCCCAAGGTTACTAGAGGTCCAGTTAGGGGATACAGCAGTGGAATTATGCCATACAGGATTCCCCATCCCAAACCCTGGGGAAGACACAGTCTTTGGCACTCCTAGTCTTTGACATAGACCAGGATGCTAGCTAAGATGACTCAAGAACATTTTGGCTTCTAGCCAAGAAGCTGGATACTTTTTGGGGTATTTTTACTAAGATTTGAAGTTTTATACCCAAAGTTACAATTTGTTGGGCTTTAAAGAAAATATACTTATTATGTTAATAGTTGGTTATACTTTCCTTTTGGGTATTTAAGTCCATATAGTTTAAATCCATGAAGATTAACAAAGTTTTGTTTTTCTCAAGGTCAGTTGAGGATCTGGTCCACAGAGGTCACTCAGGCTTTTGGGGAGGGGCCCCTGGCTCCCTTGGCTTTCCTTTTACCAGTTACTTCTACATGAGGACAAAGTCATGTCTTCTTGCCCAGTCTTCAGTTTGAAGTATGAGGACACTTCCCTGTGTTGACTTTCTTACTTATAGACTGGACAGTGGTTTGAGTCCCTATGGTGCTTCCATGACCTCTCTGAACAAGAAAACAAGTGAGTCACAGTTATAGGATATTTCAAGTGATGCCCCAAAGTCCCCTGAAACATAGTTGACCTCAGAGGGAAAGGAACAAAGTTGTCCCTTAAGTCTCTTTGGCCGAATAGGTATGGGCATTAACCATCCAGGAAGTTTAGTTACATCAGCTTGATACTTTAAATTATTGTATAATATTAGATAAAGCTTGATTAAAAAGCAGCCTTTTATAAACATTTACCAGAAGAGAGATTTACCATCATAGATTAAGCAGGTATACCCTGTGAAAGAGATTTAAAACAATTTCAGGGCTATCTTAAATGTAGACAGTTTACCACAAACAAAAGTAGTCTCTTTTCCTTTCCAGACCCCCATATCCTGATTTATAGATGTCTAGAAGGCAGGAATTTTATCACATATCTATAGACCGGAAATAAGCTGATTAAGATTTGCAAGCCCATCCAAACTATGTCCTCCTGGACTGCATACCATGCTTCTTGAGCTAAATTATATTTTAGGTCAAAAGAAATATCAATCCTAAATCAGACAGCAGCTGCACAAGAATTAAGGTCAACAATTGACAAATGGGGCCTCATTAAACTCAAAAGCTTCTGTACATCAAAGAAACAATCGAGGAAGTGAAGAGAAATCCCACAGAGTGGGAAGAAACATTCTCCATAGAAACATCTGACAAAGCATTGATTTCCAGAATATATAAACTACTCAAAAAACAAAGAAGAAAGAAAACAAATGACCCACTCAATAGATGGAGCAAAGAGCTGAACAGAGACTTTACAAGTGAGGAATTAGAGATGGCTGAGAAACATCTTAAGAAGTGTTCAACATCATTAATCATTAAGGAAATGCAAATCAAAACCAATCTAAGATATCATCTTACTCCAATAAGACTGGCTAGGATCAAGAAAACAAATGATACCAAGTGCTGGAGAGGCTGTGGGGAAAGGGGAACACTCATCCACCACTGGTGGGAATGTAAATTGGTACAGCCACTATGGAAAGCAGTGTGGAGAACCCTTGGAAGACTTGGAATGAACTTTCCACTTGACCCAACCATACCACTCCTAGGCATGTACCCTCAAGACTCACCCCACCACAGAGATACATGCACAGCCATGTTTATTTCAGCTCTCTTCACAATAGCAAGGAGCTGGAACCAACCCAAGTGCCCCTCAACTGACGAGTGGATAGAGAAAAATGTGGTACATCTACACAATGGAGTTCTATGCAGCAGTAAAGAAAGATGACATCATGAGCTTTGCAGGAAAATGGCTGGAGCTAGAAGACATCATGCTGAGTGAAGTAACACAGTCCCAGAAAAACAAACGATGAATGGTATCCCTCATCTGTGGATGCTAATGCCAATTACCTAGTTATAAATATTTCTTGTGCACGGCCCCTTGAGCTTTTTCTTCAAGCAGTTGGGAGTGATGCATGTTTGAAACAACAATAATAATAACAACAACAACAACAACAACAGAAAGGACTGCATCAAAGAACTGACTGAAACAGTGAACTTCTGCTCAAAACAGTCAACTTTCACATGGAAAATTTTGAGAAAGACTGAGAAAGAGATGAAAAGCATGTTTGGCAGAATATATGAACTCTGGTGGGGTGGGGGATAGGGTGGGTGACACAGGTCTAAATTTGATAATCTTGTACAAAATATATATAAAAAATAAAAAATAAAAAGCAAAAAAGGAGAAATATCCAAAGGTAGCACTTGTACAATATAGAGAAAAATAAAAGGCATCTTTCCATAGACATAGGTTACTGAATACTTGTCTCTATTTAATATTCTGGTGTAAGGCAAAATCAGAATCTATTTGATGTTAAGGGTTCTTAATAATACAGGAAACCTAGAAAAATGGTTGTAGAATATTGCAAATAAGAGATCTTAAACTATAGCTTAAATACCTTTCCCTTTTACCATCCTAATAAGACAGTATAAAGATAAATCCATTCTAAAAGACCATTTAAAGATTGACAATACCCAAATCATGGAGAATAAATAGTTTGCATGAGTTTGATTTGCCCATAGCTGTCAATATTCAACATTCTTCCCCATTAGCACACAGAAACTTAGAAATTTTTGGACGATGAAAACACAAGCAAACAGTACACAGGGTCAGAGGGAACAGTGCAAGGACAGCCTTCCAGGCCACCATGACAGCTGTTCAGGCCCAAGGAGGTCCCTTTGTTTCGTGTGAGGAAAGGAGGGAGAAAAGTTCAGGCCATCCAGGGGATCAAATTCCATAAAGCACCCCATGCCAAACCATGTGGCACCAAGACTGACCCAAGTGTCAGACCCCAAATGGATATCCACCCAGGGAAATTTAAGTAAAGCCACGATGCTGAAGATTTTCCAAACTCCAAAGATCTCCACCCAAATCAGACCATGATTCCTGGCTTTAATTGTTGGCTGGCCTTGGGCTCACAGAGCCTGCCTGCTTTTGCCTCCCAAGAGCTGGGAGAAAGGTGTGCTGGGATTAAAGTTGTGAGCCACTGCCTGGCTGATTTAAAAGACTCATAAGTTCAGCTGTCCCAGGCCACAAGGTTCAAGAACCCATCAGGGCCTATCCTTAAGCAAAGTTCTTTAAGGTGTGGTATGAGTAAAAGATTAGTATTTCTTGTCATAAACCAAATTCCTAGATTTACAGGTTTTGAAGGAGAAGAGTAATATTTAATGTTTCTTACAGGGGAGATGTTTTTACATAGGAAACTGACCTGTTCTAGTTTGTCTTCCATTGCTGTGACAAAACACTCTGAACGACACCAACTTGGGGAGGAAAGGGTTTATTGAGCTTACATCTCTTGGGTCACAGTTCATCACTCAGGGAGCCCAAGGCAGGAACTCAGGGCAGGAACCTGGAGGCAGGAGCTGAAGTACAGGCCATGGAGGAATGCTGTTTACTGGCTTGCTCCCCTGGCTCATGCCCAGCCTGCCTTCTTATATGGTACACAATAACCTGCCCAGGGTGGCACTTCTCATTGTGGGCTGGGCCCTCCCACATTTCCTGACAATCAAGACAATACTCCACAGACATGGCCACAGGTCAATACAATGGAGCCAATTCCCCAATTGAGGCTCCCTCAACCCATGTGTGTCAAGTTGACACTAAAAGCTATTCAGCACATGACCAAAACCAAACAAAATCATGACAGACTAAATACAAGCCCAAAAATCAAACCAAACAATCAGAAATAAAAGGCTTCCAAACAAAGCAAGCAAGCAGTCAATTATCTAAACAAACAGGAACCTGAAAATTGAACTTTGGAGAGCAATGAACAAATGAGATTTTCAGTCAACCAGCTTAGATACTGTTTTGTGTAAACAAGAAGTACTTAGAAGTTTTGTGGAATAATAGATGTTTAAAGATGTTTAGGGCACATGGGTTTATTAGGCCTTTGAATGCACCATTAAATACTTATATTTTGATTAGGCATGCCAGAATAAAATTTAAAACAATAATTCTTGTCCACAAAAAATGCCCTCTGTTACAAAAGGGAGCTTCACTAATAAGCACTGAGAGATGCATTAGTATTCTCTCTACCCCTTGTTCCGCTGGTTTTTTTTTTTTGGTCTTTTCAAGACAGGGTCTTCCTGTAGCCCCAGCTGTCCTGGAACTCACCCTGTATACCAGGCTGGCCTTGAACTCACAAAGATCCGCCTACCTCTGCCTCCCAAGTTCTAGGATTAAAGGCATGCACCACCATTTTACAGACACTTATTATTCTCACTGTGTATCCAGTCGTAGAACTCTATTTAATAGTCTCAGTCTGTTGAAAAAGAAACTTCTTTGATATCTGGTCTGGTGACTCATATTTGTCTGTCTATAAGGATCCATATTTAGCATAGTAAGGAATTAGGTCTTTCTAGGAATATGACAGACCCAGGGTTTTCTCTAGGATCTATATGTCTCCAGCTATGTCTATTTTGCTGTTTATGGCACCCCACATGCATTCCCTCCCATTGAGTGGGCTTTATATCTGATTAGGTGGATTATTGATTACCCCCAATTTTAATGTGCTACTACTGCTAAAATATAGTTTGTTGCACTGCTTATTGTTGTGGTTATTAGGCCTTAATCCTGGAGTTGGACCTTGAATTGATGTTCTACCTTACTAACTTGCATACTGTTCTCTAAAACTATGAACACTAATCTTCATGGAGGTGGATTACAGGTCAGTTCCAGCTCCATTGCTACAAGTTCTATGACAAAATTATGTCCTGTCTTCAGAGACAGGGTTTTTTCTTCAAGTTCCGGGAGCCATTCAAAGACTTTGGAAATAGCCTGTGTAATTTGGAGTTTCTTGGACTACCCTGGCCAACAACTCAAAGGGAAGTTTCTTCTGTCTGGCACTGTTTCTTATTATGTACCCTTCAGCTATGCACATGGACTCATGTAGAGATACTGTATGTCTAATTTTTCAGTAGGTTTTTGAGCTAATATAATCCCCTCTGTATTTTTTTTACACTAGTAAGACATTATTTATTCTCTCCTCTCTTTCTCCCTGTCTAACCTTTCCTCCTCCCTCCCTAGTTAAAGTAGCCTGATTTTTCCTGTGTTTCTCTTGGTAATAACTGTTCCCTATGGTCCAACCTTTCTTGAAGTCCTTCATGGTTGGCCTGTAGTTCCTTGTATAATCCTCCCACTCCCTCCCATTTAAATGTACCCATTTTATCCATTGCCCCCTTAGTATCACTTGCCTCCTACTCTTCTCTCTAAGGTTCCCTCTTTCCCTTTACCTCCATGATTTCTTTCCAATTTCCTGGCTCCTGCGGTTACATCAGGATATATATTCACATATAACAATTTGGTGCTGGGATCCAAAAAATGAGGGAGAATATATATGGTTTGTTTTTCTGAGTCTGTGTTGCTTCAGTTAGTAAAAACAGTTTCAAGTTCCATCTATTTACCTGCAAATTTCATGACTTCATCTTTCTTTATGGCTGATTAGAATGCCATTGTGTAAATATACCACATTTTATTATCTACTCATCAGTTGAGGGACACCTAGGTTCCTTCCATTTCTTAGCAATTGTGAAAATAACCATATATGGATGTGCAAGTATCTCTGCAGTAGGATGAGTCCTTTGGGTATATACAGAGGAGCCTGGGTCAAATTGTAGGCTCCTTTTTAGTTTTCGAAGAAATGTCCCTGGGTTCCAAAAAGCCCCCTGAGAAACTTTAAGAACTCTTCTCTGGTCCAAAGAGCAAAGTTTACAGCTCTAAGTGCCTACATTAAAAAAATAACTAGAAAGAGTACAAATAAATGAGTTAGCATTACAACTCTTGATTGTGGAAAGGCAAGAATAAAGCAAACCGAAGCCCAACAAATGAGATGAAATAATAAAAATCAGAGCAGAAATTAATGAAATAGAAATGAAGAGAGTGCTTCATTCTGATCAAGGAATAATTGACTAAGAGGATATTACAATAATGAACATGTATTCACCAAATTCTGGGGCACCCGATTTCATAGAAACAGTACTATAGGATTTTAAGACAGAGATTAACAACAACTCATTAATAGTAGTAGAGAACTTTAATTTCTGACTATCTCCAATAGATCAACCAAAGAATAAATAGACATATGAATTAAATGATATGATATATCAGTGGGACCTAGGAGACATCTACCAAGCATACCACTTAAACAGAAAAGAATACATTTTCTATTTAGCACCCAGTGAAACTTTCTCTAAAATTGAACATATACTGGGGAACAAAACAAACCTCAACAAATAATGTGCAGAAATTAATGAAATAGAAACAAAGAAAACAATATAAAAAGTCAAAGAATCTTAAGAGCTGATTCTGTGAAAGGATTAACAAAATAGACAAAGTCTTAGCTTGGTTAATCAAAAGAAAGAAAGAAAGCACGTAAAATCAGCAAAATTAGAGATGAAAGGGGGAAACATCATTATAGACACCAAGAAGATCCAGAACATTATTAGAGAATTCTTTAAAAATCTATGCTCTATTAAATTTGAAAACCTAAAAGAAATGGACGAATATCTGAAATCACAGGAATCACCAAAGCTAAACCGTGTCTTCCTCTGCGGTTTCTTCTGCCAGTTCAAACTCATTTTTAAGCCATGTGAGTACAAGGTCCATTTAAGTCATTATAGCTTTCTGCTTCAAAATTCCATTTTTTTAACTTTTGCCTGTGTTATCATTTTTCTATTGAGATATGATAGTCCTGTCTTCCTTTGCTCTCTAATCATGGTTCTCTTTAGTTCTTTGAATTTGTTGTCACAGCTTCAAACTGATTTTTTAGTTCTCAGTATCTAAGAATTCCCTTAAGCAGTTTCAACTGGTTATTTTAATTTAGCTAATTAATCAATTATTTAATTAGGTGTATGGTCACCCTTTCCTATTTCATCACATGACATATAATTTTTCTTTGAGGCACACATGCTCATTTTAGATAACAACTCAACAACCTCAAACAATTATTTTTTGATCCCCACCCCAAGGCTTTTGTTTTGTCTTGTGTGTGGATGTGTTTGTTTTGTTTGGGAGCCCAGCTGAACTATTTCAATGAGGTCTGTTTCCTTTGGCTGTGCAGTCAGATGTGTCACCTCAGATAACTCCAGTCAGGCTTTGCGCTCACTGCCTCTGGGGTGACAGCAGATTCGTTGAACTGTTTCCATGTTCCCTCTCTGATCTCTCTGGTGAACCTTGCCTTCGCTGTTAATATACTTGCTGTGACCGTCAGTTGGATGGGATTTAGAATCATCATGAAGGCACACCCTAGGGCACCCCTGTGCGAGTGGGCTTGGAATAAGGGAAGGCCATCACGTGGGCTGGGGGATGGGGGGGTTCGAAAAAGTCAAACTAGAAAGCACACTGATAGCTGCACTCATGTCTCCCTTACTTCCTGCCTGGGAGGTGACAGGCGCTTCCAGCTCATGCTGACCCAGCTTCCCTACCATGAAGATGGCAGGTCAGCTGCTGACATTTCCCTCCTTTGTTGCCTGGTCAACCATTTTCGTTTCTACAACAGAAATGGGTAAACTTGGTTATTAGGCTCCACTAATTTCCATTTTATTGATGGTTGTAGACATTTCCATGGATAATAATTTGTTCCAAATCTGATCCAATTAAATGCAGGCCCCTTTGCAGAAGTTCCTTAGTTTAGTCTTTGAAGTATGTTCTCTCTGTAGGAGGCCTGGCTTTGCTCTCTTACTGCCCCCTCCCCCCCAACTGACCCTTAGCTTTCTGCTCTGATAGAAATCTCTACTCTCCTGCTAATTGCCCACCTTGGAAATTCCCATGGTTTCTGACAAAGCCCTAAAGCTTGAAATACCCCCCTCCCCCCATTGCTCCAAATAAAATCAGGCACTTGGGGGAGTGCTTTCATGTTAATACTTGCTGGGCCTTGCTTCTAAGTTTAGCTCTCCTGAAGCTAATGCAGCCTTGACCCTAGAGCTCAATCGGCTCTTTTCTGAAGTTCGTCCTCTAGCCAACTCTTGATATGCAGCAGGTCCACTAACTCTCCTGGTTGGGGCTGTAATGATTCCCAGATCTATTAACCTCTAATAACCTCTTCAGGTCTCAAGATCCCCCCATGTATTCTTTGATGAGGTTCTTGAAAGTATTATTTCACAGATGCATCAGTTTGTGTTCAGAGATGCAGAGGGACACCTGGAGAATCCTCCCTCTTGCACCCCCATCATCATTCCTGCCCCTTGGGATCCTCAAATGCCTCCTTTGGTCTCCTTATTTCAGAAGGGGGAAGTTCATTGCAGAGAGGAGTTCTCCGTTCTGTAAGGAGGTTCACTGCAATGCAGAGTTCTAATTCAGTACGATGGTGATACTCAGCTGAATCTAGTCCTCCTTGGAATCCTGACCCATCATGAGTCCCTTTCTTAGTGTTACCTTCCATGATTTCTAATTTGCAGACAAGGTGGAATGAGACAATGAGGAGAAGGTGTTCCAGATGCTTCTCCACAGTAGCCATCCTCATCGTCACCAATGGACATGGTACCCAGTGCTGTGATTGTAGTGATATCAGTCAGAGGATGGGACTAACTGCAGCCTGCATGATGTGACTGGGGGAAGAAGAAGCAGTCAAGGGGAGTCTCCACTTTCCTTAGAAGAGCAGGGACTATGTGTCTGTGAATTTGCTTCCTGCTGCAGGCATGTGTGTGTAGATGCATGTATGTACAGCATTCTACCAGGTGACTTCCACACACTCATCTCATTTTACCAACGGTCACTGTGACCTGCCATGTATACTCAGTGCCTGGTCAGTGTACAGGGATGTGCTTGGCATTGACGAAGCACTGGGTGGGGACAATGAGGAGCAAAGGAGAACTGAGTGTCCGACTGGTGCCCTGGATGCCACATACCCAGGTTCATCTGTTCCTTGGAGACAACTTTAAACCCCACCAGGAAAAATAATAGACTCGTTTCTTCTTTGCTAAAAGTTACCTTATCCTGGAATTCACTGGAATATGGCTCAGGATGATTACATTTCAGTTCCTTTTCTGTAAAGCTGAGTTGTGTGTATTGGGCCAGAGTTTCTTCATTAGTGTTGGACATTAATTAATTAAGGGCTGGATTTGTATCAGAATTTGATTACTTTTAAATCAAATTGTCAGTAAGTGATTTCTATGTATTAGGTACTGTGTGTGGAGCTACAGACACAACCATGGGAAATCCACAGGACCCTGCTCTCCTCAGGGAATTTGCTGACAAGAATAGGCAGATGTTTTAAGTGAGTGAGCAGAGGTGTGAGGCTACTCAGGAAAGTGTCCAGTGCTGTGAATGATAAATGGTGTAGGCCAGGAGGAGGTCATGACCTTTCTCTATCAAAGGGAAATGGAGCAAATGTTCTTACTAAAGTTCCCTGGTAAGTCTTTTGTTTGTGTTTTATATTTAAAATGAAACATTGGGGGCTAGAGTGGTGTTGAATTAGCCATTTCTTGGATCTGTGACTGTACAGGTGGGCCACTCTATAGATTCCACAGCAGCCACTAGGTTAACCTGCCAAGATTCTGTGTGAAATCTACAGAAGCTGCTGCAGACGTGCAAGGTAGAAGCTGGAGAAGAAAGGAGAGCGGACAGGATTCATGACAGTAAGAATGTTTTATGCCATGCATGTTCTATACCAAACACATTCTGTGGCAACAATGTTCTATACCAAACATGTTCTACAGCAAGGATGTTCTATACCAAGCATGTTCTACAGCAAGTGGCTTCTATACCAAGCATGTTCTACACAAGCACTTTCTATGCCAAGCATATTTTATACCAAATGTGTTCTAGCAATCCACTGTACCCCAGATTAAAGAAAATGTCTGTTCTTAACAGACTGAGAGAAACATGGTAAGCTCTATGAACATTCCGAGCTATTTGAAGAAGCTTCAAACAGGGAATCAAATTCAATTGGGAAAAAAACATTTAGTACTTCTTAAAAATTTATAATGTGAAACATATTACAAAACACAAAAGTCAAGATGGTTTTAATGACATTTAAAAATGCCTGAAACACAGTGGCTCTGAGAGTTTTTTCATTCTATTCTAAGTCTGTCCTATGGTAACAATTCAGATATTCCTACATAGACTTCTAAGTATTTTTAACAATTGCATTGAGAGCTTGCCTAGGACAAAAATCTCAAATGCAATCAATCTGATTTTATCAACTACTTTCTCTATTTCTCTCCATCTCTCCTTTCTCTCTTTCTCTCTCTTCCTCTCTCTGTCTCTCTCTCTCTCTCCTTTCCCTTCTTCTCTTCATTTTCTTCACTTCCCCCTTAATTGTCTCATTATCTCTTGTTTCAGATCTTATTTAAACAGGGGATAGCTCTCTGGGGAAATGGGGAAATGCCGAAGATCTAATCAAGACATCGTCATTCATAAGCTCGTGATTCATGCCATAAATTATTGCCTTTCATCAAGTTGTGAAATTTCCATGTCTTTTATTTGTTATTTGACAATGGAGCTGAAACATCCCTTTCCCCAAAGAGCTTACAGAGGGGAGAGTCCACTGTCAGACAGCTGGGCCCATCTTGCCTAAGGACCGTCATGTACAAGTCATGACACTGCTGGACTCTTAACCTCAAACCGTGAATCCCTTTCTACAGAACATCTACTTAGTAAGAACAACACATGGCTTTGACTTCATGTTTGATATATGTTGTCAAGTATATATTTTCAGATTTGAGGGCCGATGGACAGGTTAGATTGTGACATATCATCATTGTGCATGTCAACCGTAAATTAGGTACTCTTCTCTGTGCACAGCAGCTCATTTGATTTGTATATTAACTTCATTAATTAGATATTATATCCCCAGCATACAGACAGCCAACAGAACTCCAGAGTGTATTTTGACCTAACAATGCCAGTCCACTCATGTGTAGCCTGTTATCTACAGTCCAGTCACACTGGTTTTCAGGGTGATTCTTGGTGCTCCCTCCTTTCACTTCACCAGCTCTTGTTTCCTACTGGATGCTTTATACTCAGGTGAAGAACCGAAGCACAAGCACCCCGTTTAACTCTTCTTTCAGGGAAGGGTTTCAGGATGCCCGTGGACCACTGAAATGATTGCATATGTTTGTTTTGATGTGCTTTTAATTAATTAATCTATTTCATGTGTGTATATGTGTGTATATTTACCCGTGTGAAGGTTCGTGTGTATGCGTGGGTGCACATGTTGCTTCTGTGTGAATGTGTGTGGAGACCAAAGGTCAATCAGGGAAGTCCTTCCTTTGGAAAGATGAATTGATTATAAGTAAGTTCAATTCTACAACTTTGATGTAACTTTCCCTTCTTTTGGTATGTTCCCAAATTGTAGCTGTGTTGTGACCATGGTATTTGGAATAGGGTCTTTGTGATATAATTTGTTAAGAGCAAACCATTAGAGTCCTCATCAGTTTTTGCATCTGGAGAAAAGCTACTTGGGAAGCAATTGATGGAGGCACAGCCGCAGCCCAGGGAAGGTAAGAGCAGCACGTGTTAAAGCAGAGTGCTGATGGCGAGCCCCCAGCAGAACTGAGAAAGATTATCCCTTCTGCCCCCAAGGACAGTGCAGTATGGTGAGGTGAGTATGTCTTCTGGCACGGGTCAGGGATGGAACTTTCTTTTGCTTATGCCTCTATGTTCCCTCTGGTGGTCCTGGTAGATGGTGACACCCACTCCCAGCTAACTCCTCAGGTCCACGCACTTCACATCAGCAGCGATGATAACAGCTGGGTTTTCCTGGTTTTCACATCCATCTTGCCAGACCTGCATCTGTCTGTCTTCCGGTTCTGAGCCTCTTGCCTGGTCTCTGTCTCAATAGTTCAGCCAAGGCTCCTGATATTCTTGCAGTCTTAGCTTTCTGCTCACTCATCTGACTGACTCTGTCATCTTTAGGAGGTCAGGTCTAGACTTTGAACCACCGTGCCGGCTCTCGCAGGATCTGCAGCTGTCCCATGCCTACCTCCAACCTGACCATCCTCTGGGACACCCTCCCTCCCTCCCTCCCTCCCTCCCTCCCTCCCTCCCTCCCTCCCTCCCTCCCCTTGTGCAGCTCCCAGGGGCCATAACTCCAGCTCAAGTCACTGGATGGTGATGCCAGATATTGACAAGGAAATACGGAGTTTATGGAGACTGCATAGGCTCTTCTTCATCTTTCCTTCATAGAGATTGTTCTGGGATGCAGAAGTTCTATAATATTCCTTTGTGAGAAGTTCTGCTGTAAAATGGAAGTCACCAGCATGTGCAGCAAGACGTGGCCAGCTCACCATTCACATTGTTATTTCCTGTCTATTTTAATTTTTTATTTATTATTTTTATGTGTATGAATGTACTGTCTGCATGTAGGTTGGTACACCCATGTCGTGCAATGCCACCAAGGTCAGAAGAGGGTGTCGGATTCCCATGGAACTGGAGTTAAAGACAGTTCTTAGTCGCCATGTGGGTGCTGGGAATTGAACCCTGGTCCTCTGCAAGTGTTGTTGGCACTCTTAACTGCTGAGCCATCTCTTCAGCACCCTGTCTATTTTTTTTTTTTTTGTCTTTTCAAGACAGGGTCTCCCTGGAGTCCTAGCTGTCCTGGAACTGGCTCTGTGGACCAGGTTGCCTCTGCCTCCCAAGTGCTAGGATTAAAAGCTTGCACCAACCCCCCAGGCTTTGTCTATTTTAACAGTTGCATTCCATCTATATGTTAAAGACCCCACCCCCAACATCTCAGAATGTGGTATTTTCTGGAAATGAATCATCATAGATGTAGTCTGTTAAAATAACATCATAGTAGACTAGGAGATACCTTATCTATTTATGAATGGTTTCCAAAACAGTAGGTGGGGGGAGTGAGATGGAGGCAGTGAGAGACTGGTGTAAAGCCAGTGACTACCAGAAGTCGAGCAGAGGCATGGGAAGAAAGGCCTGCCTCAGAGCTGCGCCAGTAGCCAGTCCAGCCATCAACTTGAGCTTGGGGGCTCAAGACCCCCATAACTGGGTCACACACATTTATGGTCATACATTTAATCTACTTTGTGGCACTTTTTCTTGGCTTCCTAGGAAGGTTATGATGGTGCTCTCTCTGCTGTTCCATGTTGGCTCATTCTTCTTTTTCTCTGTTGTCACCTTCTTTGCACCACAGTAACATACAGGTGTTCAGACTTATCCTGGGTACTGTTCCCGTTGTGTAAGCTGATACAACTTTTATTCTGTTTTAATATGATTCATGGCTAGTTCTGTGTTGGGCACTGACAGAAGAAGTAAGACGTGATTCTTTTAAATCAAATTTTTGTACATTTCATAAATACATCTTAATCATATTTAGATTCCCTTTCCAACCGCAATCCCCCACTGGATTTCATGCATCCTCTCCTACATGTTAAGGCCTATCAAGTCAAGTTTATGTACCCAGACACCCCTTGATGTGAGCTCATACACTGGAATCTGGTCAGTTTATCCAGCATCACTCCCTTAAAGATGAACACCTCTCTCTCAGCTACCGGTGATCAGCTGTAGTAGTTCCTCAGCTATGGTCGGGGCTTCTTGTCTAGTTCCCCCCTTCTATGCTGGTTTTCATCTGGGTTGAGTTTGCATGGGTCTTGTGCATGCTGTCATTATTGCAGTAAGTTCATACGAGCAAGTTCCCAGCCTCCTGTAAAACTCTGTTTCCTTGTGGTTATTCACCAACCCCAGATCTTACAGTATTTCTGCCTGCTCTTCCATAATGGTTCCTGAGTCCTGGGCAGCAGAATTTTAATATAAGGTCCTATCCAGGGACACACACTCTGCAGTCTCTTATTCTCTACATTTGGCTAGTTATGGCTTTCTGTTAATCACCGTTGTTGCATGGGGAACCTTCAGTGGTGAGAATTGAGAGACATATTAATATTTTCTGTGGCCCATGTTCCGCTATGTTCCTTCAACCTTAGGTGTAGGGGTTCCATTGTAGATGTGTCACTTAAGACTGGGCACTTCATAGGCACTTATTATCTGTGTTTGGCTGCTGTAGAATTCTGTAACAGTCTTCATCCGTTGCAGAAAGAAGCTTCTACGACGAGTACTGAGAGGTACACGTGCCTGTAAATATAGGGATCTATATTTAGCATACAGTAAGAAATTGCATTGGTCTAGGGATGACAGACATGGTTTTTCTTAGGATCTATGACCTCTCCAGTCATGTGTATTTAGCTGCGTTTACAGTATCACAAGAATTCCCTCCCATTGAGTGAGTTTTAAGCTGTTGATAGCTGCTGATTACCCCTAGATAAAATCACCTCTACTGTACCAAAAGAGATAGCTGCTGTGCCAGTGCTTGCTGTGGTTATTAGGCTTAACAACCGGGTTGGAGCATTCATTCATTTTCTCCCATAGAAGTTTGCACAATATGCTCTGAATCTATTACAACTAATCTTCAGGGAGAGGAGGCTTCCAGGTCTGTTCCATTGTTCCAAGTCCTGTAAAACAAGACCTTTTATATGGGAAGCCTTTCAGCTCTTAGAAAACAAGGGCTAATTTGTAAGACCATTAGCAATCAGTATAGGCAATGGGTGTAGGTTTGGTAAAGGGAGACTCATTGTGTAAGTGTCCAAAGAGTCATCACAAGCTATTGATGGTGAAAGCCAATTTGATTATGGATATTTCTTAATATCATTAGGAGAGATTTCTAATTTAGCATTTTCTGTGCATGTATTTGAATCATCATAATTGCAAAGGAGAGCATTACTTTGAACAGGAAATTAGGCATTTGTAAACAAGGCCCCATGTTGGTAATGGTCATGGGAGTTGGGAGTATCCATGATAAATTAATATTAATTGGAACTGAATTGATGCTAGTGGGTAAGGGAAAGAATTTCTCAAGTTAACTACACTTGGACAGAGGCTCGAACTATTTCCCAGACCAAGTCTCTATCCCGGCCAAAGGCATTATTAAGTGGTTGTCTGTCTGCACATTACACTGTGCTGAAGGCATAACCTATTGTCTTAAAAATCTAGTATCTTCAATCAAGTTGATCAAATGAGTGTCCAGACTACATCGCTGTAGTTTCACCGTTCACCCCAATCGCAGCCTTTACATTCTACCATGCCCCCTCTTCCGCAGATTGTTCCCTAGGCTTAGAAAAGGGGCACAGGTAGATGAGAAGTAAAACTGTCCTCTCTCTCTGGAGCTGTTGACTTGGATTCTGGTCAATTCTGGCTGTTTCCTTTCATGGGCTGACAGTTTGTTCAGGAGTAACCTTTCGATCCTACTAATGAAGCACAAGCAATTAGATATATAGGTTTTTAAGCAGCACTGATAGTTATGGTAGGTTACTTTGGCATAGACACATATGTTTGGATGATATGTTAATCCATGAATTACATTTTTACCCCCTGATAAATATGACAGGGTCTTATGTGGCTTATAACATCTCCTAACCTGTAGAGGATGTAGGCTTGTGGCATCAGCCACTGAATGGTGGGACTGTGGGGGTTTGGGCACAACAGTCTGTAGATTGGTTTTGCACGAAGGATGCTTATACTCATGGATTATCACTTATAGCTAAAAAAGGAAAAAAAAACCTGAAAGATGCAGGACAGTTATAGCAGAATACATGATCTGGGATGGGGTGAGGGTTGGGGGGAAGGGAAAGGGAAATATGCCTGATCTGAATTGGAAAATGATGTACGAAATGCACAAACCATCAATAAAAATTAAATAAAAAAAAATCCAGTATCTTGGTATCAACTTTCAAGGACAGGGCTAGCTAACTTTACTTAGAGATTTGAGCTTCAACCAAACCAGCTTTAATACTTAATAATCATATTTTAAAAGTAGAGATTAACGAGTTACATTTTCCTTGTTGAATTTTCCAACTATCTCTACAGTTCATGGGTCTTTTAAGTCTATTATCTATTGGCTTTATTCAAACTCTGACTGGTGTTTGCTTCCAAACTACCACCTCCCTCTCCTTAGTTGTTCATGGCCATCGGCCTGCGCTGTGTGTGAAATGATGTTGAAGTTACATCTGCATAGATTCCATTGCATCCAGAGGGCCTGCAGAAAGCACTGGTGAGCAGAGGTGTTTGAAGACATATGTTGAGTGAGAACACTCCCACTTCTGTGGGGATGGGTTGCCAGAGCATTTGTACAGGGAAGACAAGGAAACTGCTGAACATCTTTCCTGCCCCAGCTGCCCTGCCAAGCACTTGACTAGTTCAAAGAACACCCTTTCCCTTCCTTTAACATGTGTGCCACAGCATTTTATTATTTATTGATTTGCTATGTATCACCACAGAGAGGATTCAAGAGTAGTATGCTTGTGCAAATCCCTACGCTGCCTGATGGAGGGCACGCCCCCCCACTCCCCACCCCATCTCTCTCTTCCTGTCCTCAGTACCCAGTGAGCATGCCCTATGGGATTTTATGTGCCCATCTAGATCACATTCAGAAACGTGTTCTCAGACAGTTGGCTGTGTTTTCTCCTGGTGTCTGTAATAAGGAAGCACCTCCGGGAGGCCCAGCGTCCTCCTCACAGGTTCCCACTTAGTCTTACTGAACAGAAGTTTCACAGCTGCAGCGGAAGCGGCTACGCTACACATACTCCTCTGGTTCGTACTTCTCTGTTCTCAAGGACACTTTTGTCTATAATAGAAAGTTCATTGCTTCTCTCTCTGCTCTCTCTCAGTGTGACATCCAAGATGCTCTATGCTCAGGACCCTGCCCTCCCTTTCAGACTCATAAGTTCAGCTGCTCCTTTGCCAGACACATTTCCATGAGCATGTGTGACAGTCTTAACAGTCCCTTCATTGTTTCCAAAGTGTATCTTGCGTTTCCCCTAAGCTGGGGTACAGGCTGAGCTTAAAAACTTCCCCTTAATTAATGGATTCTCATACCTCACACTTGGATCTGCAGGAACTTAGGTCATTGCACTGACATTGCCCTTTCCTGCCTGATGCTCCCACAACTGTCTGGACCACAGTTGAGCAATTCCTTCCTTCCTTCCTTCCTTCCTTCCTTCCTTCCTTCCTTCCTTCCTTCCTTCCTTCCTTCCTTCTTTCCTTCCTTCTTTCTCTCCCTCCCTCCCTCCCTCTCTCCCTTCCTTTTTTCTTTCTTTCTTCCTTCCTTTCTTTCCTCCTCTTTTGTTTTTGTCTTTTTGAGACAGGGTCTCCCTGTAGCCCCTGGCCTAAAACTAACTATGTAGACCAGGCTGGCCTCAGATCTTACACAGAGATGCCCTTGCCTCTGCCTCCCGAGTTCTGGGATTAAAGTGGTATGCCTGGCTCTATATAATTTGTTTATTTATTTTTAATTGTTTATTTTTAATAAAGAAGCAGGTAGTGGATATACAAGCTTTGTGGAGTGTGCAAGCTGCATCTCCACCAGTCTATTCTGCCGCTGTGGCGAGAAACAGACACAAAATGCAAGTCAGTGAGCATGGGTGGGCCTGCGATCAAATGCTATTCACAAAAGTAAATGTGTCTTAGTTTGTCAATGATTACCAGGGCTTTGGTGATGGCAACCATGTCTTGTCTTTTTTTGTAGCATCTGATTCTGTGCCTGGGTTAAAAGATAATCCTACCCAAGAGTGGGTAATATATATGGAATTGTAAGTAAAAGGTTTGGGTCCTCTAAATTATCACATGAGTCTTATCTTGATTTTTGCTTTTATTTGAAATACTATCTGGTTGATAGTAAATGCAATTTTGTACCCCACAGATGTGCTTTATGTGAGGACAGAGGCTGGTTGGTACCTACTGAATACCAGGTCACAGTCATCACAGAGGCCCACATATTCCACTTGAGCGTCTGAGCCTCCTTGCTAGTTTCCTCCGGGATCCCGTTGTTCTCCATGTTTTCAGCTCTCCTTGAAACCAGCCACAGTACCACCTGTGACCTGTTTATTGAAAGGCGTGTAACTAAGTACAGTAATAGAATTTTTCAATCAATACTCAATTGTAGCAGGAGCCAGTGGAGGAATTTCATGGCAGCTGTAACATGCTGAGATAACTTGGTGTCACTAAGAAAGCAGGCGGCAGAGAGTAGTATTAATTGAGTCCCATCAATCCTATACGTGGGCCCTTGGCATCGATGGAGCAACTATAGTATTGCTTGATCTGTGTTTGGTTGTGTGAAAAGCACAGCAAGTATAGCCAAACTCAGCTCAGCCTGGCCATCTTGTCTTTTTTTTTCCTTTCTGTGTTCAAAAGCTCCACACTCTTCTCTGTGCAAAAGGACGAACAGGACGGTGAGGCTGGCGAAGTTGGCTCAGAGAGGCAAGATACTTAACAGGAAAATATCAGGAGTCAAAAGACACAGTTCAGGCTCTCGCCGCTGACTGCCTTGAGTGTGTCAGTCAGTGCATGCCGAGCACCTTTCCTGTCTGCAGAGAGTGGATGCCTGTCTGTCTCCTCACAGTGTTTTGATGAACCCCCAGACATCACCTGTGAAATGCTGAGCAATGATGGTTGCTGTTTTATGAAAACCTCAATTATTCTGGTTTCTCTGGGGGAATGATGTGTCAGCCCTGACTGAGATGTTTCCATGCAATTTTATCTGTTAAAGTGCCAGAAATTTAATTTGAACAATTTTTATAGAACTCTTTCTCAAAGAATGCACAGTGAACTAGCTGCCTTATTAAAACAAAGAGTTGATAGAGTTTTATCCCATTGGAGGGTCAGAGTCACCCTGCGAATGCTGTTTCCCCCAGCTGTGTTTTAGGTGCTGACGTCCCTAGCTCTGGGATGAGCTGTGACATAGCTTCCAAGATAACTTAGATTTGCTTTCTGGAATTTTCCACTTAGTCAATTTGAAAATGTCAGTGATTTCCCTTTTCTATGAAGGGAAAGCACAGACTTAGTGAGAACTGAAATGGTAATCTCCCCGGCAGCAGAAATATTTTATTAATGTAATTAATTTGTCCATTCATTCAGCTGATGGGTGGGGCATGCAGAGAAGCCAGAGGACAATCTCCTTCGCTCATGTGGATTCTGTGGTTTGAACTAAGGTAGTCAGGCTTGGCTTGGTGAGCCCACTTGCTGGCCTGAGAAGGGACGGTCTAAAGATAAATATAAATCCTCCACTTGGCTAGTTACCATTTTGGTATTGGAGACGACAGTATTGCTTGACATGCATCTGCTTGTGTGAACCCAGGAGCAAGCACATCTAAGATGAGCTTAGTATTGAGTAGAAGGACATCTAAGAATTAAAATTCCCCTGGAAACCATGCCGAGATACAGGAAAGACTAAAGCCCTGGGGCCAGCCGGAGCTGCACCCTGCCTGCCATGAGATTTCACAGAGCCAGGACAGTATAGAGCTGTAACCAGGGGGGAGCACTGACGGGCAGGACCACCCTGACCAGGACTCCTTAGCTATGGATGCCTCTTGCTGTCTGTTTAAACCTCAACTTTACGTTAGAATTGGAAGTCATACTTTGAGGTCACAGGAACCCTTTCCATGTTCATTTTCCCAAAGTGGCACTTTGAATAAATCCCCATTGTTTGTTCTTCACCCATATTTCCCTTATTTGTTGGCATTTAGGAGATGAGTGTTCAAGCTTAGTCTACCAGGGCACACAGAGCCTAGGCTCTGACTCTGGGTGCTCAAGCTTAGTCTACCAGGGCACACAGAGCCTAGGCTCTGACTCTGGGTGCTCAAGCTTAGTCTGTCAGGGCACACAGAGCCTAGGCTCTGACTCTAGGTGTGCAAGCAGCAAAATGTCATTGATCTAAGGGACACTCAGTGCCAGTGTATACAGCCTCTTAGAAGAAGCAAAGCCACAAGGGACTTGTTTACAACCACAACGGAGGTGGCAGCAAGCTCAAAGGGAACCCTGATCTCCTGAGGTGAGTGACAGGGAACCAGTGGAAGGGAATAGCAAGTGCCCAGGCAATTCCCAGGAGAGTACTTCTCCCCACCCCAAGGCCACAGTGGTAAAAAGGAAATTCTCTTTGAATTTGCTTACATGAATGTCCATTCTTTTTATAATGTTTTTAATCACTGAAAATTTCCTACATGTACACAATGTTGTTTTTAATCATTTCTTCTTCCCTTGATCTCCCATCAGCTCCTCTAAGACCTCCCTCTCCATATAACCCTTTTCCCAAGTTCATGACCTCTTTAAAAAAATCCAGACTCCAATTAGTGCTGCTCATCCACACAGGACTGTGGGGACATCAAAACTAGGTAAACAGTGAACTCTCCCCAAGCCTCATGAACTGAGATCAGAAGTTAAGAGGAATTGCTGAATTAACTGATAAACTATGGCTATTGATGAGAAATGGATAATGACCAAACAAAATCACCAAACTTCACTACTCATCCAGTACCCATTTCTACCCTGCTAAACTCTGACTCTCTTGAATCATCTCACCTGACTCACAGGGATTTATTGGGAGGATGGTGGTCTTGGGTTTACTACTTAACCTCTGCCTTTATTCCTTTGACTTTCCTATGACATGTACAGGGAATCATCACCCGTGAAGCTCGCTGTGGAGATAGTGTGCTGGGTGCCTGTGGAGTGCTTGGCGGAGCCTCTGGCACAGAAAGTACTCTGTAAATGTTAGCCCTTCTGTCTGCTGTCTGCTGCTGCAGTTGGTACTGTGGCGCCCTGGAGAGAGGCGAGAGGCCTGCTGTGGAAAAGCACAGAGAGTGTCACCATTGTTGTTGAAAACTATGTCCTGCAGGGCCTTTCTGAGGAGATAGAGTGTGTATGGCAATCAGAAGGAAGTGAGGCTCTAGCCAAGGGAACAACTTGGGATAAAGATTCTAGGCTGGGGGGTGGGTTGTGTGTGCAAATGAAGGGTCAGTAACTAATAAAATCTGTCTTATCTGAAGAAGAAAATTATAAGGAGGCATTTCCTATATCAGCTTCTCACCTAACTTCTTTACTCAAAATTTTATTTCTGATTCTTATTTTGTGAACAAGTGTTTTGCGTGTATGCACGTGCACCATGGAGGCCAGAGGTGTCAGATCTCCTGAACTGGAGTTGACAGATAGTGAGCTGTCATGTGGGTCCTGGGAACTGAGCCTGGGTCCTTTGCAACAGCAACAAATGCTCTTCTTGCCCATTGAACTGTCTCTCTAGCCCCAAGTTTTAATTTTTAACAGAATTGGGGACATATCACATACAGTATTGAGCTTTGAGTCTTAATTGTTAGGAAATTTCTACACATTTAATTTCTCTTCGTGGCAGTTTAGAGCTAAAACAAATGAGGTTTTTCAGGGAGTCAGAGTGGAAACACCTAGGCTTTGATTGTGGAGAGCAGCGGGATCAGTGCACCACAGGGTCCACTTAGCTTAAAGTAGTGAATGTAGGAGAAGGCTGCAGAATGGTACAGAGAAAATAGCCAGACTTGTGACCCCAAACGCACAGAGCCCTGGAAATGTCCTGGTCACCTGCTGTGGCATGGGGCTGGAATGCAGGGAGATACACTGGGGAAACCAACGGGAAACATCTGGATATTTTTGTTTCCCCAGCCTCTATTGGTGGAATCGTGAAGAAAGAGGAAGAAGAAATAGACTCAGGCTATTTCCAAAATCTTGACTGCTTTTGTAAGGTGAAGCCTTTGGATCTAAGATGAGATATGTATTAGTGCTGAAACAACTTTTGCATTTTTGTCTCATCTGGCAATTCCACATCTACGGTTTATTTCCTGTATACATCCAGGTCTCTATGCTAGGCACTAATAAGATATGATGTTTCTAGAGCACCTATTTCTCTGTGAGCATGGGTCACAGTAAATTACCTGTAAATCAATAATTCCAATAATATGACAGATGCCCTGCCACACAAGGGCTATGTAAAGTAGTAATGTGCTGCTTCTGGTTCATCCTTTATTTCCTTATTTACAAATTAGGCATGACAAAAGTATTTTATAGTATTTTGAGGCAGGGTAAAAAGAGATAATGTTAAAGTACCTGATATTTGTTCTTTTTATTCTGTGTGTGTGTGTGTGTGTTCCCTCAATCTCCCGTGTGCACAGTCCTGGCCCTCTATCCCAGTGTGCACAGTCTTGTCTATCTCCCTCAGCTCTATCCCACTTCGTGTGCACAGTCTCTGTGCCGCACTCAACCACAGTGGCACCGTCTCTATCCCTCACGCTCCCGGTGTGTCAACAGTCCTCTGGCCCTCACTCTCCCGTGTGCACATTCTCTGTCCCTCACTCTCCTGTGTGCACAGTCTCTGTCCCTCACTCTCCCATGTGCACAGTCTCTGTCCCTCACCTCTCCAGTGTGCACAGTCTCTGCCCTCCCTCACTCTCCAGTGTGCACAGTCTCTGGCCCCACTCTCCCTCTCCCAGTGTGCACAGTCTCTATCCCTCACTCTCCACTGTGCACAGTCTCTGTCCCTCAATCTCCCGTGTGCACAGTCTCTGCATCCCTCACTCTCCACTGTGCACAGTCTCTGTCCCTCACTTCTCCCGTGTGACAGTCTCTGTCCCTCACTCACGGTGCACAGTCCTTCCCTCAACGTCCCGTGTGCACAGTCTCTGTCCCTCACTCATGTGCCCTCTGTCTCGCTTGTGTGCAAGTTTCTGTCCCTCACTCCGCCGTGTGCACAGTCTCTGTTCCCCACTCTCCCGTGTGGCACAGTCTCTGTCCCTCACTCTCCAGTGTGCAAGTCTCTATCCCTCACTCTCCACTGTGCACAGTCTCTGTCCCTCAATCTCCCTGTGTGCACAGTCTCTGGCCCTCACTCTCCAGCCTGTGCCATCTCTGGCCCTCACTCTCCAGTGTGCACAGTCTCTATCCCTCACTCTCCCGTGTGCACAGCGCCATCTCTGATTGCCATCTCGTTACTCTCCCAGTGTGCACAGTCTCTAGTCCTCTCACTCTCCCTGTGCACATCACTGTCCCTCACTCTCCCGTGTGCACAGTCTCTGCCCCTCACTCTCCCGTGTGCACAGTCTCTGTCCCTCACTCCCAGTGTGGCACAGTCTCGGGCCCTCACTCTCCCGGGTGCACAG
>VZQC01009555.1:201597-336870 GCA_009823505.1 Rhizomys pruinosus | reverse complement strand
CAGAGACTGTGCACAGGGGAGAGTGAGGGACAGAGACTGTGCACACTGGAGAGTGAGGGATAGAGACTGTGCACACTGGAGAGTGAGGGACAGAGACTATGCACACGGGAGAGTGAGGGACAGAGACTGTGCACACTGGAGAGTGAGGGACAGAGACTGTGCACACGGGAGAGTGAGGGACAGAGACTGTGCACACTGGAGAGTGAGGGACAGAGACTGTGCACAGGAGAGAGTGAGGGCCAGAGACTGTGCACACTGGAGAGTGAGGGACAGAGACTGTGCACACGGGAGAATGAGGGACAGAGACTGTGCACAGTGGAGAGTGAGGGATAGAGACTGTGCACACTGGAGAGTTAGGGACAGATACTGTGCACACTGGAGAGTGATAGGCAGAGACTGGTCTGTGCTTCAGTTCGTTCCTCCAGTTTTCT
Organism: Rhizomys pruinosus; assembly: GCA_009823505.1. Lineage (NCBI taxonomy): Eukaryota > Metazoa > Chordata > Mammalia > Rodentia > Spalacidae > Rhizomys > Rhizomys pruinosus. The sequence continues at coordinate 336,439 of VZQC01009555.1, read as the reverse complement.
ACCTTGACTTCCTGCTCTGACTTCCCTTGGCAAGGGACTGCGACCTGGGAGTTGAAGCTCCTCAGTTCTGTGGGCCATGGTCTTCTATCCCAGCACCAGCGAATTAACTCCGACATGGAAGATGAGTCTCCATTAGACCTATAGCATCAGGGATACTGGGGATATGGGGTGCTAAGTTTCTAAGGCTTGCCAATCACAAGGACCTGCCTTGTGATCTCAGCGCCCACATATGCTGTCAGGCTGGGGTTCCAGCACTGGAGGGTGGAGACAGGAGGGTCCCTGGAGTTGCTGAACTGCTTGTCCTGCCTAATTGGTGAACTCTACTCTCAGTGATAGACCCTTTTTTAAAACAAACAGTGGAGAGCAATTGAGGAAAGCATCTGACATCAGCCCCTGGCACATATGTGCACACACCAGGGAACACATACACACATACCCCACCTCCTAAACCGGACCTTCAGTATTTAGGTAAATATTAGATGAACACAGCAAAAGGAATAGTGTGATTCTGTACACGAGTCTAGGAGACGAAACCTCTCCCTTAACTGGGATGCTGTCTAATGGGCACTGGCAGTGTTCACGCATATGGAGATAGTCCACTACCCATGATTTTGGTAACGTTAACAGATGCTAGAATCTTTAACCTAATCATAGGCTGCCTAATTGGAGGGAAACAGAATTGCAGGAAATGGCAGCATGGACCTTAGACCTCATATAAGCAGCATGAAATGTGCTTTAAGAATGCACAGCATTCAGAATTTGGTGACAATGTTAGAAAAGGGTTTGGAAGTTTCATGGAGTCTACTTATTGCTTTTCATGGGTGTATTTTTAATTATGAAATGATTTGTTTCATTCTGAAAGTCATTTTTATAAAAACATGAAATGCAATCATTGAGAACTTACTATTTTTGCTTGGTAATGGGAATCCTCTTTACTTAGGCATGAACCTCAAGGAGATGGCTTTTAGCATTTGCATTTTGGAATGCACATATGATAGATCCTCATGTGCGGCTGCTGTTTGTAGATGCTACAGTGTGAGGTGTAATTCCTCCATGCTCTACTCTTCATCTGTCTATTCATTTATTTTTCTTTTATGCATATGAATGTTTTGTACATGTATGTGTAAGTGCACAATGGATGTAATGCCAGTGGAGGTCAACAGATGGCGCTGGATCCTCTGGAACTGGAGTTGAGGACATTTGTTACCTCCAGTGCGGGTGCTGGGAACCAAACCTAGGTCCTCTGTGGAAACTGTGAGCCATCTCTGCAGCGCCTCTTATTTTTCCTTTAAAAAAGAATTTGGGGGAATTTCAAATAATGTATTTGATCATATTTACATCCCCTCCCCATCTGCATTTGTCTTTATTATCCACACCCAATTTCACAATTTCATGTAACATATATATATATATATATATATATATATGAGAGAGAGAGAGAACTATACATCGTATATATTTATATAAAGACTTATAGTGTCATATATGTGTCCTCACATGTCCTTTAGTATGAGTACATCCACTCAAGCCTGGTTTATCTAGCAAGAGTAGCACCTTTAAAAGGGACTGTCTATTCCCTTCCCAGCAGCCATTTGATTCTACGAGTTCCTCAAATCACCATTTGCTGCATAAGGAAACTTCTCTGGTGAGAACTGAGAGATGAATTAATCTATGGGTATAATAAGTTATCCCCATATAATATATACTATAGAATGCACATAATAGTATTATAATGACATGCATAACAGTGTTAGACTTGCCCCTATTGCCTGCAGTTCATCCTGATGGCCGACTGAAGTGCACATTGCATGACAGTGTCTTCAGATGCTGCATCTGATTATGGTCATGTCCCAAGAAGCCGACAGAATGCACATAAATTGATTTGACCTTTTACTAAATGTCTCACAACTTACTGGACTGTGATCACTGCCATTTGCTGGACAGCTCTTGAACTAAGGAAGAGTTAGTCTCTTCACCTGCTGGGCCTGAATGGACAGCAGGCTTCACACATCTGAAGACACAGGACCCCTTGACAGCCATGGCCAGGGGTTTGCTGCTCTGAGCTCTGGAGACTATAGACAGACCATACCCCCACCTGCCCTTCCTTCAGTTCAGAAATGCCCGAGGCCTGGTCTCCTGCTGTTCATTGTTTACACACCTGCTGCTCTAGTCAAACCTCTTCTCCTCCTCTCCTGTCTTTTCTTTCTCATTATTGCATCTCAAGTTTTCCAAACTTATATTTAATGATCCACAATCCCTCTGGTAGAATAATGGAGGAGCCTTGTAATGAGTTGAGTAGTTAATGAGTGTGAGTTGCATGTCAGTTTCTGTGAATGTGGCTGTGGCTTAAATTCCATCTAGGAGAGACAGTCGGCATCCAGCCCCCTTCTTCCTTGGTCCTGACAACAAACCAAGGTCCAGTTTCACCAAACCACAGTCCAGGAACCAGTGAGTTCACCAGGCTTACTTACAGAGCAATGGATGAGGGTTTACTTACAAGAATGTGGGCGTTCCCCCTCTTAATGCTGCCCTGGGAAATCTCCATCCAGGCGTGGGTCTTGGCTTCTCCACAGATGCACAAAGCTACTCAAGACCCTCCCTAGGGCTTCCTCAGTTTACCTGCCCATAGCCCTTCCCCCTTGTGCCACTCACTATGCAGACTGTTTGCTTGGCGGGTGTGGCTGACCCCTCCTGCCCCTCATTTCCCGAAGAACATCACAGTCAGCAAGCTCAGCTGTGAAGATCTGAGGCACGTGGGTGCAACTGAGTCTGGGAAGATGTCTGTTGATAGTCTGCCTGGTAGAGAACAGTCCTATGCAGCAGTGGCCTTACTGGATAGCAGGGTCTTTGCACATACAGTTAAGTTAAAGGGCTTGAGGTGCCATTCTTGATAAGGCACTGCTCATAAGTCTAGTTGCTGATGTTGTTACTGGAGATTCAACATAGACACCTGAAGGATACAGGTCAGGAAAGGCAGGGTCACAGCTGTGGGGATGTGGCTAGGAAAGGCAGAGGGCACAGACCTGCAGATACAGACTAGGAAAGGCAAAAATTTTAGCCACAGCAACTAAAGACAGGCGTGCATGGATGAACTCTCCCCACCTCCAGAACCTCCTCAGGAACCAACCTTGACGATACCTGATTTCTACATCAGTGGTGGTTATTGTGCTAACTGTAGGAAATTAATACAGACTTTAACTTGGTCTGGATGTCTGACAGAATCGATGCTACCAGTGTCCCCAGTCAGTAGGTTTGTAGATACTGAGCAGGAATTCAAGTAGCTTGCCAGTGGGGGAAAGAATTCTTGGTGGAATAAGTAAATACACAAAGAGATATCCAGACAACGAACTGTTTCATGACTCCTGATTCTGAAGGAGGGTGACATCCTGTTTTGTCCATTGAGAGAATGATTGTGTTTCTACTCAGTGGCCTCCCTGACCCCTATATATAAATATAACCATCAGAAGAGGCGGGGTGCCAAGCATCCCCCTTCCTCGTGCTAGCCAAGGGAACTGGCTGACTGGTAATTTCTAGCTAGGCCGCCTGCTCTTACTCTTGCCCATCCTGTCCACAGTTTATTTTCCTCCACATAGGGGGAAAGATTCTGGTCAAGCCTAGGTGATAGGATGCTTTTCAGAAACACAGAGCCTTTGAATGATTAGTTGTGGCATTCATCATAATAATTTGGCTTTTTCATTAGTTTATGTGAATTGTACAAATTACAGGTATTATGTCCCCATCCTTATCTGACTCAGTTAATATTACAAGCTATGACTCTTTTAATTTTCTTGCAAAAGATTGATTTCATTCTTCTAAATGGATATATAATATTCAGTGTGTATATGTGTCACTTATTTTTTCCCCTTCTTGTGTCCATGGCTACTGAGGCCAGTTCTGTGTTCTGGCTATTGTGAACAGTGTGGCAGCAACCACGGATGCGCATGTGCCTCAGTGGTGTGTGGCCTTTGACTCCTGGTCCTAACTGGGAGTGCTTTTGGTGGTTCCCATGGTAGTTACTGGAGTTTGTTCACAAGCAGAGCTGATGAGACCTAGTGCTGTCATCTTCTAGGACCCAGTGGGTGACCCCCTGGTCCTCCTTGTGATTTTCCGACATGCACAGTGTGAGATCACTCAGAGGAATTTGCAGGATCCATCGTTCCTGCTGCCTGTGAGGCTCAGCTTGCTGGAGATGCCCTCTCTATTCCTCTCTCCCATGTCAGTTTTTGTCATTTGGGGACCACACTAAACAGAGGCCAGGTCACCCTCTCCTCTAATACCCTTCCCTTCATTCTGCATTGGAGGGTTGTAGTTTTAGTTTTTCACTGTGTCTAAAAGCTCAGCTTCCTAAGAGCAAAAACATTGTCTGCTCTGACCAATATGGCAGCTCAGTGCTGAGGACGGCTCCAGCCCATGCTGTGATTTGATAGGAGAGTGTTTAAATGTATGGATGAATAATTCAAGGGCTTTTTTTTTTTTTTTTCTGGAAACTCTAGACAGCGTCATTGTGGAAGAGGAGGCGAGCCTGTCGCAGGAGTTCAGGAAGCAGAAACCTGCAGTGGGACAGTGCTTGCCAGACTTGACAGTGCACTGCACACATGCAGTTGCAGCAGGTCTCAGTATCTGCACAGATTTGAACAAGATCAAACCAGCCATGATCCTGGCATGGACGGGGGAGGTGCTCACAAGGCAGCACACATGGCTGAGGAGCTACTGGCCCTGATTACTCCCTATGAAGTTTTGCCCAGAGATTTGGCCCTGAGAGGCCACCTTGCTCCAGTCATTAGTCCTGTATCTGTGCACAGTGAGCAGCACTAAGTGGACTCTGTGGATTCAAAGCTGAAGCACATGAATTTGAAATGGGGGGTTGGGGGGTGTCATCATAAAGGAGGAATTGCAGGGGAGGGGATGGGGATATATTTGATTGAAACACATTGTATGCATACAAGAAATTCTCAAATAGTGAAAATGTACCTTTAAAAGTACTTTGTAAAAGATAACAGATGTTTGCACAAGTAAAGGCAATATTTAGTGAGGCTTGCTGGAGCAGTGCTTCCATAAACTAAAAATATCCACATGATACCATAGAAAACAGGCCACAGAGATGTAGAATGGGATCTAATCTCATATTTTTTTCCACACACACAAAGAATAAAGAAACAATAATTGGACTGTGTCCTCAATCAATGTGGTATTTTAATAGCAGTTTGATTCATTTTGACCCTGTTCAGAGGTGCTCTTCTGTAAGCTGCTTTCTGTCGTGAAATATTTCTGATCTGACTTCCCTTGTTTATAATTTTTTTCTTTTTCACAGGAAGGGAATCGGTCCTTGAAGTCCCGAGTATATCCCCTGACTTCTTTGTGAAGCTTAGCTTCTCTCTCGAGTGTGTACCTCTCTCTCTTTCACAGAGCTGGGCTGTGAGGTTCCACCCACTTTTGTCCCTGTCACCTGGGTACTGTGGAGTCTGCCTTCACTGGAATCTCGGTGCATTGTTCAGTCATAATATTCTTTGCCAGTATGGACATGAACGTGAAATACTGAATGAGGCTGGAGAGATGGCCTAGCGGTGAAGAGCTCCGACTGCTCTTTCAGAGGACCCGGGTTCGATCCCCAGCACCCACATGGTGGCTGAGAACCATCTTGAACTCCAGTTCCAGGGGAATTCGACACCCTCTTCTGACCTCCGCGGCATTGTACGACACGGGTGCACAAACCTACGTGCAGGCAGTGCATTCATACACATAAAAAATTAAAAATTAAAAAAAAGAAAGTAAAATACTGAAAATGGTTTGAGTACTCCCACAGACACAAGTGATCATTATCATATTTGTGGGGCACAAGGTGATATTTTGGTTCATGTGCACACCCTGTACTCGTCAAATCAGTTTCATTTAGTGTATCATCTGCCTTAAGCATTCATCTGTTTTTCTGGTGAATAGCAGTCAAGCTCTAGCCTTTGGGCTATTCTTTAGATATCCAATGCTTCACTAACAATATTCAACCTACTTTGTGAAGGATCACCAGCAATTAATCCTCTGAACTGTAACACAGGGCTCACCTACCAGTTCTTGCTCAAGGTCCCCATGTGGTGACTCCTTGACCTCTGAGGACCACCATTTTATTCCAAATAGGGGTTAGTATGGGGTGGCTTCCATGTAAAGATGAGCACCTGTAATATTTCTTCCTGCTCTTGAATTTTTTTATTAAACATAAAGTGCTCCAGGTCCGTCCAAGTAGCCATATGAGACTTTTACCCTTTTCATGGCCAAGTAATATTTCATTGTCTACTTATGTCCCTATTTTCTTATACATGAAGTTGAAAATATCTTAACCTGATCCTATGTCTTAGACAATGTGACTAATGTTGCAATTAAAGTACATAATAGGTATCTCTTTAATTTGTTGATTTCATTTTTAGGGGTTATGTTCCCAGTGGTAAGTCTATATATAGCATCACATAGTAGCACAGTGCTAGGGTTGCTGTATCATATGGTAGTTCCATTTTTACTTGTTCAGTGAGCGTGCAGAATGTTTCCCTAATGCTGAGCTAATCTACTTTCCCACAACAGTGACTCAAAGGAAATGATTTAAGATCTCACTAGGAGCAGATTTCTATCCAGCTGAGAGGTGACTGGTAAAGAGCTCTTCAGTTGAACTGAAAGACTGACCTCATGAAACCATACTGGTGGTACATGTAGGAAACAGTCACCGAGGCATTTACCTTCCTCCCTCCATGGCCAGTGTCCTGTGCTCTGAAGTGGAATAGGATGTATGTCCTGGGTGCGGCCTCCATCCTGGAACCCAGAATTCTTCATTTTAGCCTGATGAGGTTCTTCTTGGCTGAAATCTCACTTCTCCATCTTCAATTTGCCCATCTACAAAACAAAGATGCTATCACGAATTACTTCTGAAAATTGTAACCTGGCGATTTTTAAACACAAGAACAAAATCTGTAGAGTTGTTCAGGAATTTGAAAATGGAAGTAGGACAAGTGAAACGCTCTTCAAACCTCTGTGTGCCCACCTCTCCCAAATGACTGAGGGTAGGATTTGCCTTTCATTCCAGAAAAGAAAGTCAAATTTTGTGCAGTTATATAGAATTGCAGAAAATCTTTCACACAAGTGTTTTCTGGGATTTACTTCTTTGAAGCTCTCTAGGAGGGAACCTGCAGAGTTGGTGTGAAGGTTAGAATCTGTAGAGTTGGTGTGAGGGTTAGAACCTGCAGAGTTGGTGTGAGGGTTAGAACCTGCAGAGTTGGTGTGAGGGTTAGAACCTGCAGAATTGGTGTGAGGGTTAGAACATGAAGAGTTGGTGTGAGGGTTAGAAGCTGCAGAGTTAATGTGAGGTTTAGAACCTGCAGAGTTGGTGTGAGGGTTAGAACCTGCAGAGTTGGTGTGAGGGTTAGAACCTGCAGAGTTGGTGTGAGGGTTAGAACCTGCAGAGTTGGTGTGAGGGTTAGAACCTGCAGAGTTGGTGTGAGGGTTAGAACCTGAAGAGTTAATGTGAGGGTTAGAACCTGCAGAATTGGTGTGAGGGTTAGAACATGAAGAGTTGGTGTGAGGGTTAGAACCTGAAGAGTTAATGTGAGGGTTAGAACCTGCAGAATTGGTGTGAGGGTTAGAACATGCAGAGTTGATGTGAGGGTTAGAACCTGCAGAGTTAATGTGAGGGTTAGAACCTGCAGAGTTGGTGTGAGGGTTAGAACCTGCAGAGTTGTTGTGAGGGTTAGAACCTGCAGAGTTGGTGTGAGGGTTAGAACCTGCAGAGTTAATGTGAGGGTACTCCTCAAACACAGCCAGCAGGAGGCTTCAGACCGTCTTGGCCACACTTTGCTGTAGGCTGCTCACCTTAGCTAGGCTGTGCTCAGACTCCTGGTTCTTAGTGCTCCCAGGAAATCTCTACCTCATACTTTACTCTGCTTCATAAATTTTCCTCATTCTGTTTCTTTTTGGTTTATTGAGACAGGGTTTCCATGTAGCTCTATCTGGCCTGAATTCACTGTGTATAACCCAAGCTGGGCTCAAACTCAAGAGTTCCGTCTGCCTCCCGAGTGCTTGGATTAAAGGCATGCCTACCCAGCTTGGCCCAGCTTCCGTCATTTTCTGTTGCATATACAGAATTTTTGTGTTGCCTTAGTTTGATGTCATTGGAAGACTTGACTTGTTTTGTCCCTAGTACTGGACAGTAAACTCAGGCCTTGCACACGCTGGTAAGTGCTCCACTGGCTAGCTCTACCTCCAGGCCTTGAGGTAAATTCTTGAATTTTCATTTTGAAGTGTGAACATCATTTTATTCTAGTATTCATTTTGGGTTTCTGTTTTACTTACTCCTCAGTTTCTTTGCTATTGCTCAAAAAGCCCTCAACTCTGGCATTGATACACATGCCAGTTAGTGGAAGGATGGCTTGCAATCTAGAGGTTTTTTTTTTTTTTAACATTTTTTTATTATTATTTATTTTTGTATGTGTACAAATGTATTGTCTGCAGCAGGTCTGTGCACCCGTGTCGTGCAAATGCCGCGGAAGTCAGAAGAGGGTCTTGGATTCCCTGGAACTGGAGTTCTCCTGGAATTGGAGTTACAGACGGTTCTTACGCCGCCACCTGAGGGTGTGGGAATCGAATGCGTGTCCTCTGCAAGAGAGTCGGCGCTCCTAACGCTAGGCTATCTCTCCAAGCCCTTGCAATAGAGTTTTAGATTTGGAGAGAAAATGCTGTATTATAGTAATCAAAGAGGCTAATGGTCTTTAGAAGGATGAACCTTCATAGAGAGGTAGTGAGGCTCACTGTGCCAAGGACTGACTTTACACATCTAGTCTCCTGTAATACCAGTGTCACCAGCAAACAGTAGCTTCTCTTCTTGGTCTGATGAAGCCACTCCTCTGAGCAGGTCAACTAATCAGGAGAGACATCAAGGCCAGAAGCTAGACCTCTGTTTTCAGACTCATGACATAGGCAGTATGGAAGTTGTGCCCAGGAATGTTGGGTACATCGGGTGTTTAAGGTAAATCATCAACCCCATGGGAGGGCTGAGTTATCCTTCCTTTCTCAATCCTTTTTTTTTTTTTTTCCTTTTGTCAGCGCAGGAATGAACGCATGGTCTTCCGACTAGGCAGCATGGTCACCCCCCCCCCCCCCCACCGAGTTCCTTTTATGTACCTTGCAACAGGGATTCATTAACTTACCCAGGTTGATTTTAAATCATTCTGTAGCTCCGGGAGGCCTTGAACCTGTGGGCCTCTGGTCCCAGTCTGTTGAGAAGGTGGACCACAGGCCTTTGGCTCAAGGCCCCACTGCCATTTCTTTTGTATGGTTCATCTATTTCTACATTTCATAGACTTTGGATTCATAGCAATTTCCACACATAGCCTTTCGCTGTGCCTTCCTAGGGAAAGTCATTACCCTCATTCTTAATGAAATTGGATCTGTGGGAGAAGATTTAAGGAATCCTAAGTCCTTCCTAAAACCGATGGCACCCAGCAAGGAATGCAGTCAGCAGCGTGTCGTGGTATGCTCTGTGCTGGTGCAACGGAATTAAATAGATTGGTTTATTGAGAAGGAACAGAAATTTCCTCCTCAGAGTTCTGGAGCCAGTGGAGCTAGGGAGGGTCCAGCATCTCATAAGGGTCATTGCACTGCTCAGGAAGGAGGCCAGACACACCTGCTTATAAGGAAACCATTCCTGTGGTCACTGCAGTTGTTCATTCACAAAGCCTTAGAAGCCGTCTCCTTACCAGGGCTTACCCTGCCCCCTAAATGTCCAAATCCAGTTGCGTTGGAGTAACCTGTGGACACATTAAAACCATGGCAGGGTTCTTCCAGGAGTCAGACCAAGTCTGGGGTTGTAACACTGGGCAGAATCGTGGTTCCTTTTTCCTCACAACTGGTCGTTCTGAAGCCACTATTGGCTCTAATTGTCTTCCACACCCCTGTTGAGACTGTTCCCTCCCCAGGCTGCAATACACTTGGCTCTAGTCTGCCTGGGTATTGATGATGTTTTTCCAGTTTAGCTCTGGAGTTAGTTCTGGAACTGCTCTTGGACTTCCAGGAAAAAACAGTCCCGTTGCTCTCCGGAAGTCCTCCTGGCCAGATGCAGACAGCGTTGTGAGGACCAGTAAGTCAGCGTGTGGCACGCAGACTTCGCTCCCCAGGCTCTTGAGCCTCGTTGCAGCCTCTGTCTGCACAGTGATTCTATTGGACACCTGCATGAGTCACACTTCTCCGTGGGCCTCTACTGACCCAGCTTATTGCAGTCTTCCTGCTAGCAGACCTCTGATCCCCTGTTCCACAGTCTTCAACATTGTGTATTTTCTCTACTCTCTCATGAGAATGAGCTCTGATGTGTCTCCCTCATCTGTTCCGTGGACTGTTGGACCCTGGTTCTCAGAATCATCCTGACACAGAAGCTGTTCTCTAAGCATCTGCCAGATGACTTCTGATAACTTACCACTCCTGACATCTTGAGTGGGATGAATCACTGGGAAACCATTCAAATACTACAGACATCATTTCTCAGTTTGGTTTAGACACATTCCCCTTTCATATTATGGGATGTTTAGTCATTTCACTGTATTCCCCTCTCATCTTCCTCTGTCTCCCACTGAAACCCTTCTCAGTAAGTCCCCTCTGCCAACCTTCCTAGAGTTAAAATTGGCATCTGAACTTGAAGCTTTAGGATTAGTATAGAAGTCCTTCCACGTCTCCTTCTATTACCCAGTCCCACGGGCTATAATGACACATGGGTGACAGTAGTATTTGAAACAAGGGGTTATTTTGAAAGGTAGGTTTACCTGGTTGTGAAAGTAAGTCTTTAGATCATAAAGTATTATACCAATTCCACGGAACAGAACAGAGTACAAATCATTACAATGTATTGAACATAATGTATTATATTTCTACTTTTCTATATGTCTGTGAAAAGGGTCTCTGCATTTTAAGTTATTTCTTAGTATCTTTTTTGTCTCTCTGTTTTTTGAGATAAAGTCCCACTGTATAGCTCTTGCTGGCCTGGAACTCCCTATGTAGACCAGGCTGGCCTCCAACTCAAAGAGAGCCGCCTGCCTCTGCCTCTAGAAAGCTGGGATTAAAGTATCCAAGTCAACACTCCACCTTATTTCTTAGTAATTTATTGTGAGAAAAATGTTACTGAAACAGTCTTAGCTGAGTAAGGACAGAAAACAGGGAGCAAAGCTGAGGACTAGACCTAGACGGCAGAGTTCACGTTGGAGGGAGAAGTCTGGTTTGCAGGTCCTAACTCGCTCGGCTTCTCTTGTGGCTCAGAGCCTTCTTTACAGAATTGAGCTGTCTATGAGAAATGCTTGTTCACTTTCTTCTCTGCAGCGCCTTCCCTCAGGACAGACCTTGACCTGGAAGGCCTTATTCCCTGCCCTTTCCATCTGGCAGTAAACCCCATTCACTCTTCCAGAAGAAGCTTGCCTGCCAGCTTTGAGAAGCCTTGCCTCAGTCCACAAGGCTCAGCTAATCACGGCTCCCTGCTTCCCTCACTCTCTTCTGTAGCATTTATCAAATTTTAGGATGGCACTCTGTGCTGTGGACTATGAGCTTCTCGGGTGTGGGGACAGCATTCCTGACTAGGTGTGAACGTCTTGGTTCCCAACATATTGTCTGTGATCGAGCCCTAAGCCCAGGATGCTTTTAGAAGTACGACCTTCTGCATCCTGCTTGGCACAGGTCTGGCTTTCCTTTTGATGAATATGCACAGTGAGGCCTGGCGCCTAACTGGGGAATTCAGCATGCCAGGCACTGATTACAGTGCCTGTCAGCTGATAAGTTTTCTACTAAATTTTTTCAATATAAAACAAAGTAGGAGGGGCTCCTAAAGCTGCTAGCTTGATATGTGTAAAACGTGGTCATGCCGAAGGTGATTCCTTTTCTCTCAAAATGGTACAGTGGTCCATTGGATGTATTTGCATGATTGGCCATCTGAATTCAAGAGCTTGACTGGATAGGGTTTAGTTTGGTTGCTATAATGCATGAGTTCTGATGGAGGGTTAGGGCATGGGGGGACTGGGTTTGGTTGGGGACCATTATATGAAATGTATAAATGCTCAGAAAACAAAACAAAACAAAATATATGGTGGGTACTGGAGAGAAGGTTCAGTGACTAGGAGCTTGTATTGCCCTTGGCGAGTTCAGCTCCCAACCCCTTTATAGCAGAGCTGACAGCTGCCTGTAAGTCCAGTTCTAGGGGGTGTATGATGCCCTCTTCTGGCATCTGCAGGTAACTGCGCTCATGTGACCTCATTCCCCATACAGAAACATGTAAAATGACATCATTTTAAAATGTATGGTGTTTAACTTTGCTGTCTTTCTTCTTTTATTTGACAGTTTTATATATGCAAATAATGAATTTTAGCCATTTTCACCTCTCGTGCTTCCTGCCTTTCCCACTGAAACTCTTCTACTCAACTAGACTGCACCCACCCCCCAATTTCATGTCTCTTTTGTGAGTTTAATTATGGTTTCCTTCATGAGCATGGGTGGACCATAGACCACTGGAGGAGACAGGAGACACCCCCTGGCCCAGCCCCCATTTGCTGTCAACTGGAGGTGACCTTTGAAATGAACAGTTATTAACTAATGTGATACAACATGGTCTTGAGACCGGATGGGGATGTTTTGTACTCTAGGACTGACTGGCCTTCACAGGAATGGGGGTGTTTTGTACTCTTGGACTGACTGGCCTTCACCGGAATGGGGGTGTTTTATACTTTAGGACTGACTGGCCTTCACCAGAATGGGGATGTTTTGTACTCTAGGAATGACTGGCCTTCACCGGAATGGGGGTGTTTTGTACTCTAGGACTGACTGGCCTTCACCAGAATGGGGATGTTTTGTACTCTAGGACTGACTGGCCTTCACCGGAATGGGGGTGTTTTATACTCTAGGACTGAGTGGCCTTCTGGGTAATGTTCACACATCTTCCCCAGTGTTTTCAATTTATTCCACAGGAAGGTTGAGAAGAGAAAAATGGGGAAAAAAGTGGGTAAAAGTAACAAAATTTTGGACCCAATGTTTAATGAACCTAACTGGAGAAGGTGGAACAAAAGTTTCTCAGTCTTCTCATTACTGATATTTCAGGCCAAACATTCCTTTGTTGTACAGGTCTGTCCTGGGCCTTTTAAGATACATAGCAACATTCCAAGTTACAATAGGACACTGTTCCCACCTCACCATTAGAGCCCCAAATAGTTGAAGGACTCTTTGGTAAATCTTGTGTCTGACCAAGACCAGAAATAAGTGAAAAGCGAACCTAGAGGAGACGATGTCCTTTCATCATTGGCAGAGCTGAGTAAAGCACCTGAACTTCAATCTGAGAAAACAATGATGTCTGCAGCTCCTCACTCCCCAGAGAAGAACATGGGTGGGGTGCCGTGTTGAGCATGGTGTGGGTGTTCAGCTTGGCCCAGCTCTTTACCCTTTAGAATTCAGATGCATATAATCAAGCCAATTATATTTATGGAAGACAACTTTGACATATTATTAAATAAATCAATAGTTAAATTTAATAACGTGATTCATACCTTCTAATAACCCAAAATTAGACTAGAATTGGAGCATCGCCTACTTGTGTCTATCAGGATCTACACTGCCTGTCTCTTGCCGCTAGTAGAAATGCAACATCCTTATGCATCTCCCATAGGATGGATTTAGTGAAATGGACAGAGAGGGGCCAAAAACAAACTTAAGGAACTCACTTCCTCCAGCAAATTAGGAAGGAGGAGAAAGGTGCCCTTGGAACAGATGGTACTGAAACATGTATATTCACTTGCCAGGATTTCAGAGTGCCCTAGGAGTATATCCCAGGAAAACTTGAACAGGACCAGGAGAAGTGTTTAGAATGTGAGGGGCTATAACTTTTTATTAGTGTATTGTCATGTTTATTGTCTATAGCACATGGTGGGGGGGCTACTTAGTACCTGAAGATGCACCTCTAAGTTTGTCCCCTGATTGCCCCAGTTCACTTCATGTGCCAGGGTTGTTTTGCAGTAGAGATGTGCATTCTTTCTTTGGATTAAATATCCCTCAACTCTGAAGTTTGTGATTCTATTTTCTTACAAAATGTAAAGAGTTCTTTCAAAAATAAAACATACCATTTTAGAGTTGATCTGATCAAACATCTCCTCCAGGGCAGTAAGTTAATAATAAACAGCGCTAAAATAACAGATCGAAGTCTGTAATCTCATTGTCTGTCTTCAATCTGTTTATGCCATGGTTCAGATTCTGGATTGAGGTTGACAAATAGGCAGTGAATTAAGTCACAAACCCACGACACTGAGTTTCACTGCAGTTGTAATAGAGTTAAGATTCCATGTTCTGTGGCATCCACATGATACTGTGCAGGCCTGCAAGTCACTGAGGTGGCTGCAGAGAACCCTCCGAGAGCATAATGTCCATGGCAGGAGGATCTTTTGTGTGTTCCTCAGTGCTGCATCTCTAGCCTCCAGAAGAGGAGCTGGTTCAAAATAAAAGAGTGCTGTCATTTGCAAAAGCAGAACCCTGGTGATAAAAACCAGGAATTGCATTCAGTTTCAGAGACATCACACTTTCATATTGTGCTGAATGGCTGAAGTTAGTGACTTGATTCAACCCTCTAGGCATAGACTGTATCCTTAATAATCATCCCTACCTTGCCCTTGAGGAAACTGAGGCACAGAAAGGTGAACTATTTTGTGGTAGTTCACACAGCTCATAACTCTAAGGCAAAGATGTAGGTCATGGAGTTCCCAAGAGCTCACCTCTTCTTAAACTACAAAGGGATACAGGGCTGGCTTGGTTTCAGATGCCCACAAAGTTACTCTGTCCAAAGTGTAGGTCCCCTGAATATCAGAGTCCTTTCCTTTGGAAGGCTGTGCTAATAGTTAATCAAGAAGAGCCATTACACATAAAAATAATGTCTGAATATTTAGGTCAGGGTACAATATGTTCTTTTGGCATCTTATGTGTCATACCAGGAAAAATTATATTTGCCTTGATGTCCCCAAAGTAGTTAATGTTTTGGACTCCAGGGCTTGTATTTTTTATTTTACATATTAAGAGGTTTGCTATTTTGCTTAATGATCAAATAGACAAGGGTTCTTTGCTTATTCCAGACAATTTACATTTTAAAGTGATATGCGCCTAGATTATGAGACATGTGAGTGAACACACGCAAAAGGAAAGATCACCAGATAAATACATGAGCTGAGCAAGTTCTTTGATGTGATTTGTGCAATCTGGTCATAACTTTGTTTTAATGTTAATTGGTTCCTTAGCTACTATAGAAGTACTCAAAAAGGATAAACTTGCCTGTGAATACACCAGACAAGCTTGTGAAGAGAAGGGTCTAGGAGGCAGAGGTGTCAGCTGAGCCACGGCTCTGCCAGCTAGTACCGATGCATCCTCGGTTTCTGAGCCTCATACTGAAGCAATGGCACTTAAAGGACATTTCCATGATGATGCCTTCAGCATATGTTGAAGTTACATGTCTTATAGGGTGGGTTTGCCCTGTCTGGGAGTTAGACAGCCTGTGCATCATGATCTCCTTGAGACTGTCACTGAGCGATTTTATATGACAAAGAACTTACATAGCACAAGCTCTGTCAAAATGCCATTTACAGCCCTTTACAAATACTAACTCGGTCCATCCTTGTAGGGTCACCCCCCCCCGCTACCCCCCCCCCGTGGACTATCACCAATGGCTGATGTTCCTCCCCCAATCCTCGTGGTGTGGTATTTCTATCAGGGTTGGGTGAATCCAGGACACATACCCAAGTCTGCTAACAAGCCTCACAGATGAGATACATGCATGCCCTGGAGCAAGTCAAGTGTCACCTTCTAGTTCCAGTCCCTGCAGGCTCCTGTCCCTGAAACTTTATCTGACTAGCTTTTTAACCTCCAGGAACACTTGGTTGACAAAGAACTATACTTTAAATATTTAATTTGAGATGTCATTCATTCACGAGGGCTGGCAATGTCTAATTTCTGGAGATGCCTATATGTTTTTGCAAAGAACACACCGAAATAGTCCTTGCTTAATTCCTTTTATGCCCCAGTATCCTAAGATGCTGGGAAATGAAGCAGCCCTTGAATTCCAAGGTCTACAGGCTCAGCAAAGGAGTTCACAATTAATTGCTGAAGCTAGAAAATGTGAATTTACCCAAGAGATGGTAAATGATGTGGAAAACAACAAGATTGTGATAAGTTCCACACCTTTGACTGTGACACTGCTATCTAAACACACCCCGTGGGTTTTTAAAGCTAGACTAATATTAATTATGTGATGATGGCAACATATGGCCAGGATATTTTTCAAGGGTGACATTTTCTTACAATTAAAATTTAAAAACTATTGCTCATCCAGTTCTCTTATGAATAAAAATAACTCACATTAGTCACACCAATCAGCTTCATTAATTAGAAAGTTCAGGTGTTTTATTGGTTAGCAAACTAAACTATTGATTATACAGTAACGGTTTTCAGCAGATTCCTATGGGAAGTAATGTGGAATCATAAAACAGGGCTTTCCTTATGAGAGCATCCTATACAGTGAAGGTTAAGCTGTCTAATAATGTGGTAGATGCTGAAATCAGGCTGGGACACAGCTCTTCCACCTGTTCTGGTAGGCTTGCTGATGTATGGATGGGGTCAGTAACTGATTTCATATAAATGCAGTAGAGGAGCATTGCCCTACTGTGTGTCAAAGGCAGATCCCTGGGCTGTGGAGCAATGAATTAAGGTGGGATAGCTTTGTAAGCTTATCAAAATGTGGAAGCCTATACCCTTTCAACTAGCATTTCCACACAAGGCACTTTCCCCAAGGGAATAACTTGGAGTACACTAAGCATCCAGTCTACAAAGACAGTGTGCTGTTTCTTTTGTCAAAATACTGGAGCCAAACACCAGGGATGGTAGCACACCTTTGATCCTAGCCCCTGGGAGGCAGAGGCAGGTAGATCTCTATGAGATCAAGGCCAGCCTCTTCTACAGGGATGGTAGCACACCTTTGATCCTAGCCCCTGGGAGGCAGAGGCAGGTAGATCTCTATGAGATCAAGGCCAGCCTCTTCTACATATCAAATTCCAGGAAGGCTAGCACTAGGGAGACGCTGTGAAAAACAAACAAAAAATACTGGAGCCAGCTTAAATATTCAAAGAATAAGTTAAGTTACATTTACCAGGTTATCCAAAATTTTATCAACAACTGGAAAACCATTTGAAAGATAAAAATGCATTCCCCTAAAAGACAATATGGAAGACATTTAGTAGAAAAGAACAAGTTATAGAACAGTAAACACTGAAAGTCTTTTGACATACCTCACCATTCCCTTTCCAGAAACTCAGCTTCTATTGGATGCCTGCATCAATAATGAGCAATGGAAATCTCTGCTGATACCAGCTCTTATTTAGCACATAACCCCACCCAAGCCCAACAGCTTACAACCGTTATTTCAAGTGATTTCCTACAAGCCATCAAAACCATTGCTGTCATGTTTATTTTTTTTGTATATACAGCAAATTTAAATGTGCCAATAGAGAGGCGCAATCCTGGTGCAACAGAGAAACTTTAAAGAACTGCTGTTTACAACTTCCTTATAACATTTCAATGCAAAACCTTTTTCTTTTCACACAGCTTTTTGTGAAGAGGGTTGCAGATATGGTGGTACCTGTGTGGCTCCTAACAAGTGTGTCTGCCCACCTGGATTCACAGGAAGCCACTGTGAGAAAGGTAAGCTAGCCTGCTATGCAGGTGTGCTTGTGTGTGTATGTGTGTGTGTGCTTGTGTGTGTGTGTGTGTGTGTGTGCTTGTGTGTGTGTGGGGGGGTGGTAATATTCACAATCACTGGAATCTGTTCCTCTAAGAGAAGGCTTCTGTATGACTTCACATGGTGTCTTATAGTGGAGTGGTTTTCCCAGACTGCATCCTTTTTTGATTAGTTGCATATGGGTTTCTTCCATCTGAATACAGAGCCTCATCTGCCCTCCCTCCAATGTGTCCAGCTTAGCAAGGTCAAGTCTTTTCTCTGCTGTAGTTTGCAGTGTGCATTATTTTTTTTCCAGGGATAATTAGAGATAAAGCCTGATGACCTGCCCTGCCCCACTTGTCATTATTTGGGCAGCACTGCACATGCCTGCTGCAGTTAGAACAATCTGCTGCACCTACGGAATCTGAATTAGCAGTGCACACTCTTTAAATAAAGCACATTAAATAATCCCAGGAGCATGTTTATTGGTGTGCTCAGGATTTTATTCTAATATTGGTTTCTTAGGAACATTATTATTCATGAACTAATGATATAACTGTTAGTGTGTTTCCTTTATGAGTGCCGCATTTGCACTATATGAGATGTTTGCACTTAGCACTATTTAGTGAGATCTCGCTCTCTAGAAGCCTGGAAAAGTCCTACCTTTGTGTAAGTGAAATTTGACGTCTGTGCCAGCGTGCATGTGAGCAAGGGGTTCACTTAATGTACTGAGACTCTGCGTTTGTTTTCCTTGTGTTTTCATGCACTGTCCTTTCCTGAGTCCGCATCACACAATCGATGCTTCTGAAATCACAGAATAGCAAAATGGGAAGAGGATGCTGCATCCATCCTCCTTGGGGAAAGATGGGGTTGTTATCTGATGCTGGAGATAAGCAAAGCTTTTGCTTTCTTTCCTTTATGTTTAAAATTTTCTGAATTTACATCATACTTTACAAGTGAGCTTATTTATTGCTATCCACTCTGAACAACATATTGCATTTGCAAAGCAACCTCTTCTTTTGGAAAATTTGTCCAACCAGATTTAACTATATAAATACCCAACAAGAAAAATCAGTGAATTACTGCACCATGATTTCCACATTCTGTGATCTTATCAACAAATCAAACCACATTAAGTAATAATTAGTTGACTTGTCCTTTTTAAAAAAAAAAAAAGTGCCAGGTCCATTCATATCAACACCTTGGGAATATTACTGCTTGGAGCTTAAGGATTCTTGTTCAAAGTCAAGAAACAATGGTAAATTAGCACATGTGTGCTATTGCAATGTATTTGATTTTAATGAGTTCTTCTAAAAGCAAAGAAAGAGAGGCTTTTCATTGCTTCCTCTAGAGTGTCTCTGTGTCCATAAATGGAATCCATAGGCACTGAAGGGGACAGAATTTGGTGAGGCCACTGATGGCAGGAGCGATAGACACCTCAGCCAGCCATCCTGCACTATGTTTCAATAAATATTTTAATATCAAGAAAAACATTAAGCAGATACATATAAAGAGACATACCTTTTGAAACAGGGTCTCACCATGTAGCCCTAACTAACCTGGGCTCACAATTGTAGAGCAGCCTGGCCTCAGACTCATAAAAGATCTGCCTGCATCTGCCTCATGATCACACTAGAATTAAGGCATGCTTGGCGTGTTTTTATTCCCCTTTTATGAGTGAAAAACTCAGTATTCTCTAGGGTCAGTGAATTTTGCAGTAGCCAAAAATGAAACAAAAACTCAACCTGCACCTCAGAGGGTGTTTATTATCAAAACTTGCTGGTGGTTCTCAAGGGCAGCATGGAGGTCTTCTTCAAATATAGATAGCATTTAGAGTATAGCGTTCAGAGGATGTGGAAATCAAAGTAGAAAGGAAAGATTTATAAATTATAATATTTGATGCTAAAGACTTAATGTGTAAATGATATGTCTAACTTTAAGAGTTAAGCTAACAATTTTAGGAAACCTGTTCATAGAAAATACTGATAAGCAGTAAAATAGTTTTATGAATGTTTTCAGTGAATCTTTGTGTTTCTTAGACAGACCCCCACCTTTATGCACCTCCTCATGCAGTATGTTATTGATATTGATGCCTATCAAGTCAAGTTAGTATTAGTATCGCCTGATGTTTTCAGTGCACATTCACTCTATCATGAGTCAATCCCATAAAGATGATCAGCTCCTCCTGCCCAGCAGTGATCAGCTGCCCAATAATTCTTTGGGTAAGATTGGGGTGTCCTGCCCATTTCCACAGATCTGTGCTGGGTTTTGTCTGCTTGTGTTTGCACAGGACTTGTGTATACTGACACCATTACTGTAAGTTCACACGCACAAGGCCCTAGGAGCCCGTACAATGCTGCACCTCCACCGCGGATCTTGCAATCTTTCTGCCCCCTCTTCCACAGTGGTTCCCCTGTCCAAGGACCCACATTCTGCAGACCCTTCTTCTCTGTACTGTGGCTATTTCTGTCCTTTTGTGTTCATTGCTCTCTGCTGCAGAGGAGAGCTTCATTGATGAGAGTTGAGAGATGCATTAGTATTGTCTATGCCTTGTTCCATTAGGTTCTATAAGCCTCCGGTGTACATGTGTTACTGAGGGTTGGGCATTTCACAGATAATCTCTGTATGTGACCAGTTGTGGGACTTTGTAAAAGTCACCATCTGTTGCAAAAGAAGCTTCTTTGATGCATGCTGACTGCCATACTTGTCTGTAAATATAAGGGTCCATATTTAGCACATACTAAAAATTGAATTTCCTTAGGGATGTGACAGTCTTGGGGTTTTCTTTAAGATCTATGTCCTCGGGGCTGGAGAGATGACCTAGTGGTTAAGAGCACTGACCACTCTTACAGAGGACCCGGGTTCGATCCCCAGCACCCACATGGTGGCTGAGAACTGTCTGAAACTCCAATTCCAGGAGAACTCCAGTTCCAGGGGAATCTGACACCCTCTTCTGACCTCCGCGGCATTGCACGACACGAGTGTACAAACCTGCATGCAGACAGTACATTCATACACATAAAGAAATAAAAAAAATAAAATAAAAAAAAGATCTATGTCCTCTCCAGCCATGTGTATTTAGTATTACACATGTATATTACAGTAGTATACATGAGTTCCTTCCCATTGAGAGGGCTTAAGTCTAAGCACACAGGTGTTGATTACCCCCAAGAAAGAAGTGCCACTACTTACCCAGTATGGCTGGTCATTTTTATGATTATCTGGCCTTAAAGCAGGGATTGATGTTCTTCCTTAGCAGCTGCAAGAGTTTTCCAAAACTTTGTGAGCTAGTCTTCAGTGAAGCAGCTTCCAGGTCAGTTCCAGCTCCACTATTCTGAGGAATTTTTTGGAATAAAATCTTAAATATAAATGTATTAAAACTTTTAATTAAGTACAAATAACTTGTACATTAAGAATAAATAAAATATTGCTTAAAACAAACAAACTAACCCTCCCCACACACACAGTGTTCAAAATTCACCCCTTCCAAGCCCCAGAGACCATTCAGGAAGAAAGGGAAGAAACATTCTAGGAGATCCAAGGTGAGGAGTGTGTGAAGCACGTGACCGTAGTCATTACTGGCTCTGCAGTCCTGTCACCTGCTCCTGTTGCCTCCAGCACAAACCTGCACATCCAAATTAGACATGAAAATTGAAGGGCAGGTGTTGAAAGGAGGAAAGGAGTGGCAGAAGTAGAAGAAGGAAAGACCTTAGGAGGTGGCGAATATAATTGCAACACATTCTATACAAGTAAGATATTCACAGTAATTAAAAATCAAAACAAGATCCGGATCTTGTTTTGATTTTTAATTACTGTGAATTTCTCAGAGTAGGTGAACCAGAATAGGAGTTGTTCTACAAACTTGCATTTTCACTAAGTCCTTCTGGGGATTCCAGTATTTAACCATATCTGCTGTAAGTTTTTCTTTTTTAGATTACAAGTAGTTGGGGGAACATTACTGTAGCATAAGGCCATGATAAGTGGCAGACCAGAAAACAATTATTCTGGAATATTTTTTTTTCACATAAATTTATTTTTATTTTTTAAAAAAATCTAGACCCGTGTTCCCCCCCCCATTTGCCCACCCCACCAGAGCTCATGCATTCTGCCAAATATGCTTTTCATCTCTTTCTCAGTCTTTTTCAATATTCTCCATGAGGAAGTTGACTGTTTTGAGCAGGAGTTCACTATTTCAGTCAGTTCTTTGATTCAGTCCTTTCTGTTGTGGTTGTTGGTGGTGTTGTTTCTGGAATATTTTTTCTGGTCTATAATATTTTATATATTATTTTGATTTTCTGGGCACGAGTGTATTGCCTGCTTGTATATAAGTGCACCCATGTCATGTAATGCCCACAGAGGCCAAAAGAGGGCACCAGATCCCTTAGAACTGGAGTTAGGACCCTTGTTAGCTGCCATGTGGATTCTAGGAATCAAACGTGGGTCCTGCAAGAGCAGTTAGTGCTCTTAACTACGAAGCCAACTCTCCAGCCCCTCTTCTGGAATCTTATGTCTTGAGCTGTCCTTCTTTCCCTTTGTACTTAGTAAGTGAGTAGTTTGGTCCATAATGTGGATGGCAAAACGTAGAGATGGGGTAGAAAGTCAAAACCAAAGGCAGAAAGAAGTTGATGTCAGACAGGCCCTTGCTCCCTAGTAAACACTAAGGTGGCAGTCAGTTGTTTCATACCCTTGAATTCTTACAATATCTGAAGAGGTAAGAAAATGAAGTAAGAAAGTTTCTCTTCATCTCATTCTTTCTTGGTTGCAAAATTGATCCATTGAATATTGGCCATATTCTTCAGGACTTTAGTGGAAAGGATTAAATACATATTTCCCAACCAGTTCTGTACACAGGAGGTAGACAAGGATAACAGGAAGCCCTGTCTTGACTGAATGTTTTTGTCATGTTGCTCATTAGCAATAAGCATTAAAACATTCTACTTGTATCCCTGAGTATTAGCTTGCCAAAGAAAAATACAAATGCATTGTGTCTTGTGGCCTGATTACAGTAAATCTTTTATTTGGCTTGCTGCAGGACTAAATAGCCTGATTGAGCCACTTTTGTACTTGTTTCCTTGACCCTCTGGTTATTTATTTTATTCATTGCTTGTGATGTTTAGCTTTTCAAACTCCAAGTACACTTCCTTAGGACATTGAAATCATTCCTTTGAATAAATGCCTTCTGGACTATAACAAAGTAACAGACCCCAGTGGCTTGAAACTCAAAGATCAACAGCTCTGCATTTGTTTGCTGTTGATAAGGTTTTGTTAAACCTTAGGTTTCCCAAACCACATTCGAGGTAAATAAGCCTTTTGCCCCTGTTGTTTTCTGGACATACAATGTTTATTTTTCTCTTACACTCTGGCTGATTCTTTCTTGTGGCTTAGCATGATTTGGTTTCACAGTTAACATGGAAATATATAAATACTAATACTATAATAGTATATTCTAACAGTAGGCATAGTAGTAAACTGCTCTGTAAGTTCTTATTTTTATACTCATGTGTACTGCTCAGCCCTCATCAGAGAAGCTTCTTTTGTAAATAGGTATCTGTTAATACAGAAGCCCTCTACGTGGAGCATCTCATCACATCTCCATTCCCCAAGGCTTAATGGTCATCATTGAAGCCAAGGTATAGAAATATTGTTGGAGCCAGAAGCAGTGCAAACGTCTGCAGATAGACAGTGTTTGTCAGCCACAACAGTGCAGTTGACACAAGCTCATGGCAGCTGTGACTTCATGCACAAGACCTTGCACAAGAACAAGCCAGCCAAAACCACCCATGTTCCAATGGATGGTCCCACACCCATCCACAGATAGAAAGCATGCTAAATGGAGTCAGTGGGTTTAGAAAAAAAACACTGAAACTTAGAGGGAAACATGGTGGGGGGACAGTAGGGAGCTGGGGTCAGATCTGATCAAAGCTGTCTGTGCGTATGGAATTGCCACAGAATTATTCTAAAAAATTAAAAGGAGGAGTGAGGAATGAGAAAGAGCCAAAGCTACAGGCAGAAAAGGGCCACAGGTGAAGGGCTGCTCTAGTCGGAATGTCCACGCCAGCTAACAGGATAGAGTGTCACCCAGACATGGAAAAGCCAACCACACGATGAAAGGAAAAAGAAAACTAGGAAGTCCTCTAAAAGATTTTCCAAATGCAAAATCCACAAGCAGTTCTAAACCCAGAAAATGTTAACTTCCTTGGACAGTAGAGAGTTGTCCTCTAGGAAGCAAGGGAAACTGGTGCTGCTTGGGGTTCCACTTGTCAATCTGCGCCCACCATCACGTGCACTCTAGCTGTGATACGCATGGAAAGCGTTCAGCTACGTGCAGAGCAGGATCCCTTAACCTGAGTTAAAAAGCAATATATAGCATATATTACTATGTTATATATAATAGATACAAGGAAATACATCTTAGTATTATTTGATAATATATTTTTTGTTGACACAACTAAAATATTTTATGTATCCTATGACCACTTTTAGGCATGCTAAAATATATGTGTACATATACTTTAATAATAATCTGTTAACTTAATCTCCTTTATAAAGTAAACACATGGTGCTCTGAACCCTTGGGCGACAGACATGTGGCTCCTACCCCATGCTCTCCTAAAGCATCTGGGAACTTTATCTTTTGCTTTTAGGAGAAAAACTTATCTTTTCTTTTTTATTAAGTTTTTGCTATTTTTATAAATATAATTTGATAGTATTTAGATCCCACCACCAGTTTAACCTTCTTTATCATATTTGTCTATCTATCTATCTATCAATCATCTATCTATCTATCTATCTATCTATCTATCTATCTATCTGGTATATAGAGTCTAATTTGTGTCCCCAAAAGTCCTTTCTTATGGAAAATCCATGAGAAAGCAGTTAGCCTACCAAAAATCCCATTATTTATTTATTTATTTATTTATTTATTTATTTATTTATATTTATTTATTTTGTCTTTTCAAGACAGGGTCTCCCTGTAGCCCCAGCTGTCCTGGAACAAAGACCTCATTCTTGAAAGACACTGTCTCTGCTCCTCCCGTCAGCCGCCAGTGGCCACCAGTTCCCTAGGTAGTTTGGAGTTTCTTACATACTTCCTCTTACTGTGGTGGGATTGTGTCTGGTTGAATTTGCCTGGCACTTGTGGGTACTGTCACTGTTGCTGTGAATTCATGTGAGTAACTGACCAGCTGTCTGGAAAAGTCTTTCCTGGTGGTCGTTGACCACCTCTGGTCCTTGTGCTCTTCTTCCACAGTGCTTCCTGAGCCTTGGGAACAGAAGTCTGATGCAGATGTCCTATTCAGGGATAAGCTCTCTGTAGCCTCTTGTTTTCTCCACATTGGCCACAGTGTGTTAATCACCATCTGTTGCATAAGGAATTTTCTCTGGTGAGAGCTGAGAGATGCATTAATCTAGGAGTATAACGACAAGTCATTAGAAGTCAGTTTGATAAGTATTTAGTAGAAAACTAGTACTAGGTTCTCCTCTATGTCCTGTGACCTGTCTAGCCTCAGGTTTCTAAGCCTGATGTCAATTTCAGGAATGGGTTCCATCCTATAAAGTAGACCTTAAATCCAATAGAAGAGTGGTTGGTTACTCCCATAATAATTGCACCACTATTGAGAATGTATATGGAGAGATAGCCTAGCAGTTAAGATCACCGACTGCTCTTGCAGAGGACCTGGGTTCATTCCCCAGCACTCACATGGCGGCTAAGAACCGTCTGTAACTCCAGTTCCAGGGAAATCCGAGACCCTCTTCTGACCTCCGCGGCATTGCATGACACAGGTGCACAGACCTACATGCAGACAGTACATTCATACACGTACAAAAATAAATAAAAAAAGAGAGAATGTATATGGAAAGAAAATTCCTCCTGCACTATGAATTTAGACACAGATAGGCACATATTAAGGGGGAATTTGCAGTGAAATGCTTCTGACATAAGGAGACTGCTTCATCCATCACATTTGAGTAAAGCTTTGTGTGGGATGAAAATGAAGATGGTTATTCTTGTAGTAAACTGTAGTCAGGCAACTATACTCCATTTCTTGCTTTATGTATTACATTAATTATAAATCAACTTATATAAGTCCTGTGTGAGAATCAGGTACCCATATAACCTGCATGCTGTGACTCAGGCTGTATGTTCTGACTTTCAGAGCCTGAAAGATGTGGATATAGCTATAGGCATTTCTACATATTGGTGGAAGAGTTG
Source organism: Rhizomys pruinosus (assembly GCA_009823505.1). Lineage (NCBI taxonomy): Eukaryota > Metazoa > Chordata > Mammalia > Rodentia > Spalacidae > Rhizomys > Rhizomys pruinosus. Next base: position 310,490 of record VZQC01009555.1, on the reverse strand, counting down.
TTGAAACAGCAAGCTGTGGTAATAAAATACCTGCTACAAGGCTTCAGCCCCACCATTGTTTCAGAAATGTGTTCATCTACTGTAATGGATGTTCAATAAATTCACATAACCAGAGAACCTCTCTCCGTCTCTAAGCCTTTGCAAAGCATAAGAAGAACCTGACTAAGAATATAAAGAGAGGCCTTGGGATATGTGCCAGGAACTCACCTAATATATGTGAGGTCTACAAAGCTATCCCCAGGCCAGCTGAAACTAAATGGAGACCCTGTCTCAAAAAGACCCCCCCCCAAAATAAATCAGGTTTTCAATAAATAGCCAATAGAAAAAAATAATTGCATTATCATTTTATGAGTAACAGTTTTTGTTTTCCTTATCTGAATTTTCTAAATGCTGTATAACAAGTTGTATTTGGAATAAGAAATTATTGTTTCACAAACTTAATATAAAGAGTAAACATGATAGAAAGGGCTTTGTTTTTCTTCTTTCCCGGAGATCCCTTAACCTTTTCTAAAAGGAAATGAGTTCTCTAGAATAGTGTGTCTCATCTTTCCCGTGCCCTGGAAATATGTGGGTAGAAGCTAATCATTTGCCTGGGGTATACTGTTCTTCTATTAGGTTTAAAAACCACAAACTTCTATATTTATTCTAATTTTAAATCTTGCTCCTATATTGAGAAATTCTAGTTGCCGTTGATTTTCTGAGCCTTGTTTCTAGGGGATGGGAGGCAATAGAGCCATTCTGCTAAGAAGCACAAACACATCTTCTATTTCCTCCAAAGTGATCACACCCCCCCCAACCCCAGGAGGCCAGATGGCTGGAGGCAGGATGAATTAGTCAGTTCTTTGACCCAGTCTTTATGTTGTTGTTGTTCCCTCCCCTTTGTATTGCTCTAACATATGCCTATACAACCACCACTTATGTATCAAAATTATGACCTCTAAGCAGTAAATAAATGATTACATTGGCTTCCTAGCTGAATCTCACTGCTCGACCTACAAAAATGAAGACCATGTCATTGTTGCAGAAAGCCACTACATTCTCAGTTAATTTGCTAACAAAGCAATAGACGTCACACATTAAATTTCTGCAATGTATATAGTTACTTTGTAATGAGAGAAATGAAAAACTAAAACAATAAGATGACACAAAAAATAAAGAGCATTCATTCCCAATGTCTTAAGGAGGCCATCCATTGTGAAACTAATCATCAGTCCTTCAGAGAAACTTCTGTTCTAAAGGGAGTTCAAACCAGAATTCGCTTGCTGATTGTTGGATGAGAAGAGGGAACACTACCTCTTAGGCAATGTGAAGCAATGAAATATATTTCAGCAGATTTTTAATAGGAGTGGGAAGACATAACATGTGTCATGTAACTGAGCCTCAATGGAAATGCAAAAACAAAGATGATAGGAATGGTGGTTCTATATCCTAAGGCTGGAGGCTTATCCCCTGGGCTTTAGCCACTGGTTCCTATGGAATTTGCAGCTATTGTAGTCGCCATTCTCCCAGCAGCAGGGCACCATAGCATCAGAAAGAAGCAGCATCTGCTGGAGTTAGGACTCTCCAACAGGCCTTGCAGGGTGCTAGGATTTGGAGCCCTATAGCAACAGCTGTTAAAGCTGCTGTTCCATCCAGCTCTTGAGGCTGTGGTGTCGGGTTTCAGATTTGAAAGCAGCCAGACAGGGCTGTGGGCCTGTGATACCTGAGCCTTCTGGTCTCCAAGGCTTGGCGGCTCTGGAGTAATTCTTGACATGGGATCTTCAGCTCCTTGTTCCTGGCTCCTCACAGTCTTCTGCCCTGTCTAGATGTCTTCCTCTTTCCTCCGCTCTGTTCCACACAGGTCAGTGTCTCTGCCAACTCTGTGTCACTCCATTGCTGCTGCCACAGCTGCTCTCTCAGTGCTACTGGAGTGGCTGGGAGGCAGCGCCCTCTGCACAGCCACTACTACTGTTCTCTCTTCTGCCACTTTTTCTGCCTTACCATTTCAGCTGGGTCTAGTAATGAAAAGGTCAAAAGCAGGCAGGAAAGGAATCTCACTCAAGAGAAACATTTTATTGTTCCCGGTCCTAACACCAGGAGACAGCACAGGAAAGGGTCTCTGGGCTGGTAGCCTGCTTCTACAATCAGAAAAGTGACCTGGAAAGGGTGCAAACACCATTCATGGTAGACCCTAATGCAGATGAATGGTCTTGCTTGTACTAGTTATGGTAGACTTAAGCAAAGGAGAATCTAGCCATCAAGATGATTCTGTTGCGCCACTGGGGGAAGTGTCCCCCACCCCCACGTGGTTATCTAGAGTTTGTCTAAGCTTGTGAGGGAGGAAAATCTTGCACAACTTTTGTGGAACAATCACAGTCAGCATACTGCACTTCCTGGTCCCCGTTGCATCTCTGTTACTCACTGCAGCTTCCTCAATGCCTCTGTTAAGTCTTCAAATCTGTCAGAGGGGCATGCAGTCAGTCTAGATGACTACAGTCCTATGTCCCAGACAGGCAGGTTGCCAGGAAAGAGTCTAGCACCCTTCAATCAGGGAGTCAAATTGCCTTGGACGACAATATCTTAGTTTTTATAAAGGAAAAGCAAATTTTGAAAACAGTGCTTACAGAAAACATGAACATGAACAGTGGTCTAACAGCATTTAATAGTCTCCTGATAGTGTTCAATTCCTGCCTGAGGGTTGCTTCTAACTTGTTTCAAACTTACTAATAAGAGAAAAGGTGAACATCTTCTTTTAAAATTTCTATAAAAATTGCATGAGTATGAATCTGATTAAAGCACTTCTAATGGTTATTTCTAGAAATTAATACTATCAGAGAGAACTATTGAACCAGAAAATAAGGGGGCGCCCAGCTGATTAGAAGTGTGACTGCTAAACCTGGTCTCTGTTCTGTATGTTCTTCCTACCTCCAATTCCACCCATTAAACACACATTTGGGGATTCACTGGAAAAACTCGATCAAAGATTCCACTCGCATCCCTTCGGCTCTACAAGGAGGTGGCACCCCGTCCCTAGAGCCACTTGCTGCTATTTTAGACCTGTGTTTTTGAGTCTTACCAGCACCAGCATCCTGTCTCAGAAATATGGAAAAAAATCTTCAAGCCATCTTCATTCTCCTCATCTCGGCAAAGCAAATTTTCAAGCTATTTCAGTGTAACTATAGCAACAGTGCTTTTTGTTCACAAACAAGAGATTTGGGCTAGATATTAAAAATACAGGCCAGGACAGTAAAAATAACAGTGGACCAGAGGTCAGGGGTTGAGTTTTAACAGCAGACCGGTCTCTGTGCTATGAAACTTGCTTGCTCCCTATAGAGAGATTGAGTCTCCAAATTTTACATCCGATTTTTCTTGAGAGGCTGATGGTTTCATGCTCTTGATATGCATGAAAATGTATTTAAGTGGCATCTAGCCAATCAGCAGTGGAGCTGGCCTTCTGTAAGGTCCAGTCCTAGTTTCACACACTTAACACTATAATCCATCATTCTTGGTCATCCTGTCTGTGTCCAAGCAGACTTACAGCTGAAAGTTTATGGGAGACCAACTAAATTGCATAATGAGCCATAATCTCCTATTTGATTAGCTGGGTGCGTTATAAGTGCTTTTTGACATCCTTGCTCTGCCTAAGGCAGACACAGAGGGATTATAGGCACAATCTCTGAAGCTCTAAATGCTGAGCTTCCTCTATTTACCTGGACCAATGACAGCCAATTGGAGATGCTTCTAAGATTAGAGATCCTTCTCAGCTCTTGTGGGCACTAGAACAAGGGATCCTTAGAGTATTACTCTGTGGAATTAAATGAGATAGCCATCTTAAATTACCTAGTAGAGTGACACAGGACTCACAGTAGGTGTCTAAAAATAGACTCTGCCCTAATTTTTATTCTTATTCAACCTGGGGATAAAACTGAGACTTGAAAATTAGGTAGGAGCCCAAGGACATTCATGAGGTGAGGTTAACTCTTGCCTGGCTGATGCTCTGTTCCTTCCCCAAGCTCTGACATCCTAATGTGGAACCTTTTTATGCATGGCGTCATTTCCAGCTCACGTTTCCACTCTTCACAAACATTTCATGGAATTTCTAACCAAGTGTGACTGTTAGCTTTAATTGTCAACTTGACACATCCAAGAATCACCTGGGATGGTGGTTTTAATGAATAATTGTCTATACTGGTTTGGTGTGTGGGCATATCTATATGGGATGGTCTTAAGTGATGTGGGAAAACTCATCTTTCATCACCCACAGGAAGTGGTACCATTCCCTAAGCAGGGTGTCCCTAACTGGGTAACAATGGAGAAATCTAGCTGAGAACAAGCACTTGAGCATGCGTGCACTCATTATCTCTGCATTGAAGTTCTTGCCTTGACCTCCCAACTGTTCCATAGAAGTGTAAGATGATATGAATCCCTTCCTCCCCTAAGTTGCTTCAAGCCATAGTATTTTATCACAGCCACAGAAATGAAATTAGAAAACAAATGTAATACATATTAATTTCTTCAGTAGAGTTCTATTATAATTCAGCACTGGAAATATTTGACTTACGTATGTTCCCTGAGTAGAAGTCTTTTCACAGTTGTTCATTTTCCATTTCTTGGAGTTCAGATCGACTATGCAACACCGAAGTCTCGCTGTGTTATTGATCACACAGGTGCCTGGATTCATAACTGGATCTGATGCCACATTGAAAGCCTCCTTACCTGCCTACAAACACTTCCATAGCTCTTTGGTGGTTCTACAGATTTACTCAAGAAAAACAAACAGCAAAGGCAAACATTTTAATTCTCAAGCTGACATTGGGAAAACTGGATTCTGTCAGGTTCTTCTGTTTATGAGTTACAAGACTTGAGGGAATCTCAGCTTTTCTATGTAAACTGAGAACAGTTCTCCAAGTAAAACTGTAAATGTGTTCACATTCTTAGATCAAATGTTGCTAAGAATTCACAAAGAAAATCAAGTGATGCTTGAAGAAACACATATCTCCTTAAAAGGATGGTGCTTTTATTTATTTATTTTTAGCATAATTAAATCAATTTACTTCATCATTTGAAGGACGCCATGTTACACTTGATATTACTATGACAGAGTGTCTGATGGATGGTGCTTTTAGTAACAGAAATTACCCAGCATAAGTCAACTGTATATGATGACAAATAATTGATGAACAACATTAAAATAATACTTGGGAGAGCATGTATTATACCAGCTGTTTTATACTGTCAGGAACAAAAACTCCAAATTGACTGTATTTCCGAGGATAAACTCTGTGATCTTCAGAAGTTATTTAATTTTTTTTATCTTAATTTCTTGACTTATAAGAACAAAGTTCACATTACCCAATTGGGGGGGGGTACTTTTAAAGTTCCTTGGTACCTGGTGAGCTTTTAACAAGAACACTGGGTATTATTATATAGAAATTTCATGTTACAAATGATTCAAAATTTTATTCACAGAGCTATATAGTGCATATGCAGAAGGAGCACATAGTTCATAAAAACTCCTTATAGGGTTTCACTTCTTTTTTTTTAACATTTTTTTATTGATGCTTTGTGCATTTCATACATCATGTTCCAATTCAGTTCAGGCATATTTCCCTTTCCCTTCCCCCCACCCCCACCCCATCCCAGATCATGCATTCCGCCATAACTGTCCTGCATCTTTCAGTTTTTTTATTTTCATTTTTTAGCTATAAGTGATAATCCATGAGTACAAGCATCCTTCATGCAAAACCAATTTGCAGGCTGTTGTGCCCAAACCCCCACAGCCCCACCTTCCAGCAAGGGGTGAGGGGTTGTATGCTCAATCAAGTTGATCAAATGAGTGTCCAGATGACATTGCTGTAGTTTCACCATTCACCCCAATCGCAGCCCTTACATTCTACCACACCCCCTCTTCCGCAGATTGTTCCCTAGGCTTAGAAAAGGGGCACAGGTGGATGAGAAGCAAAACAGTCCACTCTCTCTGGAGCTGTTGTCTTGGACTCTGGTCAATTCTGGCTGTTTCCTTTCTTGGGCTGACAGTTTGTCCAGGAATAACCTTTCGATCCTACTAATGAAGCACAAGCAATTAGATATATAGGTATTTAAACAGCACTAATAGTTATGGTAGGTTACTTTGGTATAGACACATATGTTTGGATGATATGTTAATCCATGAATTACATTTTTTCCTGTTAATATATGACAGGGTCTTACTGTGGCTTATAACATCTCCTAACCTGTAGAGGATGTAAGCTTGTGGCATCAGCCATGGGTTATTCCTCCAAGGAGAGAGCCAATAGCCAATTAGATTTGGGATATACAGGCATATGGCTGCCTCTGCTGCACAGTATTTTCAGGCCGGTGACGAGTTGTAGCTGGTGCTGACAGTGTTGTCTTGCTTGACTCAGGGAGACCCGAATTTGCTTTCTTGGTTTTGCGGCCTTTGGTAACACTCTCGTGTGTTCCAGAGCCATCTTTCACTTCATGTGTGGGTCTCAATACCATCTTCCTATATAATTGTCAGGTCTTCGGGGGGGGACAGCAGGGCCTTATCGCCTCTCTTCTTGCAGGTATCCCCGTTTAGAGGCACGGAGCCTTTACCCTTTGTGGGGGCCTTGGGCTCCCTGGCCAAAATCTCCTGGCAGAATAATCCCATCTGTACACTTGCATGTCAGAGCTCCTGTATTGATATATTTTGCTTAAGTGCATCTCTTAAGGACTTTTAGTATTATATTTGGTTATGAAAAACAGGAATAATCCTTTTCACAGTTCTTATTGTCTAATTAATTCAATTAAAAAAGGCATTTTTTACCAGTTTTATAAGAGATTACCTCTTATAATAGTTGTCTCCAATTTACCGTTGGAGAGCGACCTCATCATTGTCATTTTTCTCCTTGTATATGGGGGGGGGGGCGAAAGAAAGTCTTTCATTATCAAACCTTTGCATCACCTAGAAGGTAAGTTTAAATAGGACTCATTATAAATAGTTGTTACAGTAGGATCCACAGAGGAGTTCAATGTTTATGGCCTCTGAATGGCTTTTCTTCTTCCCTTTTTTTTCAATGGTCAGACGGTTCAACCTTTCAGTTGGCACTTTCGGTACATCCTACTCAATGCCAAACCTGTATCTTTTCTTTCTCAGACCGTTGAGTTGGTGGACATTTTGTCCTGTTGGAACCCACAAAACTTTGTAGTTCGTTTTAAGTTTGAATTGCACAACTTTTCGCCGAAACGAAACGGTTTCATGTCTTCTGTATCACCCCCACCCGTTTTTTTTTAACCCTTAGTCTCCAGAAGACATTTTATTTCTACATAACTATCAAACACCACAGGGTGGAATCAAGGCACAGATTTATCAAATTCACCCATGGTTTTTTGGGTGACTATATGTCACTAACTTGGGAAGCAAACTTACTTTTTAAGTTAAATCATCATAAAAGTAATGCTTACAAGGGGGATTACGTACAACAGAGAAGAAGACAATTATAGAGGACCACTTTGTATGTGCCATTCCCCCAAGTATTGCTCTAAGATTTTATGTAAAATAAATGTGGGCAACAGCGATTTTATCTCCATTTAACTCAGATTGCATTACCATCTTATCGAGTCTGTACACCAGTGTTTAATATACACATTATTTACTTTTACTAAGTCCTCAATACCATGTATCCTGTAGACAGTTGTCTAGTCTAAGCAAAACTGGGTGCTTGTTGAACTCACATCAACCAAATATGCAATAATCGAATTATCTTACCCCCGTGGTACATCTCCCACCCCTACCCCCTCCCAATTCACCACTTCAGTCCCTTTTTGATGCAGTCTCAGTCTTTCTGTTGTTGTTCTTTTCCTATGCATCCCTCTCCACGAGAAATATTTATAATGGGTTATTGGTACTAGCATCCATATGAGGGACACCATTTGTCATTTTGTTTTTCTGGGACTGTGTTACTTCCAACTTACACCTAATGTTTCAGCTCCATCCATTTACTGCAAAGTTCATGATTGGTTGTCCCTTTACCAATGCCTAGAACTCCATTGTATACAGATCAACCACATTTTCTCTATCCACTCGTCAGTTGAGGGGGCACCCTGGGGCTGGTTCCTCTTTTTGCTATTGAACAGAGCTTTGCATAGTTAAAACATAGCTGTGCATGTATCTCTGCAGTAAGATGAGTCTTGTGGGTTTATATACAGGAGTGGTTCTGACTGGTTCAAATGGAAGGCTCATTTTGCGTCTTCTGAGTGGTTCTCCACACTGCTTTCCTAGTGGCTGTACCACGTTTATTTTCCCACCAGCAATGGATGCGGGTTCCCCTTTCCCCACAAACCTCTCCAGCACTGGTATCATTCGTGTTCCTGCTCCTAGCCAGTCTTATTTGAGTAAGGTGATATCTCAAAGTTGTTTTAATCTGCATTTCCTACTTATCAGAGTCGGATGCTGAACACTTCTTTAAGATGTTCTAGGCCATCTCTAATTTCCTCCTCTGTGAAAGTCTCTATTCAGATTTTTGCTCCATCCTTTGAAGTGTTTCATTTTGTTTCTTTCTTCTTCGTTTTTTGAGTAGCTTGTAACTCTGGAAATTAATGCTTTGTCAGATGTGTCTGCAGTGCAGGTTTCCTTCCCACTCTGTGGGTTTTCTCTTAAACTTCACTTTTTTGTTTCTTTTGAGTACAGAAGCTTTTGAGTTTAAATGAGTCCCATTTGTCCAATTGTTGATCTTATTTCTTGTGCAGCTACTGTTGATTTAGGAAAGTCTTTCTCCTTACACCTATGTCTTGTAGTCTGCTGCCAAATTCTCTTCTATCACCTCCAGAGTTTGCGGGTTTCACGTTGAGGTCTTTTGTCCATTGGAGTTGGACCTTTGTACAAGGTGAGAGGTCGGGGTTTAACTTCATTCTTCTCCAAGTGCGGTGATTTCAGTTTTGCCAACACCACTTGCTGAAGATGCTGTCTTTTCCCCCTTGTGTCTTCTTGGCCCCCTTGTCAAATAGAGGTGGCCTTAAATTGTATGAGCTCAGTTTTGATCTTCAGTTTACCTTCCATTGGTCAAACTTGTCCTGTTTTTGCGCCCCAGTACCCAGGCTTTGCTGTTTTTATGACTATCGCCCCTGCTAGTCCTTTAGTTTGTTTTATGTTTCTCGGTTCTCGACGATCCCCCCCTGATTGCTATTTTCACTGAGCGTTGCTCTGGCTAATTCGGGGTCTTTTGTTTCACCAAATGAAATTGAGGGATTTTTTTTCCAAGCCTGTGAAGGAACTCTTAGGGATTTGACTAGAATTGCATAAAATCTGTATACGAGTTTAGGTAGAATGGACATTTTTACTATAATTTATTTCCCCCAATCCATGAGCATGGCCGGTTTGTCTCCATCTTCGATGTCTTCCTCAATTTGCTTTTTCAGGGTTTTTTAAATTTTTGTTGTAGAGATCCTTGTTGTGTCTTTGGTTATGTTTGTTCCTAGGGATTTATTGTTTTTGCGGCTATTGGGAGTGGTGGGAGGGTCTCCTTGTAGTCCTTCTTCAGTTGCTTGGTTGTTGGTGTTAAAGAAAGGGCTACTGTTTTGTCTCTAGAATTTATTTTGTATTCCTCGCCACTCGTACAAAAGCTCTTAATCATTTCTATGGTTTTTCTGGTGGAGTTCTTAGCCCTCCTTAGGTTAGGACACATCATCTATCAGCAAAGCAAAAAGGGATAGCTGGCCTTCCTCTTTTCCACTAGAAACTCCTTTTCTAGAATTCCATTTTCTTGCCTTATTGCCCTAGCACGGGTTTCCATCTCTATATTGAAAATGAGTGGTGATAGGAGGCAGCCTTGGCCGAGGCCTACCTTTAAGGGGACTGTTCTGGGGGTGTTCCTTTCCCCATTTATGCTGATATTGGCTGTGGGTTTCCTGTATATGGCTTTGATTACATTGAGGGAATGATCCCTCCAGGACCAATTCCCTCCAGGACTTTAAAACATGAAGCAGGATATGCTGGATTTTGTCAACGGCTTTCCTCCGCATCAAAATTGAAAAGATGGTGTGAGTTTTTGTCCCTTTCAGTCCATTGATCTATGTTTGATGAATGTTTATTGATTTTCGTATGTTGAACCCATCCGCTGGCATGTCTGGTTATGACATCCAGCTTCGGTCAGGATGGAGAAATTGTCTCTTGATTGTGCAATGCGTGTATTGGAGCCTTTGGACCAGAATCCTGTGTGGTATGAATTTTGGCATCTGTGTTCATTGCAGCGGAGAATCGAGAGGTCTGAATAGTCTCTCCTTTTGGGTTGTAATCTTCCAGTTCCTGCGTATGTGACGTTAGTAGCGTGAAACGCTTGGTCTTCATGAAGGAATCGTGGAAGAGAAGGCGGCGGTTGTTCCCTGCCCGTAAATATTAGAGTAAGTCTGTTAAAGTGGTAATTGGATGTAGTCGTATTGTTGTAGTCGTTTCGACATCTTTTTTATAGAAGTATATGCCGTGGTGTGAAACCAATACACGACGGCCTGGGCTTTTTTTTTGTTGGGAGGCTAGCTTTAACAGTCTATACGGGATTTCAGTTCGCCATACTGTTGGTACCGTTCAATAGGCTGTCGATCTCTTTTGGTTGAGACTTTGGGTTGATTACCAGGATTTCAGAAAATGACAGGAATCTTTCCATTTAATCTAAAAGGTTATTCACAACTTAGTAGAAATAAAAGACTTTATTTGCCAAAGTAGTCCTGTTGATTGTTTCTGATCTTTTCATGTACTGTTGTGACATATTTCACTTTCAGTCAACAGATTCTATTGTTTGGAAAGTTGTTCCCTTCTTTCTTTTTTGGGTTAAAACTGGCCGAGGTCTGTTATCTTGTTTTTTTCGTCATACAGAACCAACTTTTATCGATTTTTGATTTTTTTGTATGTTTATCTTTGTTTCTATTTCATTAAATCTTGACCTCTGAGAGCCAGTATTTTTGATTTATTCTTGAATTCGCTCTCTGTTTAGATGCATGTGTTGTTGGACGTCTCCAGTATTTTTAGCTTGACAGTGGTTAGATCTATTCACAATTGTGCTACTATTCTGCTTATTTTGCCTAATGTACGGAAACTTAGAGCTATAAAACGTCAATACCTCTTAGGATGCGTTTTAAAGTCTGTCATACGAATACGAGATTGTAGCCTGCTAGATTGTGAAGTTGTATTATCATTGTCATTTCAGTTCCAGGAATGGGTTGTTAGTTTCTTTCTTCCTTCCTTACCACTATTATTCAGGATGTTTTTGTCTCCATGTTTCTCTGATTATTTTGTAGTGTACTTATTGCACCTAATTGTGATGCTTTGTAATTATTATAGAATTTTATTTCTAACCTGTGGTCTGAATTAGAACATGACATGAAGATTATTTCAATCATTGTCCTATTTGTTGAGTTTTTTTCCTGTGTCCACGATGATTAAGTTGGTCGATTTTAGCGAGTAGATGTTCAATGATGTGCTGAGTTATGAGCAAAGTGTAATTCCTATCAATGGTGTTTGAGTGAATATTACGAAGAATTAGCATCTTGCTGTGAAAGGTCCATTTGGTGTATTGGTCTTTAGTTCCGATGTCTCTCTGTTCCTATCTTTGTCCTGTTGATCTTTTCTAATGGTAAACGGACTTCTTAAAATGGGGTATTGAAAGTCACCTAGTATTAGTAGTTGTCTGAGGTTAGATTAATCTGTGTTGCCTTCGCGGATCCTGATAAAAAAATTGATACCCCTTATAAGTTTTTCGTGCGCATCCTCTCGTTTTGATTAAGATGCATAACAAATTTAATGATTGTGAATCGTTTATCCATTAATGTTCACTAGTTAAAGATGGTAAAGATGGCCACCTGTTCTGTTTGGTCTCTTTTGATTTCTTTTGCTTTGAAAGTCTATTTTGTCCTGATTAGAGATATGCCCGAAATCCTGCATTTCTTTTTTGGTACATTTTGCATGAATACTTTCTTCCCATCCCTTCACCTTAAGTTGTGCCTATCCTGAAATTGAGAATGGGTTTTTGTAGACAGCATATAGATGGGTTTTGTTTCCTAAATCCATTCTCCCCAGCTGTGCCTTTTGATTGGGGAGTTTGCGCCCATTAATATTTTAAGGTTATAATTGAGAAGATGGATGTTGCTTCCCTTTCACTTTTGTAAGCGCGATTTGGACTTCTGAGCCTCGTGATTTTGCCTTCATGTTTTGTTTTCCGATTATGTTTCTTTATCTCAAGGTGTTTGAGGTCTTGTTGCCTCCTCTCTTCTCGCCCTTTGAAATTCGACTCAAGAATTTATGAAGAGGTTGGTTTTCCAGACAGTATTCCAATCATCTTGTTTATGTCATGGACCAGACTTTTTCTCTCTCCTTCAACTAATAGTCGAACATTTTTGCTGGGTAAAGTATTCTGGATTCTGGTTAGCCGATAGATTTACCACTGGGATGCTTTGCTCCATGTTCTTACTTGCTGTTAATGTTTGTTGAGGACGAGACAATCAGTTGTGATTCTTGAATGGGGTTTCTCCGTTGTATGGAATGTGGTTCGTTTGTTTGGTAGCTCTCAAGAATTTTTCGTCTTTTTGTTTGGGCTCGAGCATATTTTAAACTATGATATTGCGTTTTGGGGTGTTTCTTTTCTGATACTTGTGTATTTCCGGGGCCTGATGTGCTTCTTGAGTTATGGGTGGGGTCGAGTGTTTTAGTTTGGGGAAATGGGTTTCATTCTATTAGGTTGATCGACGGTGAAATGATCAGGATGAGCAGTTTTGAGGACGCATCGACTATGCCTCTATTGTATGGGACGGGGGAGCGGTTGCTTCAGAGGTGACCAGGTATTTCGGTGGAACACGTTGATGTGGGATTAAGGTCAGAAACTTGTATGTGAGTGTAGTGGTTAGTAGGGGGACGTGAATTTATTTGTTCTCATCGACTGGAGATGCTTCCTTTCGATGGGGTACGATTCAGCGGTGTAGAGGTTACTCGGGCTTGCTTGACGGTTTTTCATTCCTTGTTTATGGTTTTCTTTAGTATTTCCGTGTGTCCTTTTTGAGCTTCGCAGATCTCTTCTTGGTGCTTCTTTAATCTCTTCTTGGTGCTTTCATTTCATGGGTTGGCTTCCTTTTTCAGTTGTCTTTCTACTTCCTTCTAGTAGTTGTTTGTTTTTTTCCCCCATCTAGTTCTTTGTGGAATTCTTTGATTGTTCTTTTAGTACTTTCCGAAGTTTTGTCATTTGTATACACTCTAGCGTAACTTTTTGAGTTTTTCGTCCCTCTCTCTAGCGTCCGTTTTGAGTTTTTGAGTTCTCTGTATTCCTTTTCTTTTTTTCTCCCTTCTAGTTTTTCTGGAGTTTGTCAATCTGTTCCTCTAGTTTCTATCTGATGTTTGTTCATTATATCACTCTAGGTCCTTTTTGTAGTTTCATATCTCTCTTTAGTTCCTCTGAATTCCTCTTTATGTTCTTTAATTCTCTGCATAGTTCTGCCATTATTCCTCTAGATCTGTTCCTGGGTACTCCTCCAAGGGGTTCCCCATGTAGCTATCTCCTACTGGTTTGGTAGGGCTTGGTGCAGGATTTTCCTGTTCCTTTCCCCTGTTGTCCCTTCGTGTGTCCCTTGCATGTGGGTTCCCTCTTTGTGGTTCAGATCACAAATACCTTTTCACTATGTTAGGGATGGTTTTCTTTCCTCCTTCAGATGCTTTTTTTTTTTTTTGTCCCCCCTTTCCTCCTCCCTTGTTTATGGAGTATTGACTTGTCTAGTTTTCAATTTTGTAAACCACTCTTCTTTCTTGTTCTGAAGGTTCTCCAAAAAAAAAGTCCACTTGGATTCTCACCAATCCGGGGGGGGGGCGGGGGGGGAATCTGCCTGACCTAGCCCGCGCCCAGGCAGCCCGCCCACAGGTGCAGAGCACTGGCCTGACCCTCTGGCCCCGGCGCCAAAGTAAGACGTAGGGCAGTCCCGCCCAGAGACACGACCCCCTAGCTGTGCCCCGGATCGAGCCGACCTGCAAAGATGCTTGCCCAAGTGACTTCCTGGCTGCCCGCCCACCAGGATTTCACTTCTTTAGAAGAAAAGACTCATTGAAACAGTTAGTCCAATGTGCTATTAAAGATAATTAAGACCTTATCACCCACCTTCTCAATCTGCCCTTCTCACACTGAGACATTATCTTGGAGTCAGAACCAGCCTCCCTATTTAGTTCTTATGTCATACATAAAACTTACATGCTGGGGTTGGAGAGATGTTCCATAGTTAAGAGCACTGGCTGCTCTTGCAGAGGGCCCAGGTTTGGTTGCTTGCACTGCCTGTAACTCCAGTTCCAAGGGATTTGGTGCATGACATGGTGAACTTGCAAACAATACATTCATACACATAAAATAAAAATTTTAAAATGTAGAATCCCTGTATGTGTGTTGAATCTTTCTCTACAGAGGGAGAGGTCTATAGGGAGCCTGTAATGTCACGTGACTACTGCCTTCTAGCATGAGGTCTTCCAGAAGGGGTATGCAGTCCCTAGCTCTTCTTTTGTGTAGTACCATGGATTTTCAAATGGAGCCCTTCAAAGACAGCTCTCTTCTTCTGTGTAAGCTCTGCTGCCCTGCCCTGTGGCTGCCAGGCATGCAACATCCACTTCTCTGCAGATGCTCAGTCATCCTTTTAAACTGACACATGATTGGGTGATTTTCAAAACAGGTACTTGAGCCTCATCCCCTCTTCAGTTCAAGCCCAGAGAGTGGCTGGCTGCTTCATCTTCCTCTTCGCTCTGGCGTGTGATGGAGTCAGACTCAGCATCAGCACTCACTCACTCACTCCCAGACCTGCCTCAGGTCCCAACCCTTAGATGCGTCACCTTCTGCTGGGTGCCTCCAGGTGTGCTTTAAGTCTCCTCCCCTTGGGTGAGTTCAAGAGGAAAGTTCAGTTCTCTCTTTCTAAAGTGCAAAAAACCCCAAGTCAGGACTGAGAGGATGCCAAATAGACTTTCCCCAGCGTCTTCTCACTTGGCTTCCTCAGGGCCCTGAGAGATTTGTAGGACTGGGTTTACAGAGCTAAAAGCAAAGAATGACTAATGCCGGCTGCGGCTGCGCTGATTACCACCAGCAATATACATGAACTTTAGGACCTGACATTGGGGTAGGAGAATTCTTCAAATGACTACATTATTACCTACTAAATCTTTGACACAGGAAAGATCCAGTTTTAGTATGCTAGTAGGTTGATTTTCAGTAAATTTCAGGAAATAAATAAATGCATAAACATAGACAAGGTCTCTAAATTTTATATGGTCCAGTCTTTCATTTTATAGATTACAAGTTATAATAACTCAAATACAAACTTTCTTTAAGTGACACCTTAGACAGATTACAGTGAAGGCGAAGATGGAGAAATGGAATTGGAAGTCTTGAAAGAACAGTCTAGAAATCTGGGCTGCTTCCAGCACCTGTGTCAGCATAAATTTCCATACAGTGTTAGCACCTTTGCTTTTGGTAAAAGAAGCCAATCATTTTAACAGATTGACATTCAACATAAAATAAATGAAAGCTACCAGTGATTACCCTGTTTGGGTTGCAGTGCAGAAAACATAGCTATTTAGGTGGCAAGCAGCCCTTGCCTCCCACCAGGTAAGCCCACACTATTGAACTGTAAAAGTTGAAAGTTTGGTTCACAGTCCCTCTTTTAATCTGTGTACTGAAAAACACCAATACTACTATAACATGAAGGACTGTGGCTAAAAAGGAAAGAAAACTGTCTACAATCCAGAAATTACAAACGTTCCTTAGTAACTCTCCCTAAGCTTGTGTGTCTCTAAACAAGCACCACACTGTAGATCATGCAGGGAAACGGCCAGTTGAAGCCCCAAGCTTGATATGGGAATATAAATAACTCGGGATTGCTTCATTGGCTAGAAAAGCAGATGCCTGGGAATATTCACTTGGTCCCAAATAGGATGGATCAATGAACAAGATCTAAGCATTCATCCTGGTGCCCATTTTAAAGGATAAGCAGTTCCTGGTGTGGTGATGGAATGTGGTTTAACAAAGACCTTGAAGGTCTGTGGGTGACTCTAACTTTAACCAAGTAGATGGAGTCCATGGTGAGCAACCCTGAAAAATTAATATATTAAAGGATATCTGGCTAAGAAAATCTTTAGTGACCTTCCCAGCCCTTAAAAGACCGATTCAAGTTCTACAGCTTGTTGCATAGACTTGGGTGATTAGACTACTGCTAGCCTCCCCAACGTTGTCTCTTACCCCTTATTAATGTAAGTCTTGTATTCCAGCCCATCCTAAATGATTTTCTATCTCTTAAATGCTACCAAGGTATGTAGTTTCCAAGATTTGTTTGTAATTGTTCTTGCTGACTATAACATACACAGGTTTATGTATCATCACAAACACTTATAAATATCAAATAACAGGGCCGGAGAGATGGTGCAGCAGTTAAGAGCACCAGATGCTTTTGGAGAGGACCTGGGTTCAATTCCCAGAACCCACATGGTGGCTAACAACTGTCCTAACTCCAGTTCCAGGGGATCCAACGCCTTCTGAAACCATGTGCATTTCACAACATGGGTCCACTTAGACACATGCAGGCAATACACTAACACACATAAAATAAAAATAAATAACCAAGTAAATATAAAATAACAAGAGATTGGGTATAGTACTTTCTCCTCACCTCAAATTGCTTTTCCTACACTCATCTCCTGTGTACTCTTTCCTGTCTCATGGGCTAAGGTAATGAATTTACCCTTCCTTTGCCTACACTCATCTCCTGTGTACTCTTTCATATCCCATGGGCTAAGGTAGTGAATTTTCCCTTCCTTTTCCCTGATTATCCACATCCTTTAACCCAACTTTTAAATACATTCAGGTTTCGAACTTCATAGGACTTCTACTACTAAGTCCTTTGGTATGCGACATCATCATTCTCTCTCCTATATGTTCTGGCCCAACATTTCTTTTTTTTTTAAATTTTTTATTTATTTTTGTATGTGTATGAATGTACTGTCTGCATGGAATTTTGTGCACCCGTGTCGTGCAATGCCACAGAGGTCAAAAGAGGGCGTCGAATTCCCCTGGAACTGGAGTTAAAGACGGTTCTCAGCCGCCATGTGGGTGCTGGGGATCAAACCCTGGTCCTCTGCAAGAGCAGTAAGTGCTCTTAACTGCTAGGCCATCTCTCCAGCCCCATGGCCCAACATTTCTAACTCACCTTCCTTCTGCTGTTTGAGCATAGTGCGTTTTCAGCATAGTGACTGCTCCCTTCTGCCTTTAAAAGGCTTACAGTCTTTTCAGCATAGTGACTGGGGACAATGTTAAAACAGAAGTTAAATGTTTTCATTCTTTGGCCTGGAATCCAATGATTGATTGTCTTTGTTTATACAATAAAACTCAAGGTCATGTCAATGGCCGGTCAGCCCTGAGTGCTCCACCTTCACCTGCTTTTGTTTTCAGACACCTTGCATCTTCTTTGATAGCCACAACTGTTGAGATTCCCCCACTACGAACCAAACTTAAACACTGTGAAGGCAGAGTTTTTCTCTACATGACTACCGTTGTGTTTGCAAAAGAACTAGGGCAGCAACTAGCACTCACCAACAGCTCAAAATATTTTTTATCATGCTTTGTATCGTGCGTTTTTAAATCTCATAGCTTATAATATTTGCTAAGAGTCTTGTTTATGATTACAACTCTAACAAATGAGTTATCTAAGTTTCAAATCCAAGTTCCTCTGCCTAATCTTAAAGGATGCCTTTGCTGTCACAGAAACTTGACTACTTCATAGTCCAAAGTATCTTCAGCTTCCTCTGTGCTCTGCGAAGTATGCCATAGTTAATCTCACACTACTTGAATTTTTCTAAATTTCTCCACCCATGCTAGCTATACTCTACTTGTCTAGGATCTGGTTAACCCAAATGATTACAGCCCCAGGCCAAGAAAACAATGATAATGTAACAATGTATCTTTGGCAGCAGAGACTGCTTGTGATCAAATAGATTGATATATTGATCCTGGCAGATTCAGAAATTTGTTCTACCTTCATTCTAAAGCAAATAAGAAGATGAAACCATTCCAGAATCCAATTGCTTTTTATTTCCAGAAAGTGACTTACTGATGAGAGAGAGAGAGAGAGAGAGAGAGAGAGAGAAACTCCAAATTTTACTTACTGAACTTCAAATATCTGTTAATTACTGTTGCAAAGAAAATTAATGTTGTCATGATTTTTTATAAAAATACACAAGATATATTTAAACTGAATGCCAAAAATTTCAATAAACATAGAAGTATATACAAACAGAAGGACAAAACAAAAAGTCAAAAGGTGGAAAAAATATAAAGATAGCACGATATTAAACTACTAAAATATTAATAATGTCAATGTAACGCTATATTATGTTTAGGGGTTCACATTTTTCCTCTAATTTCACATTATTCTAAAATATGAATATATACCTTCTGCCCATATGCATTAATTACCATGCCTGAAAGTAAGTGGTAAGTTAATTCTAGGGTTCATTAAAATATTCACATTATAATATCACAGTTGCTTTCAGATAGAAAGAAATATAACAATAACATTGCTCAGCTTTTCTTTCAATTGGGGGATTTGGTGTTAGCATCCACAAATGAGGGAAACAATTCTCCATTTGTCTTTCTGGGACTGTGTTACTACACTTAGCATAATAGCTTCAAGTTCCATCCATTTATGCTCAAAGTTCGTGATGTCATCTTTTTTTTTTTTTTTTTTTTTTTTTCTTTTCAAGACAGGGTCTCCCTGTAATCCCAGCTGTCCTGGACTCACTCTGTAGACCAAGCTGGCCTTGAACTCACAAAGATCCACCTGCCTCTGCCTCCCAAGTGCTAGGATTAAAGGCGTGTGATGTCATCTTTCTTTACCGCTGCATAGAACTCCATTGTGTAGATGTACCACATTTTTGTTATCCACTCATCAGTTGAGAGGGATTTAGGTTGGTTCCAACACTTCACTATTGTGAAAAGAGCTGCAATACACATAGCTGGGCATGTATCTTTGCACTAGGATGAGTCTTGGTATATACTCAGGAGTGTTATGGCTGGATCAGGTGGTAAGTTCATTTTGAGTTCACTGCTTTCCATAGTGGTTGTATATTCCCAATAGCAGTGGATGAATGTTCCCCTTTCCCCACAACTTATCCAGCATTTGGTGTCTTTTATTTTCTTGATCTTAGCCAGTCTTATTGGAGTGAGATGTTATCTTAGAGTGGTTTTAATTTGTATTTACTTAATTATTAAAGACGTTTAACACTTGTTAAGATATTTCTCAGCCATCTTTACTTCCTCATTGGTGAAGTCTCTGTTCAGCTCTTTTCTCCATCTTTTGAAAATTGAATAAGAAAACTTCTTAGAAGTTTCTACATTAGTCTGCAAAGCTACACACTGTCATGGTGATATATCTCGGAAAGAATGAGAAAATGCTGCCAATCACACACCTTCATCCTTGGTATTTCTGGATGGTATGTAATCACTTATCCTTGAATTCTCCCCTCCCACCCCCCTACCCCCTATCTCATCCAATCAGCCATCACAAGGTATCTGGCATCTTCTGCATCCTGTCACCTTCTTTAACTCACTGATGAACACGTGTTGAGAGATACTTTAGTATATATGACCTAGCCAGCTCATTTCAGGAGGATGAGCAAGTCTTTTAATCACACCATAGACAAGCCTTGTCCTTCAAAGTACAGTCCTACCCAGATAAGCCTCTGCTAATCCCCTGCTTCTTAAAATTGCCACATTTTCCCTTTAGGCAGACCATTTACTTTTAAATATTCATGACATATGAAGTAAATTTTAAAACATATTTTTATTTACTGCTAATAAATTACTATGACCCTCAGTAAAATGAAGTTAAGTGCTAGATGATAAGCCTCAATGTTTTTTGACCCTTGCCCTCTACATATGTGAGTCACCACTGTCACCTGTGTGTTTCCTATGAATTCCAAGTATTCATAGATATTTGAATTTCTTTTTCTACTTACATCTGACCTAGTGTTTCTCATGGCAGCCATGCTTTCCTAAGTCAAGGAGATCATTTAGTGTCTGTAGTGATTATTTTAAAAACAATGACTTATTTATTTATTTGTTCATTTGCGTGTGTGTGTGCGTGTGTGTGTGTGTGTGTGTGTGTGTGTGTGTGTGTGTATGTATGCCGTGGTGGGCACGTGGATGGATGTCAGAGTACAACCTGTGGAGTCAGTTCTCTCTTCTCCTTTCTCTATGTGTCTCTTGGGATCCAGCTCAGGTCCTTGGGTGCTGATCAAGTACCTCTATCCAATGAGCCATCTCAGCAGCCCTTAATTATTACTTAATAGAAACTAAACCTTGTGCTGTGTGCCTGTTCCATATTATGCTATTTAAATATCATAGCAGAGAAGGAAGGAACTTACCACTTTTTCTACCTTCTGTTATCTTCACACACTTTTACGTCTAATCCCTTTGACTTTCAAGCATTAGAACTACACCTTAGAGCATTATTACCATTATCTTTGTCTGGACTCTTCTTTCCTATGTATTCAGGATCCATTTCTTATCTTCCTTCTGGTCCGTTGTGTGACTTTTTTTGGGGAGCCCTGAACACATGCCTGCTCACCCAGATAAGGCACAGATACTAGGTCAGAAAAGTGATTCCACCCAAGTCTGTCTTGGTGAACTGATGAGTTTATGGGTGTTTCCTTCAGGAGCAGGGCTGGGGGAGGTTGACTATTGAACAGCAGCATCTCTGAGGAGCCTACCAGGCTGCAAACACTGCATCCCTGGAGCATGGTTACTCAACATGAAGCCAGCTCCACTCGAGACCCAGCAAGTTTAGAGTGGCTGGCAAAAGCATAGGTGGAGGTTGTTTCCTGATCATGGCCAAGTTATTAGGGGGCTACATCCCTGAAGGAATGAGTTCCCCAGATACAACCATTAACTGCCAATAGTCTTGTAAGAGGGCTCCCGGGCCACTCCCACATCCACGATGAAGAGCTGTCGGGCAGTTCTTATGCAGGAAATCACAGTTGCAGTGAGTTTATGATGCAGGGGCTGCATCATGTCTAGGTGTCCTTTTGCTGTGCTTCTCTCCCTCTTCTGGGTGGTGCATTCCTTCTGCCCCTTCACAAACAGAAAACTGGGGAGAAGAGAGTGTTAGTGGGGAAGGGTGGTGATGAAAGACAGCAGAATGCATGTGATAATCCTTCAATTCATTGTGTACATTATGAAACTGTCAGTGAATATTTACATGAGTCTACATGCAGTTCCCTAGGAAATGATTACTGCTTGTATAGCCTTGGGTGAGGGTCCTCAAGAATAACTCTAACTTTCTGAACTTCCTGAGTTTTGTGAGCTTCCTGAGCCTCGTTTGATGGCTTCCTGAGACATGTGAGCCTCTGTACGTTCACAAGGAAGTCACTTACTGCAAGGTCAAGCTTACTGAGTGCTTTCACTCCACTCAGTTAAGATCCTGTGCTGAGTCTTGCTGGGACACCAGCATCTCCAGCCCTGGCTTTGCTCTGTCTTAGGCTGGCTCAGGAGCAGCGTGCATCACTCATCCATCTCTCCTGTGGCATCTTCCCTCCCTGGGAGCTAAATCATGCCAATGTTTCCTCAGGGTCTTGCTGTGCAGCTTAGCTCTCAGAATAGGGCCTGGAACTCAGTGTGCATTCAGGAACTATTTCTGAATGGATGAATTCCTGAGTGATAAAGCCCCTTTTCACATCTAGTAAGTACGTTTTCATGACATTAATGCCACATTTGCACATCAGTAATTATCAGTCAGCCATGTGCTTGTATCTGAGCAGCGAACTTTTCCTGTTCTCACTCTAGGACTCCATCAATAGCTAATCTTCGGCGAGTGGCTGTGTGCCAGCCATTATTTCAAGTACTTAAATGGGTGATAAGAGGAAAACTATTGTCATTTTATATGCGAGGGAACTGAGGCTTGAAGGGGCTAGGTGACATGTTGGAAATCCCATGGGTGTCAGGTTTGGGGTTGAGAGATACTTCCAGCAGCACAATAAGAAAG
This sequence comes from Rhizomys pruinosus, assembly GCA_009823505.1. Classification (NCBI taxonomy): domain Eukaryota; kingdom Metazoa; phylum Chordata; class Mammalia; order Rodentia; family Spalacidae; genus Rhizomys; species Rhizomys pruinosus. The sequence continues at coordinate 288,494 of VZQC01009555.1, read as the reverse complement.
TTCTGTTCCTTGTTAATACGTGTTTGCATTGTTGAATGTTTCCTTGAAAATTTTTTTTTCTTCTATTCAAGCCACTATCATTTTCTCTCTTCCCAATTTCTGCACTTTAGCAGAATTTGACTTAGTAAAAAATTGGTAAATTGTGTTCTTCTTAGGCTTAGAAAGAATAAAAAAGCAGATGTAGAAAATTTACAGAAACTTAGGAAACTTTCTCAGAAGTAGATTATGCATATTTAAATCACATGAAATGTAAGTGCACAATGGAAGGACTTTATTTCTTATTTATTTACTTATTTATTTAGAGAAGAGTCTTATGTGCCACAGGCTACCCTCACAGTCACTGTGGAGCTGAAGGTGACCATGAATTTCTGTTCCTCCTGATTCTACTTCCAGAGAGCTGGGATTACAGGCATGTGCCCAGGTTATGCTGTTTTGATGATTAAACCCAGGGGCTTCTTGATTTAATTAATGGAACTATTGTTTCCTTCTTCATATAGTTGATGTGAAATGACATTTATAATTATTCCAGTTCTGTTTCACATCCCCTTTATAGAATAAACTTAGTTTTCTGTTGGAATGTTGTACATCAGTACATTTTTATAAAGAGAAACATTTTTGGTAATTGAAACAGGACAAAAAGTAGAAGACTTGATCCCCTTCCCTCAAGATTCTGCTCTTCACAGACTGTACCAAGAGTGATCACAGACTGTACCAAGAGTGGTCACAGACTGCACCAAGAGTGATCACAGACTGTACCAAGAGCTGTCACAGACTGTACCAAGAGCGATGACAGACTGTTCCAAGAGCTGTCACAGACTGTACCAAGAGTGGTCACAGACTGTACCAAGAGTGGTCACAGACTGTACCAAGAGTGGTCACAGACTGTACCAAGAGTGGTCACAGACTGTACCAAGAGTGATCACAGACTGTACCAAGAGCTGTCACAGACTGTACCAAGAGCGATGACAGACTGTTCCACGAGCTGTCACAGACTGTACCAAGAGCTGTCACAGACTGTACCAAGAGTGGTCACAGACTGTACCAAGAGTGGTCACAGACTGTACCAAGAGTGGTCACAGACTGTACCAAGAGTGATCACAGACTGTACCAAGAGCAGTCAGAGACTGTACTAAGAGCTGTCACAGACTGTACCAAGAGTGGTCACAGACTGTACCAAGAGTGGTCACAGACTGTACCAAGAGTGGTCACAGACTGTACCAAGAGCCGTCACAGACTGTACCAAGAGTGGTCACAGACTGTACCAAGAGCCGTCACAGACTGTACCAAGAGCAATCACCATCCTGGACTCCTAACACTGGATCAGTTCGTGTTTGAGGCAGGATCTCACCTTGTAGCCACAGATAGACTAAAACGGGTCTTCAGTCTTCCTGTCTCTGCCTGCTGTGTTCTGGGATCACAGGTGTGTGCCACCACATTTGCAGTTTTACTTATTTTGAATATCAAAGGAAATCAAATGATTTGGGCTCTTTTGTACAATCTCCTTTTGTTCAAGATTAAAACTGTGAGACACATTTTTGTGTGTGTGTGTGTGTGTGTGTGTGTGTGTAGCTGTCATTTAAAAAAATACTAGTTGTGGAGCAGAATTTAGTTTTATGAATAACCATGTTGTGTTCTACTCTGTGGTAAGACATTTGGCTTCTTTCCAGCTCCCATTTTTTTTACAATGAATATTCTTGCACACAGTTTTCATCTACCATATTTATGCACTCTAGAATTGTTTGGTATGAATTTGTTCAGTTTTAGTAGAAATTGACAAATGGTTTCCAAATTGTTTAAATCTATTTCTATTCATAATCACCATAAATGAGAATTCCAAATGTTTCCTGAGTTAATAAAACTCATTATTTTATTTCCTTTTTTGGGGGGTCTTTTTTAGATAGGACCTCCCTGTAGCCCCAGCTGTCCTGGGACTCACTATGTAGACCATGCTGGCCTTGAACTCACAGAGATCTGCCTGCCTCTGCCTCCCAAGTGCTGGGATTAAAGGCATGCACCATCACACTCAGTCGTACCTTTCTTTCATTTTTACCATTGTAAGAGAGCCTCAAATTTCTCTGCCACTGGAGTTATGGATGGTCTTTAACTGCCAGGTTGGTGCTGGGAATTCAAACCTGGGTCCAATGTCACTCCTTACTGCTGCCTGCCTTCTCTTCTCCAGTCATTTCTTATCTGTTTCTCTATCAGTAGTATTTATATCACTGTATACTTGTCATCTTTCAGTTTTAAATCTTATACTTTTTTATGTGTATTAGTGCACTGTCTGCATGTAGGTTGGTTGCACTTGTGTCGTGCAACGAACCTACATGTGCTGCTGAGGTCAGAAGAGGGTGTCTGATTTCCCTGGAACTGGAGTTAAAGATGGTTCTTAGCCTCCATGTGGGTGCTGGGAATCGAACCCAGGCCCTCTGCAAGAGCAGTCAGCGCTCTTAACTGCTGAGCCATCTCTCCAGCCCTAATCTTATACTATTTTATCTGGAAATGTGAGGCTATTTTTCATCTTCATTTTTACACAATTTGATGTTCACCTGCTTTCCAGAGGGTCTTTTGGTAAACAAATATAATGAGCATTTGAATAGCCTTTCAGTTCCAGATGTGTGGTTCCATTTCTGGGATCTGTTTAGGAAGTGTTGGTGACAGGCATGCATTTTCTGTCCTTTGTTTCTAGAACTCCTGTTGTTTACCACAGATTTAAGTTGTTTAATTTTTATTGGTTTTATTCTGTATACTGTTGTCCATTGATTTATTTGATATTTACTTAATTTTACTATACTATAGTGGGATTCATTAGGGTGCTTTCATAAATTTATATTACTGTATTTTCTTCTTATTCAGAACCCCCACCATCCTTCATCCCATTCTTTCTAACCTCCTTCCTACCCCAAATAGAACCCCCCTTCAGCTTTCATATCACAGGTATTCCATTCATTTTTTCTCATGGTCCTCCTTCTAGTTTAATCTCTCTCTCTCTCTCTCTCTCTCTCTCTCTCTCTCTCTCTCTCTCACACACACACCATGCAAATGTATTAGATTCTGTATATGAGAGAAAACATAAAATATATGTTTTTCTGAGTCTGGCCTTTTCTGCTTAACACGATGATCTCTATTTCTGCCCATGTTCTTTCAAATGTCACAATTCCATTTTAATTTATGGTTGTATATAATCTCTTTGTGTATAAACACCAGGTTTCCTTTATCCTTTCATGCATTGGTGAACATCTAGGCTGGATCCATTTCTTATTCATTATACATGGTAAAATAGTAACATAGATGTGCAGGTGTCTCTGGAATGCTGACAGGAGTCCTTTGGGCTCACACCCAGGATGGGTGCAACTGTGTAACATGTGTTCTTGGTGAAGCATTCTAACCAGAGCATGATGGAGTCTCAAAATAGCTTTAATTTGCATTTATTTTCTTGATCCATAAGAATGTGGAGCATTTTCTAAGTATTTATTGGCCATGTGTATTTTTCTTTTGAGAATTGTCTGTTCAGCCTACAATTCTATTTATTGGTCAAATAATATTTTTAATGTTTAATTTTGGCAGTTTCTTAAAGTGACTTATTATTTTGTGAGTTTCATACATGAGTATTGTATTGCCATTATTTCCATCCCTCACAGTCACCTTCTCATGACCCCCACTTCCTCTCAATTTCTCCTCCTCTTCTTTGGTTATATTATATATATAATATATAGTATTAATATATATATACATTTATAAATATACATATATACATATATAAAATACATTCCTACATACATATACACATATATAATTCTAATTATTTCATTACTTCTGCATGCTTCCTCTCTTTATCTTTTTTATTTATTATTTTATTCTTTTATAGGTGTGGCTGGGATTTCCATCTATCTTATCTTTCTCATATATTGAATTATGCATGTTTAACAGTCTTCAGTGCCATTTACTAAATACTACTTTTGGTGCTGTAGCCTATTCTTTTCTGGGTATTTCTGAAGGTATCAGTAAGATCTTCTTTTTCATATTTGCTTACTATTTAATGGTGTCTGCTTACCTAAGCTTAACAGTTTCTGCTAAACTGTTCTTGTCTTTGCTTTTCTCAGGCCCCCTTCAGCCCCTTCCTCTCTGTTCACTTATTTATTTATTTATTTATTTATTTATTTATTTATTTATTTATTTTTATGGTTATGAATGTACTGTCTGCATGTAGGTTTGTGCCCCCGTGTCGTGCAGTGCCTTGGAGATCAGAAGAGGGCATTGGACTCCCCTGGAACTGGAGTTAAAGACGGTTCTCAGCCGCCATGTGGGTGCTGGAGATGGAACCCGGGTCCTCTGCAAGAGCAGTCGGAGCTCTTAACCGCAAGGCCATCTCTCCAGCCCCTCTCTCTGTTCACTTTTAAGTTGAAATACTAAATGTTTATTTGTAATTTAGTTTATCTGTGTGGGATTCTGATGTCATCAGCTCTAGGATCATTGTTTTGAGGTACACAGGACTTAGAGAGAACATCTTTTCAGTGTTCTGAGAAAGTAGATCCGATTGCTAGCATTTCTAGAGCCAACTGTGGAGGAAAAGGCAAATGAGTTGAAAAGTTCAGTGTATAAATTTCACTCGGAGCCCCTCTGTGCCACAGCATTCTGCCCTCCTGCTTGGATTTGTGGTCTGCTCTGCTGGGGATAGCTGCTGCATCTGCTGTGCCTAGGAGGGGAACAGACTGGCTGGGTGATGGCGAAACCCTCAGCAATGAAACTGTTTTTAATATAATTTCCAATTAATTTTCCTCTTTTATCCTCATGATTTCTCACAGATCTGGAGATAACCGAGGCCCTTCATGCCCAAGATCTGTCGTCAAATCTGGTTGCTCCGGGCGTTCTCCACAGTGTGCTGTGACCTCTTTTTCTCCTTCCCATTGAATTAACGCTCATCCATCTCTTTCCCAGCTTCTAGAATGCTGCTGCTCCTGTTTCCCTCCCGTGTGCCTTGCCCTTGAGGCTTTAGGCCTCTGTAATTTATATTTACTGTGTTTTTTTATTAATGTCTGAAGGAGAAAGTAGAGGTAAATGTGAATACTTAACGCAGGACCTTTAATCAGAGGGCGGGCCTGCGGTTCTAACGTTGTGCTTGACCCACAGAGGAGAGGTCACAAGGAACTTTGGCCAACATGATAATTTATATATATAACTATATTATAATTACATTGAAAATAATCAGATAGTATGAAACATTTGCTCCTGCAAAAGATGTAGGAACAAGGGAAGGCCACCATTTCATATATATTCAATTGCAACTACATTTTAAAAATATTATTAGAAGAGAGTTCTTGAAACAATAGACATTCCTGCTTTGGAGAAAGAGTATCCAGACAATTTCAAAGATCAATAGAACAGTATTTAAGATGTTAAATATTTGAACTGTTCTTTTAAGTTTTCAGGATGTCCTTGGAAATTGAAGCTGTAAATTGCTATTCTACTAATGACAGTTAATTCAGCATTTGGGGAGAGGGGCAAGAACATATGCATTATAATGCACATGTAATTTCAAATTCTTCAGAAGTGATACTTTCAATGCTTTCAGAAGTGACCAGGGAATGTTAGTAAAGAAGACTGTAAATGGAAACACTGAATAATTGGGGTTGAAGGACCATTGTGATACCACAGACATGAGCATTAGGATCAAAGTTACTTAACAGCTTCATTAATGATCTGGAGGAAGGACAATTCAACAAGTTAATTAAATCCACAGATGGTCCTTTCTGGAAGTTACAAATACCAGAAAAACTAGGAAATAATAGCGAAAGAGTGGAAGGTCAAATGCTGTGATAGCTGCGGGCACAGAAGAGCGAAATTAAATTTGGAAGGGATAATTACAATTGAATACATTTCATTCAATGAAAAAAAGGAGTTAAACGGCAATCAATTGATGAAGAACAGGAAATTGTCAAGCTTAAGGAAATCCTGTAGCTGATGAGAAACTCATTTACCTGTGAGCAGAAATTTCCGACTTTAGAAATTAAATCACTTAGAAGAAAAGATATAGGTTTCAGTGTTTTTTAATGTTAAATACACAAATAAATATTTAATGACTAAGGATTGGCTACTATTATGTAAAATCTCCTCTAACATTCAAGTTATGATATTCTAGAGCTAGCTACAGACCATCCATGGCTACTGACGAGAGGAGAACTAGTTTTCTCAGGGAGGAGATCCCTGACAGGGGCCAGTCCTAAACAAATGTACACAGAAGCTCCACTAAAGAGACTCAGTAGACTACATATATATTATATGTGTGTAAGTATGTACAGTGTATGCATATGAATCAGTAATAAAGAAGAGTTCATGAGTGAGGATGGGGTTATATGGAGAGAGTTCAAAGGGGTCTTGAGAGAAAAGGTTAAAAATGATGTAAACACAGTACTCATGTATGAAATTCTCAAAGAATAAAAAATATTTACATTGTTGTTACAATTTAAAATGCATTAACATTTATATAATATTGAATAAAAATTAGTACAAAATTTCTATGATAGAGAATAATACCTTTCTAACTTTGAAATTTAAAAAATTGTAATTGAATTTTTGTGTATTCCATACACCACATCTCAAGCATCTTTGTACCTGCTTCCCTAGTGACATACTCACATAGCCCCCCACTGGATTGCATGCCATTGATGTTATGGCCTAGCAATACAAGTTAGTGGCCCTAAACCTCCCTGAGTGTAAGTTCATCCACTGAGGTGTACTTGGCCTATCTAGAGCCCATCCCCCTTTCAAGATCAGCTCTTTCTCACCCAGCAGTAATAAGCTGCCGAGAGTTCTTGGGGCCTGCTGACCATTTTCACAGTTCTGTGCTAGGTTTTTGTCTGCTTGAGTTTACATGGGTCTTGCACTGTAAGTTCACATGAGCCAGTAAGACACTATGTCAGTATGAGCATGGATTTTTCCACCCTGACTTTTATAATTTTCCACCCCCCCCTTCTACTAGCTCCTGAACCCTGGATTGGAGAGGTCTAATATGGGAGACTTCTCCAAGGACCCACAGTCTGCAGACTTCTCTACACTTGGCCATCTGTGTCGTTTTCTGTTCATGGACCTCTGCTGCATGAGGGAACTTCATTGATAAGAGTTAACAGATGCCTTAGTCTCTCGACCCCTTGTTCTGCTATGTTCACGAGGCTTAGTTGCAGAGGTTCCATTGTAGATGTGACACCTAGGATTGGGCATTTCACAGACAGTCTCTGTGCATGACCAGTTGTATAATTCTAATAGTCACCATCTGTTGCAAGAAAAGCTTCTTTGGGGGCTGGAGAGATGGCCTAGTGGTTAAGAGTGCCGACCGCTCTTACAGAGGACCTGGGTTCGATCCCCAGCACCCACATGGCAGCTGAGAACCGTCTGAAACTCCAATTCCAGGAGAACTCCAGTTCCAGAGGAATCTGACACCCTCTTCTGACCTCCGCTGCATTGCACGACACGGGTGCACAAACCTGCATGCAGACAGTACATTCATACACATACAGAAATAAATAAAATTAAAAAAAAGAAAGAAAAGCTTCTTTGATGAATGGTCACTGGGATACTTATCTGTAAATATAAGGATATATATTTTTCACATAGTAAGAAATTACATTTGTCTACATTAGTCTAGGGTTATGACAGCCTTGTGGCTTTCTCTAAGAGTTATGACTTCTCCAGTTATGTGTATTTTAGAGTACCAGACATGAGTTCCCTCTCATCAAGTAGGTTTTAAATCTAATGTGGTAGTTGTTGATAAGAATACCAATACAGTTTGCTGTGCCAGTTGTTGTGGTTATTGGGTCTTGAACCTAGGGTTGGACCATTGATTGACATTCTCCCTTAGCATCTTTCAAAACAATGAGAGCTACACTTCTGGGAGGTGGCTTCCAGGTGAGTTCCCCGTCCATTGCTCCAAATCCTGTGTCTGGAGTATGTCCTCTCTTCAGCAGTAGGAACTTACCTTCAAGTTGTGGGAGGCAATCAAAGCCTGTGGCATTAGCCTACATAATTTGGGAGTCTCTTGGACTATCCTGGCCAACAACTCAAAGTGGGGTTTCTCCCATGTGGTACTATTTCTTGTGAGATGGCCTTCTGTTATACACATGGACTCACATAGAAGTACTGTGTGTGTAATTTTTCACTATGTTTTTGAACTCATGTTTCCCTCTGGTTTTTCAAGCCAGCTAAGCTTTTCTCTCTCCTTTCTCTTTCCGTTTAACCCTTTCCCTCCCTACCCAGTTAAAGCAACCCCATTTTCCCCATCTCACCCTTGCTAATACCTGCTTCCTGTGGTCCCCCTTTCCTCCGTCTGTCTCCCCTTTCCATTTTGTTACCCCCACTTTACCTGTTCCCCCTCAGTAACAGCTGTCTCCTTACAGCCTTCCCTCTTAGGCTCTTTCTGTATCTTTACAAACTGTACTATTTTCCATTTCCTGGCTCCTATAGTTACATCAGGATATATACTCACATAAATATTTGGTGTTAGAATCCACAAATGAGGGAAAAGATACATTGTTTTTCTCAGACTGAGTTACTTCAGTTTCTGTAACCATTTTCACTTCCAATCCATTTACCTACAAATTTCAGGATTTTGTCTTTATTTACCACTAAATAGAACTCCATCCTGTAAATGTACCACATTTTCATTACTCACTTGTCAGCTGAGGCACAATGAGGTTGCTTCCATTTCTCAGCTATTGTGAAGAGAGCAGCAGTAAACATGGAAGTACACGTATATCTGCAATAGATTAAGTCCTTTGGGTATATGCCAAGGACTTTTATAACTGGATCATATTGTAGATTCATTTACTTTCTTAAGAGTTCTCCTCACTGCTTTCCATAGTGTTTGCATGAATTTGCAATCCCACCAACAGGGAATGAGTGTCCCCCTTTTCCAGCATTTGATATCCTTGGTTCTCTTGATCTTAGCCAGTCTGACTGGGATAAGGTTTTAACCTGCATTTCCCTAATTGCTGAGGATGCTAAACAGATTTTAAGTTGTTGCATAACCATTTTCATTTCTTCTTTTGAGAATTCTCTGTTCAAATCCTTTGCCCATCTTTTCATTGGTCATTTTTTTGCTTGATTCCTTGTTTTTGACTTCATTATCTATTCTGGATGTTAATCCCCTGTCAGATGTGTCACTGCTGAAGAGTCTCTCCCTCTCCATGGATTTTAATTCACTTCCTTGGTTGTTTCTTTTGGTGTACAGAAGATTTTAGTTTAATGAGGTTGCACTTATTTTATTGTTGGTTGAACTTAATTCCTGAACAACTGATATCCAATTTAAAAAGTCCTTTCCTATACATATATCTTTTAAAGTACTCTCCATATTTTCTTCTAACAGTTTCAGAGTTTTATGTTGAGGTCTGTGATCCATTTGAGTTGGGTTTTGTGCAGGGTGATAGGACAGGGTCTAGTTTCCTTCTTTTACAGCTGGAGATCCAGTTTTGCTGTACCATTTATGGGAGATTCTCTCTTTTCCCCACTGTGTGTTCTTGGCACCTTTGTCAAATATCAGGTGGCTGAAATTGAATGCACATTCATCCAATGGAGTCTATTCAGCCTATTTAGAGATCTAATAAAATCCACTGTCTTTCATTCTGTCATAATCAGTTTCTAATTGTTCTCAGGCTTGGTCAGGTTTATTGCTATCTTTCTCTTTCTTTCTTTCTTTCTTTCTTTCTTTCTTTCTTTCTTTCTTTCTTTCTTTCTTTCTCTCTCTCTCTTTCTCTCTTTCTCTCTTTCTCTCTTTCTCTCTCTTTCTCTCTCTTTCTCTCTCTTTCTCTCTCTTTCTCTTTCTCTTTTTCTTTCTCTTTCCCTCCCTCCCCCTTCCTTTCTTTCTTTCTTTCTTTCTTTCTTTCTTTCTTTCTTTCTTTCTTTCTTTCTTTCTTTCTTTCTTTCTCTTTCTTCCTTCTGAGCCTGTTGTTAATGGAAGGGTTTCCATGTACTCTTTCACCAATTGCTTGTTATCAGTCTATAAAAAGTCTACTGATTTCTACAGAATGATTTTATAGCCTGTCACTTTGCTGAAAATGTTAATCATTTGTAGGAGTTTTCTGGTGGAGTTTTTGGCGTCTCCTAGGTATAACATCATATCATCTGCAAATAAGGATAGTTTGACCTCTTCTTTTTCAATTAGTATTCATTTAATTTCCTTTTCTTGTCTCATTGCTCTAGCAAGAGTTTCAAGCAAATTGGTATGGGCATTAAGTGTGGTCATTAAGCATCCAGAAAGGCTAAGTTACACCAGCCTGATACTTTAACTGCTGTGTAATATTTTAGAAAAGGATTAGACAAAAGCTGAAGCAGCCTTGTATAAGAAATACTAAGAAGCACTCCCATAAAATAAATACTGTGGTTAGAAATAATGCCATGACAAATCAGTTTTTTCCTCATTCTTTTGATCTTATATTACTCTAAAATATGCATACATACCGTCCACCCATACACCAAAAATTTCTAACTCTGAAAATAAATTGTAGCTTAGTTCTAGAATCTGTTAAAGGATTCACAATAGAGCATGGTTGTTTTTAAAATTATGAGGAATATAACATTAATGTTGCTCAGTTTGCCTTACAACTAGGTAATTGGCGCTAACATCCATATATGAGGGATACCATTCATCGCTTGTTTTTCTGGGACTGTGTTACTTCACTTAGCATGATATCTTCTAGCTCCATCCATTTACCTGAAAAGCTCATGATGTCATCTTTCTTTATTGCTGCATAGAACTCCATTGTGTAGATGTACCACCTTTCATCTATCCACCCGTCAGTTGAGGGGCACTTGGGTTGGTTCCAGCTCTTTAGTGTTGTGAAGAGAGCTGCAATAAACATGGCCGTGTATGTATCTCTGCGGTAAGATGAGACTTGTGGGTATATACCCAGGAGTGGTATGGCTGAATCAGGCAAGTTCATTCCCAGTCTTCCAAGGGTTCTTCACACTGCTTTCCATAGTGGTTATATGAGTTTACATTCCCACCAGCAGTGGATCCCTTTCCCCACAACCTCTCTGGCACTTGGTATCATTTGTTTTCTTGATCCTAGCCAGTCTTATCAGAGTGAGATGATATCTTAAAGTGGTTTTAATTTGCATTTCCTTAATTATTAGTGACATTGAACACTTTTTAAAATTTTTTATGGATTTATTTTTTATGTGTATGAGTGTACTATCTGCATGTAGGTTGGTGCATCCATGTTATGCAATGCCTCGGAGGTCAGAAGAGGGCATTGTATTCCCAAAGACGGTTCTTAGCCACCATGTGGGTGCTGGTAATTGAACCTGGATCCTATGCAAGAGCAGTCGTCTCTTAATTGCTGAGGCATCTCTCCATCCCCAGACACTGAACACTTTTTTAAGACGTTTCTCAGCCATCTCTAATTCCTCACTTGTGAAGTTTCTGTTCAGCTCTTTGTTCCATCTTTTGAGTGGGTCATTTGCTTTCTTTCTTCTTTGTTTTTTGAGTAGTCTATATGCTCTGGAAATCAATGCTTTGTCAGATGTATCTGCAGTGAAGGTTTCCTCCCACTCTGTGGGTTTTCTCTTCACTTACTTGGTTGTTTCTTTTGATGTACAGAAGCTTTCGAGTTTAATGAGGTCCCATTTGTCAATTGTCAATGACCTTAATTCTTGCACAGCTGCTGTCTGATTTAGGAAGTCTTTTCCTACGCCCGTGTCTTGTAGTCTGCTGCCAACTTTGTCTTCTATCGCCTTCAGAGTTTGGGGTTTCATGTTGAGGTCTTTGATCCATCTGGAGTTGACTTTTGTACAGGGTGAGAGGTAGAGGTTTAATTTCATTGTTCTACAAGTGGTGATCCAGTTTTGCCAACACCACTTGCTGAAGATGCTGTCTTTTCTCCATTGTCTCTTCTTGGGCCCTTGTCAAATATGAGGTGGCTGAAATTGTATGTGCTCAAGTTTAGATCTTTAGTTTTGTTGCATTGGTCAATAGGTCTGATATTCTTGATGTCTGAATGTAGTTTGTAAGTATTAAGTTGAGAATTTTTGCATCTGTGATCATTAATGAGATGGGTCTATAGTTCTCCTTTTTGGTTGTATGTTTGCCTGGTTTTGGTGTTAGAGTGATGCTGGCTTCATAGAAGGAATTTGGGAGCATTCCCTCTGTTTGTATCCTTCTGAATAATTTGAGTAATTATGATTGTAAGTCTTTGAAATGTTTTATAGAATTCTGCCTTGAAACCATCTGGGCCTGGGCTTTTTTTAGTTGGGAGGTTTCTTATTACATCTTCAATTTCTTCATATATTATGGTTCTGTTTATGCTGTTGATCTCTTCTTGGTTGAGCTTTGGTGATTCACAGGATTTCAGATATTCATCCATTTCTCCTAGGTTTTCAAACTTAGTAGAGTATAGGTTTTTGAAGTATTCCAGTATGATTGTCTGGATCTTTTCATTGTCTGTTGCGATATTTCCCATTTCATCACAGATTGTCTTGATTTAGAATTGTTCCTTTTTTCTTTTGGTTAACTAGGCTAGAGGTCTGTCTATCTTGTTTATTCTCTCAAAGAGACAACTTTTGGATTCATTGATTTTTTTTATGGTTTGTTTTGATTTCATTGATTTCTGCTCTGATTTTTGTTATTCCTGTCTGTTGCATTTAGGGTTCATTTGTTGTTGTATCTCAAGTGTTTTTTTTTTTTTTGCGCCCCATGTGAACAATTCTTCAAAATAGACCACATACTGGGACAAAGAAAACCGTCCACGAATTACACAGATTGAAATAATTTCACATGCATTCTATTGCAGACCACAGTGGCAAAAGCTCAATATCAGCACCGGAAAAGCCCTACTACTACAAGAACATGGAGACTAAACAACACTCTCTTAAAAATGAATGGGTAAGGAAGAAATAAAAGAAAAATAAACACTTCCTGGAACTAAAATGAAAAAGATAATACAACATAACAAAAATCCATGGGATACTTTAAAAAGCAGTCCTAAGAGGTAGAGTTTATAGCCTGGGTCCCTACATTAGAAAACAGAAAGAGCTCAAGTGAACGATCTAATACGCAGCTAAAGACACTTGAGATATGCTGGCTTGTGGTGGCGCACCGCACGTACTTAATCCTAGCACTCGGGAGGCAGAGGCAGGGTGGAATCTTTTGTAAGTTCAAGCCAGCCTGGTTTACAGAGTGAGTTCCAGGCCTAGCTGGGGCTACAGGGAGACCCTGTCTTGAAAAGACAAAAAAAAAAAAAAAAAAAAAAAACACTTGAGATACACAACATGAACCTAAATGCACAGACAGGAATAACACAAATCAAGCTTTAGTATATATCAATGAATATCCTAAATTTTTTTTTATTCTATAATTTTTCTCTTTTATTTTTTATATTATATTTATAATCTATTATTGAATTTTCTTTTTTCTTATATTTATATTGTCTTCTTCTTTTATGATGTTATTTTTTTTATTTTTATTTAATTTTTTTCTATAGTGTATAGGACAGACCTTCTAGGCGCTAGTTAACAAACAAAAGAGAAGCAATTTTCTAAATCAATGACTATCTTGTGATGAAATGGGAAATATCGCAACAGACAATGAAAAGATTCCAGACAATCATACTGCGAATACTTTCAAAAAAACCTATACTCTCCTAATTTGAAAACCCTAGGGAGAATGGATGAATATCTGGAAATCCTGTAATCACCAAAGCTCAAACCAAGAAGAGATCAACAGCATAAAACAATACCAATATTACTGAAGAAATGAGGATGTAGTAAGAAACCTTCCAACTAAAAAAGCCCCAGGCCCCAGATGGTTTCAAGGAGAGATTCTATTAAAACATTTCAAAGACTTACAAATTCATACATTACTCAAATTATTCAGAAGGATCAAACAGAGGGAATGCTCCAATTCCTCTATGAAGCAGCATCACTCTGAACTTACCAAACCAGGCAAACATACAACCAAAAAGGAGAACTAATATGACCCATCTCATTAAGATCACAGAATGCAAAAAATTCTCAACTTAATACTACAAACTACATTCAGACATTCAAGATAATCAGACCTATTGACCAATGCAACAAAATAAGATCAAACTTGAGCACATACATTTCAGCCTACTCATATTTGACAAGGGGGCCCAAGAAAGAGACAGATGGAGAAAAAGAACAGCATCTTCAGCAAGTGGTGTTGGCCAAAACTGGATCACCACTTGTAGAACAATGAAATTTAACCTCTACCTCTCACCCTTCTTGTACAAAAGTCAACTCACATGATCAAAGACCTCAACATTGAACCCCAAACTCCTGAAGCCGTATGAAGAAAAAGTTGGCAGCAGACTACAAGACACGGGCCGTAGGAAAAGACTTCCTAATCAGACAGTGACAGCTTGTGCAAGAATTAAGGTCATTGAACAATTGACAAATGGAACCTCATTAAACTCGAAAGCCTCTGTACATCAAAAGAAAACAACCAAGTAAGTGAAGAGAAAAACCCACAGAAGTGGGAGGAAAACCTTCACTGCGAGATACATCTGACCCAAAGCATTGATTTCCAGAGCATATAGACTACTCAAAAAAACAAAGAAAGAAAGAAAGCAAATGACCCACTCAAAGATGGAAAAAGAGCATGACAGGACTTCACAAGTGAGGGAATAGAGGATGGCTGAGAAACCGTCTTAAAAAGTGTTCAGTGTCTGGGGATGGAGAGATGACCTCAGCCATTAAGAACACTCTCTTGCATCAGGAATTCCAGGTTTTCAATTACCAGCACCCCAATGGTGGCTAAGAACGCAGTCTTTGGGAATTACAATGCCTCTTCTGACTCAGGCATTGCATAACATGGATCCACCAACCTAATGCAGATAGTACACTCATACACATAAAAATAAATCCATAAAAAATTATAAAAGTTTCAATGTCACTAAAATTAAGGAATGCAAATTAAAACCACTTTATAGAATCATCATCTCACTTATAAGACTGGCTAGGATCAAGAAAACAAATGATACCAGATCCCAGAGAGTTGTGGGGAAGGGAATACCACTTCTGTGGTGGGATTGACAAGTCATTACGACTGGGAAAAGGCCCAGTGTGAGAACCCTTGGAAGACTGGGAATGAACTTGCCTGATTCAGCCATACCACTCCTGGGGTATATACCCACAAGTCTCATCTTACCCAGAGATACATACACTGCAATAGTTTATTGCAGCTTCTCTTCACAAACAAAGAGCTGGAACCAACCCAAAGTGCCCCTCACTGATCGGGGATAGATGAAGGTGGTACATCTACACAATGGAGTTCTATTTGCAGCAATAAAGAAAGATGACATTCATTGAAGCTTTTCATGGTAAATTGATGAGCTTAGTAAGGTATCAATGCTAAGTGAAGTAACACAGTCCCAGAAAAAAACAAGCGATGAATGGTATCCTCATATATGGATGTAGCGCCAATTACCTAGTTGTAAGGCCAAACTGAGAAAACATAATGTTATATTCCTCATTAATTTTAAAAAACAAACCATGCTCTATTGTGAATGCCTTTAACAGATCTGAGAAGACAAGCTACAATTTATTTTCAGAGTTAGAAATTTTGGGTATGGTGGAGGTGTGTATGCATATTTTAGGTATATAAGATCAAAAAGAATGAGGAAAAAACTGATTTGTCATGCATTATTTCTAACCACAGATTTATCTTTATGGGAGTGCTTCTTAGTATTTCTTATACAAGGCTAGCTTCGAGCTTTTGTCCTAATCCTTTTCTAAAATATTACAACAGAAGTTAAATTCGATCAGGTGGAGTGTAACTAGCCTTTCTGGATGCTTAGACGACTGTAATCCCATTAATTTGCTTGAAACTCTTGCTAGAGCAACTGAAGACAAGAAAAGGAAATTAATATGAATACTAATTTGAAAAAGAGAAGTCAAACTATCTTATTTGCAGAGAATATATGCTTTACCTAAGGATGCCAAAAAACTCCACCAGAAAACCCACAATGATTAAATTTCAGCAAAGGCAGGCTCATAAAATCACGTAGAAATCAGTAACTTTCAAAGACTATAACTTAAGCAAATGGTGAAAGATACATGGAAACCCTCCATTGAAACAACAGGCTCAGAAGGAGAAGAAGAAAGACAAGAAAGAATAGAAAGAAAGAAAGAAAGATAAAAAAAAGAAAGAAAAGAAAAGAAAAGAAAGAAGAAAGGAAGGGGAGGGAGGGAAAGAGAGAAAAAGAGAAAGAGAAAGATGTAGAAAAGAGAGAAGGAGAGAAAGAGAGAGAAAGAGAAAAGAGAGAAGACAGAGAGAGAGAGAAGAAAAAGAAAGAAAGAAAAGAAAGAAAGAAAGAAAGAAAGAAAGAAGAGAAAGATAGCTAATAACCTGACAAGCCTGAGAACAAATAGAAGAACTGATATGACAGAATGAAAGACAGTGGATTTTATTAGATCTCTAAATAGGCTGAATAGACTCCATTGGATTGATGTGTCATTCAACTTTCAGCCACCTGATATTTGAAAATGGTGCCAAGAACACACAGTGGGGAAAAGAGAGAATCTCCCATAAATGGTACAGGCAAAACTGGATCACATTTACAGAAGAACTAGACCCCTGTCCCTAGCTACCCCTCAACAAAACCACAACATCAAATGGATCACAAGACCTCAACATAAAACTCTAAACTGTTAGAAAGAAATATGAAGTACTTTAAAAAGATATATGTTATAGGAAAGGATTTTTAAAATTGGCTATCAGTTGTTCAGGAACTTAAGTTCAACCAAACAATAAAAATAAGTGCACCTCATTAAACTAAATCTTCTGTAAAAAAGAAACACCAAGGAAGTGAATAAAATCCATGGAGAGGGAGAGACTCTTCAGCAGTGACACATCTAACAGGGGATCTAACATCCAGAATAGATAATGAAGTCAAAAACAAGGAATCAAGCAAAAAAATGACCAATGAAAAGATGCGGGCAAGGATTTGAACAGAGGAATTCTCAAGAAGAAATGAAAATGGTTATGCAACAACTTAAAATCTGTTTAGCATCCTCAGTAATTAGGGAAATGCAGGTTAAAACCTTATCCCAGTCAGACTGGCTAAAGATCAAGATGAACAGAATCAAATGTGGAAAAGGGGACACTCATCCACTGTTGGTTGGGATTGCACATAAATTCATGCAAACACTATGGAAAGCAGTGAGGAAAACACTTTAAAAGTAAATGCATCTACAGAATACTATCCAGTTATACAAAGTCTGGCATATACCCAAAGGACTTAATCTATTGCAGATATACGTGTACTTCCCAGTTTACTGCTGCTTCTCTTCACATAGCCTGAAGAAAATGGAAGCAACCTCATTGTGCCTCAGCTGACAAGTGAGTAATGAAAATGTGTACATTTACNCAGCATATCTCAAGTGTCTTTAGCTGCCGTATTAGATCGTTCACTTGAGCTCTTTCTGTTTCTACCTGTAGGCACCAGGGGCTATAAACCTCCCCTCTTAGGACTGCTTTTTAAAGTATTCACATATGATTATCTGTATCTTTTGTATTATCGTATTATCTTTGTTATTCAGTTCCAGGAAGATTTTATTTCTTTCTTTATTTCTTCTCTTACCCATTCATTATTCAAGAGCATTGATGTTAGTCTCCATGTGTTCTTGTAGATAGTAGGCCCTATCGGTTGCTGATATTGAGCTTTTGCACTGTGGTCTGCTAGAAAATGCATGGAATTATTTCAATCTGTGTAATTGTGGGGTTTTCTGTTGTCCCAGTATGTGGTCTAATTTGAAGAATTGTTCAATGGGGCGCTGAGTAGAAAGTGTATTCTCTGGTATTAGGGTGGAATATTTGGTAGATGTCTGTGTGGTCAGTTTGGTGTATCATATCATTCAGTTCAGATGTCTCTTTGTTTACTCTTTGTCCAGTTGACCTGTCCAAAGTGCTCAGTGGGGTATTGAAGTCCCCTACTATGAGTGTACTGGGGTTAGTCTGTTCCTTGAAGTCCTGGAGAATTGTCTTTATAAAGTTTGGTGCACCAGAGTTTGGTGCATATATATTCATGACTGTGAAATCTTCATGGTCAATTGTTCCTTTGATAAAACTGTAATGGCCTTCTTTGTCTCTTCTGATTTCTTTTACATTGAAATCTATTTTGTCTGATATTAAAATAGCAACGCCTGCTTTCTTTTTGGTACCATTTGCTTGGAATACTTTTTTCCATCTCTTCAGTTTAAGGTGGTGCCTATCCTTGAGGGTGAGATGTGTTTCTTGTAGACAGCATATAGTTGGGTTCTGTTTCCTAATACAATCTCCCAGTCTATGTCTTTTGATTGGGGAGTTTAGTCCATTAATATTTAAGGTTATAACTGAAATATGTGTGTTGCTTCCTTTCACCTTATTATCCATTTGCATTTTTGGTTTAGGTTTCTACTTCTACAGTTATACTTTTATTATTTTCTCTTTCTAGGTGCATGGGGATAGTTGCTCGTTTCTTCTGTCCTTCGAATTGCTTCAAGTATTCTCTGAAGGGTTGGTTTTCCAGACATGTATTCTGTTATCTTGTTTATGTCATGGAAGATTTTTCTCTCCCCTTCAAGTATAATCGACATTTTTGCTGGGTATAGTAACCTGGGTTGTCATCTATAGTCCTTTACCACTGGGAATGCTTTGCTCCAGTTTCTTCTTGCTTTCATAGTTTGCACTGAGAAGTCAGTTGTAATTCTGATGGGTTTCCCCTTATGTGTAACTTGTTTTTCTCTTGTGGTTTTCAGAATTTTGTCTTTGTTTTGTGCATCGAGCATTTTAACTATGATATGATGTGAGGAGTTTCTTTTCTGATCTTGTCTGTTTGGAGTTCTATGTGCTTCTTGTAATTGTAATGGTTTGTCCTTTTTTTAGTTTGGGGAAATTTTTATTTATTATTCTGTTGAAGATCTGATCAATACCATTCTCTTGAGATTCTTCTCCTTCCTCTATCCCTATGATGTGGAGGTTTGATCTTTTCATAGTATCCCACAATTCCTGGTTGTTGCACTTTTGTGTATTTAAAAATTTTTCATAATCTTTACTTGAGGTTTTTAGTTGTTCTGTGTTATCTTCCAGGTCTGATATTCATGTTCTGCTTCCTCCATTCTACTTCTGAGACTTTTTTCCATTCTTTTCCTCTTGATTGGATGAGTGTTTGATTTCTTTTTCATTTCATCTTGTGATTTCTTTAGTATAACCACTTCCTTTTGGAGCTTCTCAATCTCTTCCTGTAGCTTTGCTTCACTGGTTGGTTTCCTTTTTTATTTCAACATGGAATCTTTTCAGTGTTTCCACTTCCAGAGTTTGTATGCATCCTGGGCCATCCCCAGGGGGATCCCACTGTAGGAGTCTCCCACAGGGTTGGTAGAGCTTGTTGTGGAATTATCCTGTACCTTTCCCATGTTATCCCTTCATTGTGTCCCTGGGATGTGGGTTTCTCTTTGCCTGTATTGCAATGTGAATTCTAAATGCCTCTTCATGGTGTTGAAGGCTTGCTTCGCTTGCCTCCTTCAGATGCCTTCATTGTTTGCTTCTTTGATTTGTTTTTCTCCTTGTTTATGGAATGTTGACTTGTCTAAGTTTTAGGCTTTCTATTGGAAGTTTCACTCTTCCCTTTCTGTTCTGAAGGTTCTCAAAAGAATCCACTTGGACACTCCAGTTGGAGGGGAAGTGGAGGAGATATGCTTGTTTGGACTATGCCCCAGTACTCTGTGCTTCAGGTGGTCCTGCCCACCTAAGCTCTGTGCACCCTTGTTGTTTATTTCAAGCTTTATTGTGTTATTGTCTGATGGAATGAATGAGATTGTTTCATTTTTTTTTGTATGAGTTGAGATTTGTTTTGTTTCCCAGTATGTGTTCAATTGTAGAGGAAGTTCTGCTGGGTACCGAATAGAAACTGTATTCTTTTGTGCTTGAGTGAAATGATTGGTAGATGTCTATTGGGTCCATTTGATGTATGGTATCATTTAATTCCAATGTCTATTTTCTGTCTGGTGCTGTTTCTTTTTCTTTGTGGTTTTGACATGTAGGTTTCTTTCACTGTGATTCTCTTTTGAAGCTCAGGCCTTCTTTTGTTGAGTTGAAGTTTGATTCTGTTTGTATTATTGGGGTACCTTGCTTGGTTGCTCTCCAATTTGATATCAGATGCTGGTGGTCTAGGCTTCAGGTTCTCTTTTGATTTTATATTGGAGGGACCAGAAGGCCCAAGTCAGCGTATTTAAGAGGTCTTCAAGAGAGCAAAGTGGCACTGTCTATTTGGAGCACTTCTGGAGCCTCAGCTGTGTAGTACCAAGGTCCAAGGAGAGGAGTGGGTGATGGAAATGACGGTCCCTACTAGTTATAGGGAAGCCTGAGCCTGAAATAGTGGGAGGGACTGCAGGTGGTCTCAAATTAAGGGCATGAGATAGTGCTATTCAGTAAGTTCATTGGGCAGAGGCCTTAGTCAGGAACTCCCAGGAAGTCTCCAAGTGTCTGCTAGGCAGTATGGAGGGCTCTCCCTGGAGCATTGGGAGGGACTGCTGGTGGCCCCAGAGTGGGGAAATGGGCATGGTGTGATTAGGGGAGTTCACCTGGCAGAGGCCCTAGTTCAACCCTCTCAGGCAATGTTCCAGGTTCTGGCCCTCTATTAGGTACTAGGGGGAACAGAACTGGGGCAGTTGGGAGGGACTCCTGGTAGTTCAAGAATAGGGGGGTAGGCATGGGGGTTTAGGGGAGCTCACCAGGCAGAGGCCCTTCTCAGGACTCTCAGACTCTCTCCAAACACAAGCAGTTCTTTTAATTCACAGAATTACTCTTTTTCCAGTAGGGTTTATGGATTACAAAGTTATGAAAGCATGTTGATATATTCATGAGTGTGAGGTAAGGAGTGACCCAGATAGGACTGAAGTAAACAGTTGCTGTGAAATTGTGAGGTTGAGAATATTGATAGGTGCCTTTATATCACATCCTATGAGGGCCACTGCTATATTAAAACCTCTTGGGTCTGTGTAGTAGAATAACTTCTTTAATTTCAAATGTAAGAAGAATGGATCCTACCAGGTCTTGGAGGGAGTAGAGTTGATTCAATGTAGCTGCAGCAGTACCCACTGGATCAGAAAATGTCACACAGGCCACATGATCTTCATATTATGGACTACCTTGCCTGTGCCAGGATGATTATCGCAGTTTACATAATTAAATTCTTTAATTCTTATATTTATTCTATAAGTCCAGACATCCTTATTTCATCCCCAATTGAAATTCAAAAGCCCATAAAATGTCAGAAAAAAATCAACAATTCTTAAACATCAATTATGTAAGAAACACTGCTATGTCACATGGTCTCTGCAGAATATTAAACAGTTTGTGCAATTCTTGTGCACATTTTGTCCAGTCTAGTAATTTTTCAGATTTGTCCTAAGCAGAGAAATATGTTCGTCTGGGATCATTATTGACAGAGCTCTAATGATAGGTAAATCCTGTGGGCAGAATTTATGCTGCAATTATCAACAACAACAACATCCTTTATTTTGTTTTATAATTTTTAAATTATTCACCCATTCTTTAATTTTTGTGGACTTCATCTGTGCACATTTTACTGTGATAGTACTCACCCCGTCACCCTCGCCGATCTCCCGCCCACTCCGGTTGACCCTCTAATCTAACCATCGGTTCTCCATCCTACTTTCCTGGATTCATTGTATGTGTGCAGGTCTTGTGCAGGGCATCAGAGGTCCTGTGTGTTCGTCACTGTGACTGTTACACACTGGCCAGGAGACAGTGCTGCACACATTCTTTTCTGTCCACGAGCATCTATAATTTTTCTGCCCTCTCTTCTCTGATGTTCCCTGGGCCTTGGAGGGATTATGTAGATGTCCCCCTGCAGTTTAGCACTCAGCTGTCATTTTTTTTTCAAAGGAGGAGTGCTTGATATTTCAGTAATTGGTTACTGGTCTTTGGAGGTGAAATATATTAGCTAATTAAAATATAGCAAACATAGCCGGGCATGGTGGTGCATGCCTTTAATCCTAGCACTTGGGAGGCAGAGGCAGGCAGATCTTTGTGAGTTCAAAGACAGCCTGATGTACAGAGCGAATTCCAGGACAGCTGGGGCTACAGGGAGACCTTGCCTCAAAAAAGACCAATAAATAAATAAATAAAATATAGCAAATATTACTTTATCTTAGAATGCTTAGCCTGCTACCTTTACTGAAAATAGAATACTCAATATCAAAATATCATTTTAGAGCATATCATCTCTGAGAGTATGCTTGAACATGTTTGAATATTCAGATATTATATATACATATTGGTTATATTTTGACAGTCTTTCTATCATCTAACAATTTTCCCAAGAAACCAGAATTACCAGTTTCTTTTGTGTTGGTCACCCTGTCAGCAATTTCAGTAGGATGGGGGTACACTGGTCTTGTTTAGAGCTGGTGAGAGACCATTGATGTATATATGCAAGAGGAATGAACTGGGTTAGAGAGAGTTAAAGGGAACTTCTGGATTTGTTTGGAAACAGCTGCCATGGGAAGAATTCTCATTAAATGTGCTGAACAATCATCAAGTCTTAGGAAGGTGGGAGGAAAGAAGGGGGAACATTTGCACTGGGGTGGGAACAGATAATGTTGGGGCCCCAAATGCAGTCAGGAAGGATGTCTGCATCCCTCACTCCGGAGGTTCCCTGGTTTTGCCTTCCCTCTCCATGAAGCTAGAATTCATCAAGCCTCTGCGGGATGAGAGCCCAGGTGAGAATTCTGTGCTCATAATTAAAGGGAGGAGGTTTGAACAGGAGCACAGACACCTGAGGGGAGCCCACCCCACCCCCTGAAGCAGCCACCCAGATCTTAACATTTTGTTTAAAAAACTGGTAATAGGGCTGGGGAGATGTTCCAGAGGTTAAGAGCACTGGCTGCTCTTGCACAGGACCTGAGTTGAGTCCCAACACCCACACGATGGCTAACAGCAGTCCATAACTCCAGTTCCAGGGGATCCACCATCCTTTTCTGATTTCCATGGGCATTGCATGACACGGGTACACTTACATACATGCAAGCAATACCTCATACACATAAAATAACAAATAATTTTTTATTAAAAGAAAACTGGTAATAAACACTCTTTTAACTTTTTAATATATATTTAGCCAAGTGAAACACAGGGAAAGTTGACAGAGTTTCTTTCTAACTTTCCCTAGAAAGAGTAGTTCTGTGTCTAGGGTTCAGGTCACCCTTAAGAAAACCCTGGAAGAATTTACCCATGAGAGCATGGGATCCTATCTGTTATTCTAGTAATAGTGGTCTTTTTGTTATCAGAACTAGGAGAAATATCACAGGCCATGCCACAGAAAGTAGAACCTTGGAAAGTATGAAATATTAAACACATAATTCTATTTTCTGACATCCATGGAAATTTCATTGGCCTCCCTGCAACAGCACCTGAACTGAGTCTCAACTACAAAGAATGAACTTGAACAGATATATAACAACAACAACAACAACAACAACAACAACAACAAAATCAACATCAGTCCTCTAAATCCCAACCACATTTTAAGATCTATCAATTAGGAAAAACAGACAGCAGCATTAGCTGTGATGAAACCAGCTGGGTGAGACCCAGTCAGCTCATGGGCACAGTAAATGTGTTCACCATGGTCTCAAAGACAGTAGCGAGGAGCTGTGTCTGCAGCAGAGCAGTCTCACTTGTCCTTCCTGACAAAACTGCCTTCATCCTATACAGGACTCCTCGTCCCAGTGGTTTGTCTTTAAAATCTCTGTAATCCAGGAAGCCGTGGCTGTGAAAATGCTCATCAGACCTAGTGCTGCCTTTTACCTAAGGAGAAAAATCTATAAGGAACAAAGCTGGGATGTGGGAAAAGGGGACAAATACTCTCTAAAGCAATTTCCCAGTACTAGCAATCAAATTTGTAGATGCTCTGAATTCATTCACATGTAACAAATTATGCCCTGGTCTGGCTCATTTAATTAAGAACAAATGGCTTCAGAATATCAGACCCAAGAGGAGAAACTGTTTTACCCTACAACTACATAATTCCTAAAGGAAGCAGTCAAAAAAATCCAGAGACCTGATTGCTGACCTATGGGCATTTAGTGTCTGCTGAGAGAAGGATCCGTTTGCTCCAAAGAAAAAATACGTTATCCAAAGTTATCCAACCCTATTCCAATGAGGAACATCAAATGGACTGGACGGTGTGTGTGTGTGTGTGTGTGTGTGTGTGTGTGTGTGTGTGTGTGTGCGACAGAGACGGAGAGAGAGAGAAAGATTATAGAAGAGGAGGTCATGAATTTGAGAAGGAGAGAAGGACTGAGGAGTGGAGGTCACAGAAGGTGTTGAATGGAGCGGGTGATAGGAATGGCTGTGATGTAATTACAGTATTCATGTATGAACTTGCCAAAGATATAAACATTAAATTAAAAGTATGTTAAGCAAGGGAAGAAGTGAAGAGTCCTTGAACGTTTATCATGTGCATAGTTTCTTCTTAGTTTACTGAGCGTCGATTGGGCAGTGGACTTGTAACTAGTGTGCTGCCTGCAGTCACACATGGATGCTGAACACATTTTATGTAAATTATTTCAAACAAATCCAGATCGTGAGATGCCAAGGGAGGTAAGAAAGACACATTAAATCATCATTAACACATGATTTTGAAGCAACAAATGAAGTAGGAGAGGCATAAAGGAGCCTTGTAAGGTCCTGGGGAGGGGATATTGCTTTCTTTTTTAATTTTTTTATTATTGATGTTTTGGGTATTTCATACATCATTTCTCAATTCAGTTCAGGCATATACCCCTTTCCCTTCCCCCCATCCACCCCACCCCACCCCAGACCATGCAGTCTGCCATAACTGTCCTGTATCTTTCTCTGAGTCTTTTTTTTTATGCTTAGGAAGTCACATTTTCCTCCATTAATTTTATATTATTCTAAAATATGGATACATATTCTTCACCCATATACAGTAGTTACAGAGTTTGAGAATAATTGGTGGGTATATTTTAGAACTGGTTGAAAGATTCACATTATACCAACATAGTTGCTTTCAGATAAACAAAAATATAACAATAATGTCATTCAGCTTGCCTTTCATCTGGGGGATTTGGTGCTAGCATCCACAAATGAGGGAAACCATTCTCCATTTCTCTTTCTGGGACTGTGTTACTTCACTCAGCATAATGGCTTCAAGCTCCATCCATTTACAAATTTCATAATGCCATCTTTCTTTACTGCTGAATAGTAGTCCATTGTGTAGATGTACCACATTTTTGTCGTCCACTCGTCTGTTGAGGGACATTTGGGTTGGTTCAAGCTCTTCACTATTGTGAAGAGAGCTGCAATAAACATGGACGTGCATGTATCTTTGTGGTAGGACGAATCTTTGGGGTATATACCCAGGAGTGGTATTACTGTGTCAGGTGGTAGGCTCATTCTGAGTCTTTTAAGAGTTCTCCACACTGCTTTCCATAGTGGTTGTACAAGTTTGAATTCCCATCAGCAGTGGATGAGTGCTCCCTTTTCCCCACAACCTCTCCAACATTTGTAGTCTTTTGTTCTCTTGATCTTAGCTAGTTGTATTGGGGTGAGATGATATCTGAGAGTGGATTTAATTTGCATTTCCTTAATTATTAATGATGTTGAACACTTTTTAAGATGTTTCTCAGCCATCTTTACTTCCTTACTGGTGAAGTCTCTGTTCAGTTCTTTACTCCATCTTTTGAGTAAGTCATTTGTCTTCTTACTTCTTTGTTTTTTGAGTAGTTTATATATTCCTGATGTCAATGCTCTGTCAGATGTATCACTAGTAAAGATTTCCTCCCACTCTGTGGGTTTTCTCTTCACCTCCTTGATTGTTTCTTTTGATGTACAGAAGCTTTTGAGTTTTACGAGGTCCCATTTGTGGATTGTTGACCTTACTTCCTGTGCAGCTGCTGTCTGATTTAGAAAGTCTTTTCCTACACCTATGTCTTGTAGGTTGTTGCCAACTTTTTCTTCTATCACCTTCAGGGTTTCGGGCTTCACATTGAGATCTTTGATCCACTTGGAGTTGATTTTTGTACAGGGTGAGAGGTAGGGGTTTAATTTTGTTCTTCTACAAATGATGATCCAATTTTGCTGGTACCATTTGCTGAAGATGCTACCTTTCCTCCATGAGGGTTTTTTGCCCCTTTGTCAAATATGAGGTGGCTGAAATTGTATGAGCTCAAGTTTGGATTTTCAGTTTTGTTCCATTGGTCAATGGGTCTGTTTTTGTGCCAGTACCAGTCTGTCTTTATGACTATGGCCCTGTAAGATAGTTTGAAATCTGGTAGGGCAATTCCCCCTCTATTGCATTTTTCACTCAGGGTTGCCTTAGCTATTTGGGATCTTTTGTTTTTCCATATGAATTAAAGGATTTTTTTCCAAGTCTGTGAAGAAGCTCATAGGGATTTTGATTGGGATTGCATTGAATCTATATATCAATTTGGGTAAAATGGACATTTTTACTATATTAATTTTTCCAATCCATGAGCATAGGAGGTCTTTCCATCTTTTGATGTCATTTTCGATCTCCTTCTTCAGGAGTTTAAAAATTTTTATTGTAGAGGTCTTTGCTATCTTTGGTTAGGTTTGTTCCCAGGTATCTTATTATTTTTGAGGCTATAGTGAGTGGGAAGGTCTTATATTCCTTCTCCACTTGTTTATTGTTGGTGTAAAGAAATGCTACTGATTTTGCTAGGTTAATTTTGTAGCCCAACACTTTACTAAAACTCTTGATTGTTTCTAGAAGTTTTCTGGTGGAGTTTTTAGCATCCCTTAGGTAAACTATCATATCATCTGCAAAAGGGCATAGCTTAACTTCTTCTTTTCCGATTAGTACTCCTTTAGCTTCCTTCTCTTGTCTTATTGCCCTAGCTAGTGTTTCAAGCACTATGTTAAAGAGGAGTGGTGATAGGGGGCAGCCTTGCCAGGTTCCTGCCTTTAAGGGAAATGGTTCCAATTTTTCTCCATTTAGGATGATGTTGGCAGTGGGTTTGCTATATATGGCTTTGATCATGTTGAGGAATGTTTCTTTCATTCCTATTCTCTCTAGGACTTTAAACATGAAGGGAAGCTGGATTTTGTCCAGCAAGGCTTCTTGTCTAAGAAAGGCTTTTTCTGCATCAATTGAGATGATTGCGTGGTTTTTGTCTTTCAGTCCATTTATGTGTTTTATGATATTTATTGATTTATGTATGTTGAATCATCCCTGCATATCTGGTATGAATCCAACTTGATCATGATGGATGATCTTTTTAATGTGGGTCTGTATGTGATTTGCAAGTATTTTGTTGAGAATTTTTGCATCTATGTTCATTAGTGAGATAGGTCTATAACTTTCTTTTTTGTTTGCATCTTTGCCTGGTTTTGGTAGTAGAGTGATGCTGGCTTCATAGAAGGAGTTTGGGAGAATTCCCTCTGTTTATATCCTTCTAAACAGTTTGAGTAGCCATGGTTGTAGAATCTCTTTAAATGTTTTATAGAATTCTGCTGTGAAACCATATGGACTGGGGCTTTTTTAGTTGCGAGGTTTTTAATTACATCTACAATTTCCTCGAATATTACAGGTCTGTTTAAATTGTCAATCTCTTCTTGGTTGAGCTTTGTTGGTTCCCAGGATTTCAGATATTCATGCATTTCTCTTAGGTTTTTAAATTTAGTGGAGTATAGATTTTTGAAGTATTCCTGTATGATTGACTGGATATTTTCTTTGTCTGTTGTGATGTTTCCCCTTTCATCACAAATACTATTGATTTGGAGTTGCTCTATCTTTTTTTTTGGTTAACTGAGCTAGAGGTCTGTCTATTTTGTTCATTTTTTCAAAGAACCAGCTTTTGGATTCATTTTTATGTGTTGTTTTCTTTGTTTCTATTTCATTGATTTCTGCTCTGATTTTTGTTATTTCTTCCTGTCTGTTGGGTTTGGGGTTCATTTGTTGTTGTATCTCAAGTATTAGATCATTTACTTGTTCCCTTTCTGTTTTTTTGATGTGGGAACTTAGGGCTATAAATTTCCCTCTCAAGACTTCTTTTAAAGTATCCCACAGGTTTTGCTGTGTTGTATTGTCTTTTTTTGTTCAGTTCCATGAACAGAGGAAAGAAGCAACTATCCCTAAGCAATTAAAGAGAGAAAGCAACAAAATCATAACAGAGTACATATAAACCTAGACCAAGAATGCAAACAAAAAATAAGGTAAAAGGAAGCAACGCACATCTCTCAATAATAATATTAAATACTAATGGTCTAAACGCCCCAATCAAAAGGCATAGACTGGGAGAATGGATTAGGAAACTGAACCCTTCCATATGCTTTCTACAAGAAACCCATCTCTCCCTCAAGGACAGACACCACCTTAGAATGAAAGGGTGGAAAAAAATATTCCAAGCAAATGGTACTAAGAAACAAGCAGGAGTGGCTAGTCTAATATCAGACAAAATAGGTCTCAAAGTAAAATTAATCAGAAGAGACAAAGAGGGCCATTACATCCTTGTCAAAGGAACAATGAACCAGGAAGACTTCACAATCCTAAATGTCTATACACCAAACTCTAGTGCTCCTAACATTATAAATACAACTCTGCAGGACCTCAAGACACAGATGAATTCTAACACACTAATAGTGGGAGACTTCAACCCCCCACTGAGTCCCTTGTATAGATCAACAGGACAAAAGATAAAAAGAGAGACATCAGAATTGAACAATACAATACACCAAATGGACCTCACAGACATCTATAGAATATTCCACCCAAATACCAGAGAATATACTTTCTACTCAGCACCTCATGGAACATTCTCCAAAATCGACCATATACTGGGGCACAAAAGGGACCTCAACAAATACAAAATGATAGAAATTATTCCATGCATTCTATCAGACAACAGTGTAATAAATCTCAATATGAACACCAGAATAAGTCCAACTAGCTACAAGAGCACATGGAGACTAAACAACACAATCCTGAACAACGAATGGGTCAGGGAAGAAATAAAGAATGGGTTATTGCTTTCTGATCAATAAAACTGTCAGAAATGACAGTGGCACAGTGGCATGGCTAGAACCTTAAGGGGTGATTCGGACATACCCATTGCAAGTGGGGAAACATACCAGGCAGGGGGAATGGAGTGAGGGAAATACTGGGGCCTGTGCTGTGGGGAACACCCTGGGGAAAACAAAGGACCAGGTTCGAGGATGCCTCAGGTGTGCTTATTTCATTAGCCTCAGATGTTCACGGGCAGTTAGTCACACCCCTGGGCTGAGCACACCATCAGGCCATCCTCTCACAACACACGCCCTCCTGTAACTTAATCTCTTCTATTGCTGTCTTGGCAGTACCATCTTTCAGCCCTTCCTCACACAACTCTTCAATATATCAGATGTCTCTTCACGCTCTTGGTTGTCCTCTAAATATTATGGATTTCTATTCTGCAGAGGTACATTTGTAATTTAAAGCTTAAGTGATTGCAATCACCACACAACAACACACACACACCACCACACATATAATAATATAATATGTGTATATATAAAAATAACTATATATATTATATATATATATACATATATATTTGAGACAGGGTCTCTCTGTAGCCCCAGCTGGCCTAGAACTTGTTTTGTAGACCAGGCTGGCTTTGAACTCACCTAGATCCACCTGCGTCTGCCTCCCAAGTCCTGGGATTAAAGGCGTGAGCCACCATGCAATCCTATATATTTTATGATAACCCTATCTCTTAAAATCTGCAAATCTTTGCTTAATAATATTTCCATGGCTTGTCCTGTTTATTTAAATTGTATGTGCTCTGATTGATCCTCTGTATCATCTGTACAAAGAGATCTAAGTGTTTTCACTGGGATTTCTAATTAAGGTAATCTCTAAAACAGAACATACAAAGTCTCCTGTTGTCCTGTCATAATCTGAATTCCTGTTAACAGACCCTTCTTTCTTCCTCATGGGCCTGGGGTCCTTTGCTATGTAGGCCAAAAGTGGTACAAAAGCAGTAAGTGTCTCTTGCTAAGTACTGCCAGAATGTTTTCTTTCTTCTTTTTTTTTTTTACTATTACTTTATTTATATTATTATGCTTAAGAATGTATTCATAATGTAACAAGACAGGAGGTGTGTACTATATGTGAAAGATGGTAGTGATGACAGGATTCTGTACACCTTAAATTCTCATTGTATCTGTCTGTATATCAGTCTATCTGTCTATCTATCTATCTATCTATCTATCTATCTATCTATCTACATATGCATCTATCATTCATCCATCTATCTTCTATCATCTATCTTCTATAT
Source organism: Rhizomys pruinosus (assembly GCA_009823505.1). Classification (NCBI taxonomy): domain Eukaryota; kingdom Metazoa; phylum Chordata; class Mammalia; order Rodentia; family Spalacidae; genus Rhizomys; species Rhizomys pruinosus. The sequence goes on along the minus strand of VZQC01009555.1, from coordinate 258,182 downwards.
ATCTACTAATCATCTGTCTATTTTCTATCAAACGAGTTATTTATCATCTGCCTGTCTATCTATCTGTCTGTCAAAAATTGTGTCTAATGGTATATCTTATATTTATTATCTGTATACTTATGATGTATGCCTTTATCTGTCATTTATTTTGTTTACCTATTTATAATCTGTTTTGTATATATACATTTTCTATGACCTATTATATATTACATATCACATCTCCATATACTTAGGTATGCAAATACATTTTTACATATAGAAATACTTACTAAATTATTATATGTGTAATAGGTGACTGTTTAGTTTTGATTTCTTCAAGTCCTAATGAGTTTCAGTTTCTATTCCTGTGCTTCCTAGCCTGTTAGATTTACTTTATCTATTATAAAAGTCACAGCATTCTTATCCTTCACTTAGAATATTTTATTATTCTTATTTTATGTGTATGGGCATATTGCCTGCCTGGGTGTAAGTGCACCTGTGTACTACAATGCCATGGAGGTCAGAAGATGGTGTCAGATCCCCTGGACTGGAGTTACAGATAGGTGTTAGCCTCCATGTGGGCCCTGGGCATTGAACCTGGGTCCTCTGCAAGAGCAGGCAGTGCTCCTTACTGCTGAGCCATCTCTCCTGCTCCATTCTTAGCTTTTTTATTTAGACTACTGTGTAGGAGAATATAATGAAGGGGTGTGTTTAATAATGGCAGAGGTGCCTTCTCATCTGGTTCTCTGTGATAGCACCGTGCTTCAGAAGCTTCCTCATAAAGTATATTTGTCATGACGTCTTCTTGTTTCTCTTCTTGTGTCAGAAGTCTCCTCCACTCCATGGTCATAGCATTCCTTGGGACTCTCTGGAGACCAGGCGGCTGTATAGACCACACTAACTGTTGGATTGGTATTGCTGTATAAGTGTATTAATGATTTATGATTCTTTGTAAAGTTTACATGACAGTGTCAAATAGGTAATAGTAAGTGTGATGAATTTCTGTTATATGATATTTCATAATGCTTTTATTGTTTTTATCTCTAAAACACCAATTTTAAAAGTGTTACATTTTCATTATAAATTGAGGAAAAGACAAAAATCTAAATAATTCAGCATCTTTACATCAAAAGGTGAAACATTTCCCTGACTGCTCTGATTTGCTGACTCCTTCTTTTTCCAAGGATGTGTGGATCTGAGATTTGTACATGTTCGTGTGTGGGCAGAAAATACCTCAGTATCATCCTCAGACATTTTGCTCTTCCCCCTTTTCTCTCTTCTGAAGGAAGCGGCTCTTGGTGGCCTGGAACTAACCTCCTGGTCTCAGCTGAATGGCCAGCAAACTCCAGGGTTCACCTGTCTCCATCTCCCAGTACTGGCTTGTAAGCATGTGTCTCCAAATCTGGATTCTTTTTTTTTAACCTGATTCTGTGGATCAAGCATAATTCTTTGCGCTTACTTTGCAAGTATTTCACAGACTGTGCATCTCCATAGGCCTCTCTTTAAATCATTGACAAAATAAAATATCACATAATATTGTCATGTAAAACTAATGTATGAATTATATAAGAATTCTTGTTTATACCAATTGTTACATAATCAGAGGTCTCGGAGCTATATTTAATTTTATTGAATTTTTGTGATTTTCTTTTTCTATGTTTGAAAATTCACATTTTCCTCCGTTAATTTTATATTACTCTAAAATATGAATACATACTTTTTACCCATTTATAGTAATTATAGAGTCTGAAAGTAAGTGGTAGGTTGATTCTAGAGCCTGTTAAGAGATTTACATTATAACAACATAGTTGCTTTCAGATAAACAGAAATATAACAATAATGTTGTTCAGCTTGCCTTTCATCTGGGGGATTTGGTGTTAGCATCGACAAATTAGGGAAAACATTTGCCGTTTGTTTTTCTGGGGCTGTGTTACTTCACTTAGCATGATGGCTTCGAGCTCCATCCATTTACCTGCAAAGTTCATGAAGTCATCTTTTTTTACTGCTGAATAGTACTCCATTGTGCAGATGTACCACATTTTTCTCATCCAGTTGTCATTTGAGGGGCATTTGCGTTGGTTCCAGCTCTTTGCTGTTGTGAAGAGAGCTGTGATAAACATAGCTGTGCATGTATCCTTGCCGTAGGATGAGTCTTGTGGGTATATACCCAGGAGTGGTATGACTGGGTCAGGTGGTAGGCTCATTTTGAGTCTTTTAAGGGTTCTCCACACTGCTTTCCGTAGTGGTTGTACAAGTTTACATTTCCATCAGCAGTGGATGAGTGTCCCCTTTCCCCACAACCTCTCCAGCATTTGGTCAGCTGGTCAGTTCCAGCTCAGTTGCTCCAAGCCCTGTGTCTGAAGTGCACCTTCATATTCTGGATGCCAGTCAATGCCTGTAGCAATAGCCTGTGTCATTTTGAGAGTCTCTTGGACTGCCCTGACCAACAACTGGAAGGGAGTTTTCTCCTGCCTGGTACTGTGTTTCTTGTCACAGAGCCTTCAGCTACACACATGCGCTCATACATTTATTATATGTGTATTTCTCAGTAGGAAGTTGAACTAATAGATTCCCTCTGTTTTTTAACACCATCCAAGCTTTACTTATCTCTCCCCTTAGTCACCTCTATAATCTTCCCTACTCCTCCAGTTAAAGTGCCCTCTCCCATTTCCCCTCAGTAGCACCCGTCTCCTGCTATCCCCTCTTACAAGCTCCTTCTTCCTCTTTATCTTCATGATCTCTTTACATTTTCCTGGCTCTTCTGGTTCTGTCAGGATATTACTCAAATTCAGTGATTTAGAGTTAAGTTTAACAAATATCAGAAAACATGTGTGTCTTGTTTATCTGAGTCCGTGCTATTTTGCTTGTTATAACAGTTTCTAGTTCCAACAATTTACCTAGAAACTTCATGATTTCATCTTTCTTTCTTTTCTTTTTCAATTAGCAATAATCACACCTCGAATAAACCTCATTGGCTACGATACTGTCACTGTGCAAAGCTGATTTCATCTTTCTTAACTGCTTAGTAAAACTCCGTTGTGTAAATGTACCATATTTTCATTATCCACTCATCAGTTGAATAATACTTAGGTTATTTCCATTTCTTAGCTACTGTGAAAAAAGTAGCAATAAACATGGCTGTATAAGTACCTCTATGGTAGGATGGGTCTGCTGGGTCTATGCTAAGGAGCTGTGTGACCAGATCCTATGGTAGATTTATTTTCAGTTTTTATTCATACAAAGTTTGCACTAGTTTGCAATCTCACCCAGTGGATGAGGGTTCCTCTTTCCCTGCATCTATGAAGCTTTTGAGTGGTATATCTTCTTTTAATCTTATTCATTCTGATTGGGGTTAGATGAAACTTTAAAGTAGTTTTGATTTGCATTTCCCTAATTCCTAAGGATATTGAACACTTTGAAAATGAATATTTTACTGAACTTTTGTGCATTTCATACAATGAATCTTTTTTTTAATTTTTTAATTTTTTTAATTTATTTTTGTATGTGTATGAGTATACTATCTGCATGCAGGTCTGCTCACCCGTTTTGTGCAATGCCATGGAGGTCAGAAGAGGGAGTCAGACTCCCCTGGAACTGGAGTTAAAGATGGTTCTCAGCCACCATGTGGGTGCTGGGGATCGAACCCAGGTTCTCTACAAGAGCAGTCAGCGCTCTTAACCGCTAGGCCATCTCTCCAGCCACTCATACAATGCATCTTAATCATATTCAGACTCCTCTCTGTAGAGGCCATATCCCTCCCACGGGCTATCATGCATTCTTTCATATATGTTAAGCCCAACTGAGTCAGGTTTGTGTACCTAGATATGCTTTGGTGTGAGTTTATCCACTGTTTAGCCTATATAGTGTCACTCACTTAAAGAAAATTGACTCTCCTTTGCCCAACAGCGATCAACTGCCAATGGTTCCTCAGGTAAGGTTTAGGCTTTTGCCCCATTTCCCCCAGCTCTGTGCTGTTTTTGTCTGAGGAGTTTGTGTGGTCTTGTGCATATACTCACATTACTGTGAATTCATATGAGCAAGTTCCCAGAAGCCTGAAGGACTGTTTCCTTATGGTCTTGAATCACCCCTGGCTCTTACAATCTTTCTTCCCCATCTCCTAAAATGGTCCCTGAGTCCTGGGTAGATGATGTTTAGTATGAGTCCATCCAGGGAAGCACAGTCTGAAGTGTCTTATTCCCCACATGCTGGCCAGATGTGTTGTCTCCTGTGCTAATCACACTATGTTGCATGAGGAAGCTTCACTGGTGAGAGCTGAGAGATACATTAGTATTTTCTCTACCCTTGCTCCACCATGTTCCATGAGCCTTGGGTGTAGCAGTTCCATTAGAGACTTGGCACTTAGGGCTGTGTTTCCCACAGACACTTATTCTCTATGTGTGACCAATTGTAGAATTATGTAATAGTTTTCTTGTTACAGAAAGAAGCATTTTGATGAGTGATGACTGGTATACTTGTCTGTAAACATAAAGATCCATATTTAGCATATAGTAAGAAATGACATTTGCTTAGGGATGGGTAAGACTTAGAGTTTTCTCTAAAATCTATGAACTCTCCAGCCATGAATATTTGGCTATGTTTACAGTGCCACATATGAGTTCCCTCCCACTGAGAGGGCTTTAAGCCCAACTAGATAGCTGTTGGTTACACCCAAGATAAAACTGGCACTGCTGCACACTAGTTTACTATGCTGATCTTTCTCTTATCAGCTTTCATCAAGTCCTTCAAAACTATGAGAGCTAGCCTTCAAGGAAGTGGCTTCCAAGTCAGTTCCAGCTACATTGGTTCAAGTCTAGTGTGTGAATTATGTTCTGTATTCAGCAGTAGGGTCTTACCTCCAATTCTGGGAGATATTCAAGGGCTGTGACAGTAGCCCTTGTAATTTTATACCTCTCTTGATCTACTCTGACCAACAACTCAGAGGGAGGTTTCTCCTGTCCAGCACTGTGTTATATATCATATAGCCTTCAGCTATGCATACTGATAATGGAATTGAAAGGGATGGTAACAGAAATTAAAGGAAAGATCATGTTGAGCAATCTCAGCCTAGCCTGGCTGTATTTTTCTCATGGTTTCTTTAGTGAAAAATTGCTAACTGGTTTAGAATTTCACAGATTAAATAGCTATGTAAATATGAAAGATTATATTTATATGTATATATACAAACTATTGGCAAAGTATTTTGTGATTGGATACAATATCTAATTTAAAGCACTATATAATTCTGTTTTTTGGGCTGGAGAGATGGCCTAGCAGTTAAGAGCGCCAACCGCTCTTACAGAGGACCTGGGTTCGATCCTCAGCACCCACATGGTGGCCTAGAACTGTCTGAAACTCCAATTCCAGGAGAACTCCAGTTGCAGGGGAATCCGACACCCTCTTCTGACCTCCGCGGCATTGCACGACACGGGCGCACACACTTGCATACAGACAGTACATTCATACACATACAGAAAAAAAAAAAGAACTGTAAAAAAATAATTCTGTTATTCTTTTCATTTTGATTTCTTGTTCTTCCTCTTCATTTTTCTACTTAGTGAAGAAAGTCACCTTTTCCATCAAGCACAGGACTCTCTTAGAGTCTCAGGACTGGAGAGGAACATCTGGTCTTTTCTTAACACTACTCAATATGTCCCCTCCTGAAACCTTATTTTTTGATCAATTGATTCATTTGCTGCTGTTATTGATTTTCTGTGAAATAGGCTGTTACTGAAGTGGCCCATCTCATCAAGCTTTTACATTCATTCTGTGTCTTTCCTTCATTGAAGGCTGTGTCCTTCTGAGAAAGCTCTAGCCCCTCTGTAGGACAACTTCCCTGTATCCTAATGGCAAACCTTAATCTTCCTCCAACTCTATGTCGACTTTTGGTTTTGGTCCCTGAGTTAATTCTTCCAAGTTTCACTGCCTGTTGTGAGTCCCATGTCAACTCTAAAGTTCACAAACATGTTGTGTCTTCTGTATCACTGCCTATTTCTTGATTCAAGGGAAACGTTTATACTTGTACTCCCAATACAAAACCACATTAGAGGGAGAAGTTGCTGTGCACTCAGGAGTTATCGGGGCTACAAATACAGAAAAATTCAGATTTCCCAGTTCTGTTAACATGAAACCCTTTACACTCTCCTGCAGGGTTGCACTTTTTTCTTTTTGCCCTCTGCATGCTCACTAGTGTTGTAATGAATGACCCCATCCATAGCACACTGCTGGGATGCTAGAGACACTGTTAACATCAGAAGTCACAAGGAGACAGAGAAGGCCAAGGTAGAGGGAAAATGTTGAAAGGGCCTGTCAGACAGTGAGGAAATAAGAGTTCAGACACCATGGATGGCAGGAGTGTCTTTGGATGTCAGAGTTACAGGAAGAATATAGCAAAAGAAATCACATTTAGTCTCCATTCTTTCTTCCTACTTAAATTATACAACCCTTTTTATAACACTGGCTGTTAGAGCTGAAATACCCTGGCCATAAAGCAATCTTAATAGAAAATACAAACTGTCTTTTCAGTGAAAACATAAAAAGATTTTTATCGGTTGATAATGTAAGTTCTTCAGCCTGAGCTTCCTAGAGTGAAGGAATATTTTTTTGTGACATAAGTTACGTGGAAATCACAAAGTTGTCCGTGATTCCATGAAAGAAACTGAAAATTAAAAGAGGAAGTTGAGATTTTGTTACTTTGACAAGTATGAAATGGCATCTTTTCTCTCAGTTCTTAAATGAAATTGTTTATCTAATGAAGTACAGAGAGACGGGCTGGAGAGATGGTTCAGCAGTTGAAGGAACTGGCTGCTCTTTCTGAGGACTGGGGTCCAATTCCCAGCACCAACATGGCAACTAACAACCTTCTGTAACTCTAGTTCCAGAGGATCCAAGACCTTTTTTGGCTTCTGCATTACATGGGTTCATTTAAACACATGCAGACAATATACTTGTATACATAAAATAAAAATAATAAATATACTATTTGAGAGAGAGACTACACTCTGTCTGCATGTGTAGGGCTGTCACACACAAGTTTTATTGTTTCTTACATTCTACTAATGCAATCAATTTATTTTCAATTACACAGTATTTTCCATGGCAATACTGGCCCCAAAATAAAAAAAAAAAATGACTTTAAAAGATACTGTGAGTTCGGGGCTGGAGAGATGGCCTAGCGGTTAAGAGCGCCGACCGCTCTTGCAGAGGACCCGGGTTCGATCCCCAGCACCCACATGGCGGCTGAGAACCATCTGAAGCTCCAATTCCAGGAGAACTCCAGTTCCAGGGGAATCCGAGACCCTCTTCTGACCTCCGCAGCATTGCACGACACGGGTGCACAAACTTGCATGCAGACAGTACATTCATACACATACAGAAATAAATAAAATTAATTAAAAAAATTAAAGAAAAAAGATACTGTGAGTTGGTGCTGGAGACATGTGTACTTCATCAACTCAGAACAGTTCCAAGGATCCGTTAGTGCATCAGGTGGAGACATGGGCCATGGCAACCTGAGCAAAGGGACAGAGAAGGCAAGGGACACTTGACAACCCTAACTCAGGCCATCTATGGGAGGCAAACAGTTCCGTCTTGCAGAAGGCACTACTGTGAGGAAGAAGAAATACAAATTTCAAACTTCAGATGAAGCCACTGGGTAGGTATCCTGTCTGTCTGTCAAGGGGATGATATTTGCTAATGCAGGATTCCTCTAAACCTAAAGTTTAAAATGGGGAAATAATCTCTAGTATGTGCATGAAGTAACACAGGCAACCTGTCCCTGCAGAGCTGTGCCTTGGGCATAGTGTATATTTAAATGCAGTTTCCATTCAATTCACTCTACTTTGATTTAATGTTTAAAACAGGAAAGAGTTAGGCTGTCCCTGCAATCTCAGAAATGATCTCCAAATATGACCAGAACATTAAGTATTAATACCCAGAGTTTCCGAGAGCAGATGCAGGCTTGGATAATTCAGGAAGCCTGTTATCTGTTGGTCCCTCCAGCTTTCAGGAAGAGGCCAGGGACACTCTTGTGATCTCAGCTCCCTGTCACGGTGTCAGCGGGTGTGATCCTGATTAGATCTGACAACCACTCTCTACAAGAATTCCTTTCTGGTCTCTTCCTATGTTTGAGCATCACTTTCTTGACCTTCTCCCACTTGGGGAGAAAGTAGCCTTATGTTGTCATCTGTAGGGATTGAAGGGTTAAGGCACAGTGCTAACTAACTAACTAACTAACTAACTAACTAACTAACTAACTAACTGGATTTTATTTCACAAGAAGAACTTTAGAGATTTCCATTTTGTCAAATAATGCTGGCTTTCTAGTGGTGAACGTCCAGCATCTCCGTCTATATTTCTGGGGTGTGGCTTCCTTCTCCCCACTGCTGATTGCCAAGTGTGCCCAGGAGAGAGAAAAGCCACAGAGAAGGAAAATGTGAGATATGGAGTCTTCAAAATCATGGCTGCTGGGAGCTGGAAGTTCCCATTACACACACACACACACACACACACACACACACACACACACACACACCTGCAGTCAGGCACACACAGAAGCCAGAAGGCAACCTCCAGTGACGTTTTTATAATGCTTTTATTGATGTTTTGTGTATTTCATACATCATTTTTCAGTTCAATTTAGACATATTCCCCTTTCCCTTCTTCCCACCCCACCCCAGATCATGCATCCTGCCATAACTGTCCTGCATCTTTCTCTCAGTCTTTTTTTGTATGTTTAAGAATTCACATTTTCCTTTAATTTTATATTTCTCTGAAATATGGATACATACCTTCCACCCATATACAGTAATTACAGAGTCTGAAAATAAGTGGTGGATCAATTCTAGAGCCCCTTAAGAGATTGACATTATAACAACATATTTGCTTTCAGGTAAACAGAAGTATAAAATATCGTTGTTCATCTTGCCTTTCATCTGGGGATTTGGCGTTAGCATCCACAAATGAGGGAAACCATTTGCCACTTGTTTTTCTGGGACCGTGTTACTTCACTTACCATAATGGCTTCAAGTTCCATCCATTTACCTGCAAAGTTCATGATGTCATCTTTCTTTTTTATGTTTAAGAATCATATTTTCCTCTTTTATATTACTCTAAAATATGAATACATAGTTTCCCCTCATATATAGAAATTATAGAGTCTGAAAGTAAGTGGTGGGTTGATTCTAGGACCCATTAAGAGATTTACATTGTAACAACATAGTTGCTTTCAGATAAACAGAAATATAACAATAATGTTGTTCAGCTTGCCTTTCATCTGGGGATTTGGTGTTAGCATCCACAAATGAGGGAGACCATTCACTGCTTGTTTTTCTGGGGCCATGTTACTTCACTTAGCACAATGACTTCGAGTTCCATCCATCTACCTGCAAAGTTCATGATGTCGTCCTTCTTTACAGCTGAGTAGTACTCCATTGTGTAGATGTACCGAATTTTTGTTGTCCACTCATCAGTTGAGGGACATTTGGGTTGGTTCTGGCTCTTTGCTATTGTGAAGAGAGCTCCAATAATCATGGACATGCATGTATCTTTGTGGTAGGATGAGTCCTGTGGGTATATACCCAGGAGTGGTATGGCTGGGTCAGGTGATAGGCTCATTTTGAGTCTTTTAAGGGTTCTCCACACTGCTTTCTATAATGGTGGTGCAAGTTTCCATTCCTACCAGCGGTGGATGAGTGTTCCTCTTTCCCCACAACCTCTCCAGCATTTGGTGTCTTTTGTTTTCTTGATCTTAGCCAGTCCTATCAGAGTGAGGTGATATCTGAGAGTGGTTTTAATTTGCATTTCCTTAATTATTAAAGATGCTGAACACTTTTAAAGATGTTTCTCAGCCATCTTTACTTCCTCGCTGGCAAAGTCTCTGTTCAGCACTTTACTCTATCTTTTGAATAGGTCATTTGTTTTCTTCTTTGTTTTGTGAGGATATTCTTGAGATTAATGGTCTGTCAGATGAATCACTGGTGAAGATTTCCTCCCACTCTGTGGGTTTTCTCTTCACTTCCTTGACTGTTTCTTTCACTGTACAGAAGATTTTTAGTTTGTTGAGGTCCCAATTATTGACTATTGACCTTATTTCCTGTGCAGCTGCTGTCTGATTTAGAAAGTCTTTTCCTATACCTAAGTTTTGTAGGTTGTTGCCAACTTTTTCTTCTATCACCTTCAGGGTTTTGGGTTTCATGTTGAGATCTTTGATCCACTTGGAGTTGATTTTTGTACAGGGTGAGAGGTATTGGTTTAATTTTGTTCTTCTACAAATGGTGATCCAGTTTTGTCAGCTCTTTGCTGAAAATGCTATCCTTCCTCCACTGAGTTTTTTTTTTTCACCTTTGTCATATATGAGGTGGCTGCAATTGTTTGAGCTCAAGTTTGGTTCTTCAATTTTGTTCCATTGGTCAATGGGTCTGTTTTTGTGCCAGTACCAGGCTGTCTTTATGACTATGGTCCTGTGATATAGCTTGAAGTCTTATAGAGCAATCCCCTGAGTATTGCATTTTTCACTCAGAGTTGCTTTAGCTATTTGGGAGTCTTTTGTTTCTCCATATGAATTTAAGGATTTTTTTCCAAGTCTGTGAAAAAGCTCATGGAGATTTTGATTGGGATTGCATTGAATCTGTATATCAAATGGGTAAAATGGACACTTTTACTATATTAATTTTTCCAATCCTTGACCATGGGAGATCTTTCCATCTTTTTATGTCATTTTTTAAATTTTTTTTATTATTTTTTATTTTTTTATGTGTATGAGTGTACTGTCTGCATGTAGGTTTGTACACCCGTGTCGTGTAGTGCCATGCAGAGGTCAGAACAGGGTGTCAAATTCCCCTGTAGCTGGAGTTAAAGATGGTTCTTAGCCACCATGTGGGTGCTGGGGATCAAACTCAGGTCCTCTCCAAGAGCAGTCGGCACTCTTAACCACTAGGCCATCTCTCCAGCCCCTTGATGTCATTTTCAATCTCCTTCTTCAAGAGTTTAAAATTTTTGTTGTAGAGATCTTTGTATCTTTGGTTAGGTTTTTTCCCAGGTATTTTATTATTTTTGAGGCTATTGTGAGTTGGAAGGTCAGTGACATTTCTTACACGCCTTCCTTTTGCGTGAAGCACGCTCTCACTGGCCCGGTGCTCACCGAATATCCTAGGCTGGGTGCCATCAGACCCCAGTGAGCCTCCCAGCTCTCCCTCCCTAGTACAGGGATTGTAGGCATACACCTACATTTCTGGGATTTTTACATAAGTTCTTGGAATGAAACTTGGGTCCTTGTGCTATGCCCCCAGCTGGAACTACCTAGTTTTTGAAAATAATTTACTTCTCTATCAATATGGGCTCACTATTATCTATCACTACTCCATTCAAGTCTACAGGTTCTGTCTTACACAATAAGAGGAGTTTCTCATACCTCCATCTTTTAACCTGAGTAGAATTTTGGATAGAAAGATCACTCCTAGGGTATCACATGAGCAGCATCCAAAACGGACTAAAGCATTTGAATGTTTCTTGTCAGCCAATGAAGACAGGTTGAGACAAGGCCAATTCTTTTCTTTTTCTTTTTTTTTTTTTTTTTTTTTTTTTTTTTTGGTCTTTTTTAAGAACGGGTCTCCTTATAGCCCCAACTGGCCTGGCACTCACTCTGTAGACCAGGCTGTCCTTGAACTCACAGAGATCCTCCTATCTCTGCTGGGATTAAAGGTGTGAACCACTACGCCCGGCAAGGCCAACTCTTAATCAGCTGGACCCTAAAAGCAAGATAGCAGAGAGCTCTCTGTCTTCTTGGCACCTGCAGATACCTGAGTAACTGAGGGGTGACTCAGCTGACAGTAGCTAGAGGGAAGAGACCGGCAGAACAGGGTTAGAGGAAACTAGTCTCCTATGGAGTGCACCCTTGGCTGATGATATGGATGTTAAATTGTATAACATTGGCATAGTCTAAATGTATTGCCTTATACTGTAATCCCATCTTACCCTCTGCCATTTCATAGACCAGTGAGAATTCAGTCTTCCAATATTGAGTTGGGGGCATCACTAGACTCTCATGAATACCTTGGTGTCTCAGGTAGCGGACATTGGGTACTACAGAGATGCTGCTAGATCAAGCCACTGTGTACTTCCAAACACTGAAGTGGAAATCCATCCCAAAGTGCCTTAAACAAAAAGGTGATGTGTTTCCCACATGAGTGAACCACCCAGGGGAGCGAGCAGCTGCCAGACGCAGCTGGGCACAGGTGTTCAGTGTTTCTCTCTCATCTGCTTTCATCTGGGTTAATGTGGTGATTAGCCACCTCTCTCCTCCTGGGCACAGGCACCTAGCCTCACACTCTGATTATCCTGGAAGATTTAAAAGAGTGTTTTGGTTCTTTCAACTAATGTCTCTTTATTTGACTCCCTTTGTATGGATTAAATTAAATGCTATTGGTAGATATTTTTCTATGAGCCATGAGTCCTGAGGGCAAGAGAATTATCCACAGCAGAGATTCAAGAAGGTTAGAGAAGAATAGGAAGAGACACAAGGCTTGAAACAGCCTCTGCTTGGCAGAAGTGGGAATCTTCCTAAACAGAAAGCTGTTTTTTTAAACCTTTTGTAGTTTCATACCACAGTTCTCAATCAAGCTTAGATCCTCTCCCCCACCCATGCCCTTCCAATCTCCCACCAGACTTCATGCATTCCACCACGCATGGTAAGACCTATCCAGTCAAGCATTTGAACCTAGATGTCCTAAGTGAAAACTCATCCACTGGATTCTAGTCAGCCCATCTAGAGATGTAAGTAAGGGATATTCTCCCTTGCCCAGTAGCAATTGGTCTTCAGTATTTCTCAGTCTAATGCTGTCTTGATACTCAATTCTCTCCTCTCCTCTGGATCCTTGTTTAATTGAGTTAGAATGGGTCCTGTGCTTCATGCCACCGTTGTCACAAATTTACATGTGCAACCTTCCTGGGGCCTGGAATCCTCTGCTCACCTGTGTTCATGAACCAGCCCTGACTCTTCCAGTCTTTCCAGTCCCGTGGGCGAAGTCCAATATAGGAGTCCTATGCAGGGACACACACTCACAGTCTCTTATTCTCTAAAATATTGCCTGTTGTGGGCTTCTCTGTGCATTGCATTCTGTTGTATAAGGAGGCTTCACTGGTGAGGGTTGAGGGATACATTATTTTTTTTTCTCCACCCCTTGTTCCACTATATTTCATGAGACTTAGGTGCAGAGATTCAAATGTAGATGGGTCATCCAGGACTCAGACGTATATTGTCTGTTCCTGACCAGTTGTGGAACTATGCAGTAGCCTCCATCTGTTCCTTGATGAGTGGTGCACAGTGTGCTTGTTTGTAAATATAAGGACACACCTTTAGCTTATGATAAGAAACAAGAGCTAAGGTTTCCTCTGTGATCCATGTCCTCTCCAGCCATGGGTATTTGGCTACAATTACAGTGACACCCATCAGCTCACTACCAATTAGATAGATGTTGATTACCCCCCAGATAACAGTGCCAGTTGTTATGGTTATTAGCATTTAGGGCTGGGTTGGACCACTGATTGGTCTCCTCTATAAGCAGATTTCATATTATCATCTAGGTTTATAAGAGCTAGTCTTCAGGAGAACACATCTATGTCAGTTCCTGCTCCATTGCTCCAACTCGTGTGTCTGAAGTATGTCCTGTCTTCACCTGCATGTATCCTTTCCAATTTCCTGGCTCCTGGTGTTACACCATGATGCCTACTTAGATATAAGGGATTAGAGCTATTATCTGCAAATGCTGCTTGCTTTTCTGTGTTTTCTGTTACTTTACTTAGCATGCTACTCTCTAGTCCACCCACTTACCTGTCAATTCCATCTGCTCTTACTGCTGGGTAGAACTCCATTGTGTAAATGTACCACGTGGAACATTTAGGTTGATTCCATTTTTTAGCTATGGTGAAGGGAACAGCAACGAATATGGATGCACAGGGGTCTCTACAGTCTGATGAGTACCTTGGATATATGCCAAGGACTGGTATAACTGGATCATACGGTGGATTCAGTTTTAGTTTTTTGAGTGTTCTCCACACTGCTTTCCATGGTGGTTGCACTAATTTGCATTCCCACCAGCAGTGAATGAGCAGTCCCCTTTCTTCATATCCTCACCAGCATTTGCTGTCATTTGTTCTCTTGATTTTGGTCAATCTGACTATGGTAAGATGGAAGGATCTTAGAGTGGCTTTTATCTGCATTTCTCTAATAACAAAGGATGTTGAACAATTTAAAACTGCTTCTTAGCCATTTTTATTTCTTCATTTGAGATCTCCATTCAGGACTATAGCCCATCTTTTTATTGGGTCATTTATTTTCTTGTTTCTTTGTTTTTTAGTTTTTTTTTTTTTGTATATTCTTGATATTAATCCTCTGTTGGATGCATCCTTGGTGAAGATTTTCTCCCACTCAGTGGGCTTCCAGTTCCCTTCCTTGGTTGTTTCTTTTGCTGTACAGAAGCTATGTAATTTAATGAAGTCCCACTTATTGACTGTTGACCTGAGCACCTGAGGTCTGATTTAGAACATCCTATCCTGTGAGCATATCTTGGAGGGTACTGCCTAAGTTTTCTTCTAGGAGTTTTACAGTTTCAGGTTTTATATTGAAGTCTTTGATCCATGTGGAGTTGACTTCTGTGCAGGGAGAAAGATAAAGGTCCAATTTCATTTTTCTACAGGTTGAGATCCAGTTCCGCCAGCATCATTTGTTGAAGATGCTGTCTTTCCTCCATTGTGTGTTCTAGGCAACTTTGTCAAATATCAGGTGGCCACAATTGCATGTACTCGTTTGTGTGTTCTATTGTATTCCATTGATCTACATGTCTATTTTTCTGTCATTACTATGTGTTTTTTGTATGGTGATTCCTCCTAGTGTTTTTCTTTTTGCACAAGATTTCTTTGGCTATCATGTGTCTTTTGTGATTCCATATGAATTTTAGGATGATTTTTCTAGCTCTGTGAAGAATGTCATGGGTATTTTGACTGGCATTCTATTGAATCTATAGATTCCTTTTGGTAAGATGGTCATTCTCACAGTGTTGATTCTACAAATCCATGAGCATGGTAGATATTTCCATCTCCTGGTGTCTCCCTCTACCTCTTTAAGATTTGAAATTTTCATTGTAGAGATTGTTAATATGTTTGGTTAAGTTTATTCTGAGAAAAAGATGCAAGACAGGACTTGTGTGTGACAGAATCCTAACAGCTGTTTTTATGATTTCTCTGTTGGCTCAGCATTTAGCTGTCCTCCATTCTGGCTCTCTTCTCTCTGTGGAATGCTGAGATGGGTGTTTAGATCTTCCTCTTCTCTAAGGAATGCATCTGTTCTGTTTATTGACGTGGGAGAAAGGCTGTCTTCCATTCCTGCTTCCAGCTCTGCCTTCAGAAGCATCTTTTCCCAGTACCTGTGTTACTTTGGTCTCCTTGATGAGCTTCAGTTTTCATAAAAGATGTGAGACTTTCAGCTACTTTGCTTCTCTGGCTTGAAATGTAGAAAGAGGCTGGCCAATCCTGGGAGGAGTGAAGGGAGGGGTGATGGGAAGAGACTGGAAACAAAGCTTCAATAAATTTAATTTCCTTTCCAAATTTGCTTTACCCAGGGTTTAGAAGCAGCAAGTCACATCTTCGAGATGCACTGGCTGAATGGCTTTATCTGTGCTATTCTTCAGTCAGTTGCTTTTATATAGAATTTAGGGGGCAGAACAGTAAGAGTTTGGAGGCTTTATCCATGCCTTCTAAGCACATGAGTCCATAAGAGAAAAAAATTGAAATGAGATTAGAATTTCTGTTGCATCTTCTCTGGTTCTGCTTCAGAGTTCTCTATGAAATTTGATTTGGGTCCACTTTGCCCCAAGTTTTCATCCTACAGGAAAACTGGAGGCCAAAGCTACTGTGCCTTATTCAGGAGATAAAATTTATAAATAACTATCCATTCACAGGGCTTCCTGTGAGATCAGGGACTGTAGGATGACAGCTTTTGGTGCTGAATGGCCACAACATCCCAAGTAAAATGGAAGTCACCATAAGAAAGAATCAAAACTTCATGTAGTTTCTTCATGTGGCCAGCCTGGTCCAGAGCCAGGATGAAATTCTCTATCTGTCCTCTGCAAAGCTCTATCTGATGCTCTGCTCTGATAACATACCTCTGGAGCTCCCGAATCTCAGACCAAACTTCAGACTGAACCTTTCCTCACAGACACTCAGTCTCTGCCAATGTCAAACTCTGCTTCTTATAAGAGTCTATTTGTTTTTGTGAGAGTTTCTATTGATGGACAACTCGACAAGACTTAGCATTGGCCAAGAACAAAGCTGGTGGGCATTCCTCTGAGGGGTTTTCATGATTGGACTGATTGAGCTAGGAGGACCTACCCCACACGAAACTGCTTCTGGTCCATGGGCTGAGTGAGGTCCTGCACTGAATGAGTGGGAGGAAGGGAGCACTTCACACTCTGCTTCCTTGGAGAAGGGACGACGTGGGCAGTGGCCTCAAGCTCCTTCTGCTAGAACTTTCCCAGCAGGATGTGCTATGTCCCCTCTAACTGCAGCCGAAATAAGCCCTTCTTCCCTCAAGCTGCTTCTGGTCAGTATTTTTCACATCAACAGGACAATAAATGATCCAGCCATTCAGTTGGCATAGGACAGGGTCCATCAGGCCTCCCTCATCCAGAGATGATTCTTAAACGAGGGGGAAGACAAGTGAGCTCGTGTTTTGTTATATTCTATTTATATTTTATAAGGTGTGTGTGTTTGCATGTCTCTGGGTATTCTATGTGTGTTCAAATACCTGCAGAGGCCAAAAAAAGCATGTTGGGAATCCCTGGAACTGGAGGTAGGGGGATTATGAGCCTCCAGATGTGAGTACGTGTAATTGAACTCAGGTCTTCCACAAGGGCAGTATGAGCTGCTAACTGCCAAGCCATCTCTGCAGCCCTAAGTGAGCCTGGGTTTGCACACCGGATTCATGATTCTGCTGGCCCTGTAGGTGTACCATCCACACAGTCTTGTGCCTGGTCCAGGTCCCACTGCTCCTGGGCTTTCCCCTTCCTGAGGACATTGGCCCTGTACACCTGGATGATGTCACGTTCAGCTTCCTAATGAGAAGTAACTAATGCACATGTGGAAATATATTTATGAAGACTATAAGAATATGACTTTGGTTACTCTATTTTACATTTTTGTTTTTACTGTTGTTATAAGCAGCAGCCTTCTAACTTTCAGTCTAGCACTTATTATCTCAGATTTGTGGCTGCGCACTGTGCTCACAGAACAGGATGTTTTGTGTGCTGAGGTAATTGAGGTCAATGCAAATGTTTTCCAAGAAGAGGATACAAGATATCGGACCTGGGGCCCTGGTAAAATGGCCCAAATAAATGACTTGTCTTCATGTGCTGTTTCCTTTTATAGGGTTTTATTAGTTCCCCTGAATCACCAATTATCACCAATTATACCTAAGCTAATGATGCACCCACCTGTACCTCTAAGCCTAATCCTTTTCAAACTCCAAGGCAACACTTGGCTTTAAATGGAGTTTTCAATGTATTTAAAGACCCTCTTCCTGCTCAAAATTGGAAGTGCCCTTCCTCATCTTCAGCTAACTGCTTTTGCTGACCATGGTGATTATTTTTCTTCCTTTCTGTTCCCCTTTCTTTGTAAGAGGGTCTCCTAGAAAAGCCAGTAAGGAATTATTAATTAAATTAGTCACACAGAAAGATGTTCATGGGTCCACATGAGTCCTGGACATATACTGGGCCAACTGGAACTTGTATGGAGATTTCAAGTCAGTGTTTGAAGGCTAAAACAGCAGGGTTGTGCTAACCAGTGGATCTGTAAAACTCTAGACAGTTATAGAACTGACAACTGCAAATGAAATCCACACAAAAGCATAAGCAAAGGCTTTTGAAACAGAGCAAGCCATCCACACAAAAGATTAGCACAAGCTTTTAAAACAGAGTGATCCTTTAACAGAAGGAAAGGACAATGAAAAATGTCAGCAATAAAGAGTAGATTTCATAGTGATTTTTCAGTCTGTTGGATATCAGCAGTAGGTGCTGCCTTTGAATTTATCATAGAGCTTTGTGGGGAATTTTAGACTTATTTTTATAATTTTTAATTATGTGTATGCCTGTGTGTCTGCATGTGAGTTTGTACCTGTTAATGCAGGTGCCCATGGAAATCAGAGATGTTGGATACCCTGGTGGAATTAGAGACGGTTGTGACCCACCCAGTGCAGGTGCTGAGAACTAAACCCAGGTTGTCTGTAAGAGCAGTACTCACTCTTAACCACTGAGCCATCGCCAAACCTCTTTTGTGTTTTTAGTTACTTCCATTAATCACTTTTCTGGTATTGTGATAAAATACCACAACCAAAAGCGACTTAGGGAATAAAGAGTTTCTTTGGCCCTCGGTTCCAGAGATAAGAGTGCATCATGACAGGGAGGTGTGACAGCCAGTGGCAGGCAGCATGGTGGGAGCCAGAAGCTGAGATCTCAAGTCTTTGGCCCTAAGCACTAAGCAGAAAGAACAGACTGAAAGTGGGGTGAAGCTATGAACTCTCACAGTGGCATACTGCCCCCAGCAAGGCTCTGTCTCCTAAAGAGGCCATGATGTCCCCAAATAGCAACACCAACTGAGAACCTAGTGTTCAGATACTGGAGTCTATGAGGGACATTTATCATCCACACAACCACATTCCACTCACTGGCCCCACATAGGCTCATGGCCACATCAGAATATAAAATGCATTTAGTACAACTTTAAAAGTCCCCATTGTCTTTAACTGTGGCAACAATGTTTAAAAGCCCGAGATGGCCTAGCGGTTAAGAGCGCTGACGCTCTTGCAGAGGACCCGGGTTCGATCCCCAGCACCCACATGGCGGCCGAGAACCGTCTGAAACTCCAATTCCAGGAGAACTCCAGTTCCGGGGCAATCCGACACCCTCTTCTGACCTCCGCACGGCATTGCACGTCACGGGTGCACAAACTTGCATGCAGACAATACATTCATACACATACAGAAATAATAAAATAAAAAAATTAAAAAAAAAAGCCCAAGTCTCTTTTGAGACAAGGCAATCTTGTAACTGTGATTCCCTGTAAAAAAAAAAAAAAACACTACATATTTCCAACATATAGTGGTACAGAATATGCATTCCTATTCCAATAGAGAGGAATGGAGGCACAGCAAGGAAATACAGGACCAAAGCAAGACCAAAACCAGCAGAGAAAGCACATCCGGTAGCTGTGTGTTCACTGTTTGAGACTTCGGTTCCAAAGGCTTAGATATCTCCATGTCTCCAGTGTTGGCATCTGCAGCATGCACACTTCTCTTGGGCTTTTCCCAAGACCTGTAGTCAGTTGTTCTTGGTAGATGTCGCAGAGTTCAGCATCTCCCACATCTGGGAGTCACTATCATAGTAGAGGCTTCACTGTCACAGCTTCATACAGTTATCCCTCAGGGCCCCCGATAGTCTTTTCCCTGGGACCCACCTGAAACAGTCTGCCTGGCCTCAGTGGCTGTGAACCTGTAGAGGAAGAACTGAGAGTCTCTCACCCTTGCATCTTTTAACCTCTAAACCCAGTGCCAGAGAGAGAGAAGACTTCCAAGTTCAGCAGCCATGTTGGGAAGGACTGTGATCCCTTTAGACTACCTTACTGAAGTTTTTGTATGTTGAAGGGATGGCTTTATATGAACAGAAAACCACTAGGGTGTTTTTCACAAGTTGGAAGCTTAGCTGGTTGTGGTCTTATCCTGAGGGTTTGAGTGTAGAGCAGGAAGCCTCTCCTTAATGGCCTGCATCCCATTAATAGCTACAGCCTCTCTTCCAACTCATTCCTACTGCTCCTTTTCCCTCCAAACTATCCATTTTGCAGTTCTCTCTGTCTGACTTTTTTTACTGTGTATCTGTATTAACAATACACAAGCCACAGTTTCAGCATTTTGGTTTCTTGACATTCCCTCGCCTTAAACAATTGCTCTGTTACTCTTTAGCCTCAGGAAAGTTCTTCAGATGGGGCACACAGCACCCATATTCTTTTGCAGAATACCACAAAAATGGCCATTAGTCCAGTTTCCTTGAAGGAACCTCTTGAGCTGAGACTTTACATTCCACATACTCGCAGCACTGATGACACTGGGCTCCTATTAGAGTGGGCCGTTAAGCTATGCTCACTGCATTCAAGCCCTTTTCTAGCCCAAAGTTCCAATGTCTTCCCCATTCTTCCAAAAGCCAGTATTATTTTGTTTATAGCAACAGCCCAATCCCTAGTCCCAACTTTTGCTTCTAATAGGTTTCTGTTCTGATACAACATCTCCACCAACAGCAACACATGGAAGAGTTTATTTTGTCTTATGATTTCAGAGAGTCAGTCATGGTGGAGAGGTACAGTGGCACATGGTAGCCATGGCCTGTATCAAGACATTTCCCATTCAATCCACCATAGTAAGAATGCCATCCTTGAAACTTTATGTGGTGTTTTTGTCTTTTGTGGTGAAATCACATTCACTTGATGCATTCCCTTTTAAAAATTAAACTGATAATAATTATTTTCAGATTATACTGTTGTGATTGTTCTCTCACAGTTCTGAAACTCCTTAGTGATTGATCTTATTTAACTTTTCAATCCCAAAGCAGCAGTGAGCAGTAGGGATTATACCTGTTCAATGGCCATCAAAATGAGGGTCAAAGAATCCATTCTCCATGTCCAGGGTCATTTAAAACTCTCTATGAATCCAGAATTAAGTATGTAGCCATCTCACTAAAGTATGTCATTTGTTTTATGTTACTTTTTCCCTCACAAAATCAAAAGTTGAATCTCCATTTTAACTTACTTGTTTTGTATCTTTAATGTTCAATATTTTCTCTGAGTTGTCTCCAGAAATATCCTGTGGTAAGCTTAGCTTCTCAATGCAGGTGGTTACAGTGTTGCATGCATGTCTCCATAGTGCCCACAAACTTCTTAGGATTTAGTATAAAAATTGTTTATTAGACTCATTGTTGCAAGCACAACTGTGGCCACCTGTATCTTTATAATTTCATAAATAGAGTCTCATTATTTCCCAGAACCAATACAATGTTTTGGCTCGGGACTCAATGTGCTGTCAGATGTCAGATGTCTACCTAAACTGCCTTCCCTCCCTCATCTTCCCCTTCTCTCATTCATTTCTTTTCTCCCTTGGGTTAAACCCAGAGACTAAGTATTTTTCTACTCCATCTTTTTTTTAAAAATTTTTAAATTAATTTTTTATTTATTTCTGTATGTGGACGAATGTACTGTCTGCATGCAAGTCTGTGCACCCGTGTCGTGCGATGCCGCGGAGGTCAGAAGTGGGTGTCGGATTCCCCTGGAGCTGGAGTTCTCCCGGAATTGGAGTTTCAGACGGTTCTCAGCCACCATGTGGGTGCTGGGGATCGAACCCGGGTCCTCTGCAAGAGCAGTCGGCGCTCTTAACCGCTAGGCCATCTCTCCAGCCCTTCTACTCCATCTTTAATAGAATCGTTGCTTCTATTTCTGAAATGTTTTCTACACCACCTGAAACTGTTCGTGTTTATGTCGAATAATCCTGTATTTCCTGATTCTTCTGATGGAATATATTTCCTTTCTTTGTGATAGTAACACCCATGTTTCTACTGGAATGTCCCTTCCTGGTGATAACAGGGTTGTTAGCTCTGTGTATTGAAGATGAGGATATAAAAAGAAGATGACTCCCCTGCTCACCGTGGGCAGCATGGCCAGATCTTAGCTCTCTTTCCGTGATCAACACAGATTGTGTTCTAACATAATATTCAAGGCGAGCACTGCCAAATAATGGGGCTGCAGCGCAAAGGAACCCTGATCGGCATCATTAGCGCAGCGGCATCTCTGCTCCTCTTCCCCGGCCATATCGGATGCAGGACTCAGCGCAGATCTTTATTTTGGATGCACAAACAGCAGCAGGTTTTTGTGTTTTCAAACAGTCTGGCCCCTTTCTGTTTCTCCATCACTTACTCTGGGGCACCACATTAGTTTGAAGGGGAAAGATGCCCCATGATAGAGGTTGTGAGTCCACTTGTTTTCTGAGTAACTGTTACTGAAGAGAAGGAAGGATATGCGGAACCATTAAACAAATAAACAGGTAGCACATTAATGAACCACAAATTTAGACTATGACCTAGTGTTAATGCAAGCATTGACTCTTATTTGGTAGTTTATGAAGTCATTGGAGATGCTGTTTCCATCCAACTGGAATGATATTCTCTTAGGTAAGTGACCACCTGACCACCCGACCAAAGGAGGCTCCACCTATATGGTCAGATCTTGATGCTTGATGGGACATACTGTGTATTCTTAATGCATGCAGACACAATAATAAGCAAACAAAGGGGAAGAAAGGTAAGAATGCTGAGTGGAAGGCTGGAAGAGGGGAACAGAACAACTCAAATGGGTGTGTAGCTTCTGTTCTGTCCGCCATTCCATCTCATTCTATGGAAAACTGAGAAAGCTTTAGTTGCTTGGAAATTACATTGCCAAGTAGGTGATACTTTCTGAGTAAATGTCAGGTTCCACTGTGCTTGGGAGAGAGGGAGAGAGAGGGAGACAGGGAGAGAGGGAGAGAGGAGAGAGAGAGGGAGAGAGGGAGAGAGGGAGAGATGGAGAGAGGGAGAGAGGGAGAGAGGAGACAGAGGGGATAAAGGTTCTTGTCTGTCCTTTTCTTTCTTTTTCATAAAATTCCCTTTTACATTTCCTAGTCTGGGCTTCCCTCCAGGACCATGTTCGCATGAATCAATAATTTATAGTCTCACATAAATCAGGTACCAGCCACAGTTAAGTGTGATTTGTTATATGTGTGGATTTCTGTTTATGGTAACTTTATTGAGATTTTTCAGCAGTCAGATGTAATATGTAATCTCTACCTATTTAAAAGCTTCATGGTGTTTGATCACGAAAATGATTTGCATCTTCCTGATCTCAGTGGATAGAATATTTGATACAAAGTTACACACCACAAATTCCCCATGGGGTAGTGTGGCTGGCAAGCTCTCTGCCTGGCACTGAAGCATATGGTGTCTGGTGTTTCTGGGGATTAGAGACACTCTGGCTAGTGGCTGATAAACAGCAATTTAGCTGTAGAGGGAATTAACTTAATACATACCCGGAATTTCCTCCCCTTATCCCCAGCAGATGGCTTATGTCTTGGTATCTGCTAAAAGAATATAGCCTGGCCTGCAGTGTCTTCAATGTGCCAGACACCATAGAATAAGTATCCAGATTCCCTGAGACTGAAACTCTAGTCTCTCGTATTTAGTGCCATTGCCTCAGGAGGGCTGCAGCAGATTTTGCTCTCTTTACCTGGAAGTGAAGAAAATACCTCATTTTAGGTTGAGTCAGTTAAATGAGATGCTATAAAATGCCCTAACATAATAACTGCCATATGTAGCCATTTAAGAAAAAGAAACAGGAGAGGAGTGGGGATGTAGCTCAGGTGGTAGAGCGCTTGCCTGGCATGCAGGAAGCACTGGCTTTGAGCCCTACTACCTCATGAAACCTGTTCTTATTCAATGTCATTGTGTCATGCGTGATTGCATTCCACACCCTGTTCTTCCCTTCTTGGCTCAGCTCCAGGACTTGTCTCCTGCCTGCAGGCTGACAGTCTCTAGGCTTCACTCCTGCAAGAAGTGGGGGGGGGGATGAACTGCAGATCACCCGTTGAAATGAATGGACTCACACACGCAGAGAGCCAGGGAGAATAGGAGCTCCCTTTATTTTCTGCCAGTGAGGTCTATATATTGAAGGCTACTGTGCTCTGGGCGAGGAAGTGAGGGGCAGGTGGAAGGTTGGGGTGATCCACCTTGGTTTTAATTGGGGGGCTGCAGAGCATCGGTTTGTGCAACAGGTAACTAAAGGTGTGACATTTTGCTCAATGCCTCAAGGGAAGGGGCCTGGAACTTTGCAAAAATAAGGCGAAGCAAGAATCATTGTAATATCTTGAATCTTCCTGCTGCAGATAACTCTGAATGCCCACAGAGATGTCAGATAACTAGAGATCTTTTGGGACAGGTTTTACAAGTTCTCGCTTCAAGCCACACAGAAAGTTCCATTCCCACCGAAACCCACTATGGAGGCAGGAGGATTAGAAGTTCAAATTCATCCTTGGCAATGTAGGGATTTTGAGGTCAGCATGGGCTACGGAAGATTGTCAAAGAGGGGCTGGAGAGATGGCTCAAAGGTTAAGAGCACAGAGGACCCGGGTTTGATTCCCAGCACCCATATGGTGGCTAAGAGCCATCTTTGACTCCAGTTCCAGGGGAATCCAACACCCTCTTCTGACCTCCGCAGCATTGCACGACACAGGCGCACCAACCTACATGCAGACAGTACATTCATACACATAAAAAATAATAAATAAAAAAGAAGACTGTCAAAGAAAGAAAAGGAGGGTGGAAAATATGCAGGGAGAGCTAGACAAGGGAGAAAGAAAGAATGAATTCGAGAGAAGGGAGGGAAGGAGGGAAAGAAGGAACTAATAGAGGAAGAAAAAGGAGAGTCAGAAAGAAAGAAAGAGGAAAGAAGAGAAAGAAAGAAAAGTAATAGAGTTCTGCTGATCATACAGGAAGGAGAGCGAGAGTGAGAGCAAGAGAGAGAGAGAGAGAGAGAGAGAGAGAGAGAGAGAAGAGAGAGAGAGAAATCAATTCCTTTCCTTTGTGGCTCCATTACAGTTTTGTGAGGCTAGCTTTGCTCAGCCATGCAGTTTGCAGAACTTCTTCCTTATAACCTTGCAAGTGTTTGGTTCCATGCGGTGGCTTGTTTTCTCACCATTATATTAACAAATGACTATGAATAGTAATAATAATAAGTAACAAATGAACATCAATAAAGCCCACAGAAGGTAGAAGGTACGGGGTAGAACTGACCAGAGTCTCTAATAAAATTTATTTGGCTTTACACAAGAGAAAAATAACAAGTTACATATAAGGGGAAACCCATCAGAATTAGAACTGACATCTCAGAGCAAACTATGAAAGCAAGAAGAACATGGAGCAAAGCATTCCCAGTGTTAAAGGACTATAGATGCCAACTCAGATTACTATACCCAACAAAAATGCCAACTATAGTTGAAGGAGAGAGAAAAATGTTCCATGACATAAACAAGATGATAGAATACATGTCCAGAAAACCAACCCTTTGGAAAATACTTGAAGCAATTCAAAGGGCAGAGGAGAGGAGCAACTATTCCCAAGCACCTAGAAAGAGAAACTAATTAAAACATAACTACAGAAGTAGAAACCTAGACTAAAAATGCAAATGGATAATAAGGTGAAAGGAAGCAACATGCATCTTTTAATTATAACCTTAACTATTAATGGACTAAACTCCCCAATCAAAAGGCATAGAGTGGGAGATTGGATTAGGAAACAAAACCCATCTATATGCTGTCTACAAGAAACCCATCCCATTGTCAAGGATAGGCACCAACTTAAGGTGAAGGGATGGAAAAAATATTCCAAGCAAATGGTACCAAAAAGAAAGCAGGGGTTGCTATTTTAATATCAGCAAAATAGACTTCAAAGTAAAAGAAATCAAAAGAGTCAAAGAAGGCCATTACATCTTCATCAAAGGAACAATTGACCATGAAGATTTCACAATCATGAATGTATATGCACCAAACTCTGGTGCACGAAACTTTATAAAGACAATTCTTCAGGACCTCAAGGCACAGACTAACCGTAGCACACTAATAGTAGGGGACTTCAATACCCCACTAAGACCTTTGGGCAGATCAACAGGACAAAGAATAAACAGAGAGACATCTGAACTTTCTACTCAGCACCCCATGGAACACTCTCCAAAATAGACCACATACTGGGACACAGAAGAAACCTCCAGAAATACAAAAAGATTGAAATAATTTCATGCATTCTATCAGACCACAGTGCAATAAAGCTCAATATCAACACCAGGATAAGCCCCACAACCTACAAGAACACATGGAGACTAAACAACACTCTCCTGAATAATGAATGGGTCAAGTAAGAAATAAAGAAAGAAATAAAAGCATTCCTGGAATTGAATGACAATCATAATACGACACAACAAAACCTATGGGACTCTTTAAAAGCAGTCTTAAGAGGGAAGTTTATAGCACTGGGTGCCTACAAACAAAACAAAACAAAACAAAACAAAAAACAGAAAGAGCACAAGTGAATGATCTAACACTGGAGATAAAAACACGTGAGAGACAACAACAAATGAACCCTAAATGCGGCAGACAGGAAGAAATAACAAAAATCAGAGCAGAAATCAATGAAATAGAAACAAAGAAAACCATACAGAAAACCAATGAATCTAAAAGTTGGTACTTTGAGAGAATAAACAAGATAGACAGATCTCTAGCCCAGTTAACCAAAACAAAGAAGGAACAACTCCAAATCAATAGAATCCATGATGAAAGGGGAAATATCACAACAGACAATGAAAAGATCCAGACCACCATAAGGGAATACTTCAAAAGTCTATACTCTACTAAGTTTGAAAACCTAGAAGAAATGGATGAATATCTGAAATCCTGGGAATCACCAAAGCTCAACCAAGAAGAGATTGACAGCTTAAGCAGACCCATAATATATGAAGAAATTGAAGATGTAATAAGAAAACTCCTAACTAAAAAAAGCCCATGCCCAGATGGTTTCACGGCAGAATTCTATAAAACATTTCAAAAAGACTTACAACCATTATTACTGAAATTGTTTAGAAGGATACAGAGGGAATTCTCCCAAATTCCTTCTATGAAGCCAGCATCACTCTATTACCAAAACCAGGCAAAGATACAACCAAAAAGGAGAACTATAGACCCATCTCATTAATGAACACAGATGTAAAACTTCTAAACAGGATACTTGCAAATCACATAGAGACTCACATCAAGAAGATCGTCCATCATGACCCAGTTGGCTTCATACCAGAGATGCAGGGATGGTTCAGCATACAAAAATCAATAAATATCATCAAGGATATAAATGGACTGAAAGACAAAAAGCACACTATCATCTCAATTGATGCTGAAAAAGCCTTTGACAAAATCCAGCATCCCTTCATGCTTAAAGCCCTAGAGGGAATTGGATTGGAGGGATCATTCCTCAATGTAATCAAAGCCATATACTAAATGGGGAAACAACAGAAGCATTCCCTTTAAGGTAGGAACTCAGCAAGGCTGCCCTCTGACACCACTCCTCTTCAATATAGTGCTTGAAACACTTGCTAGGGCAGTAAGGCAAGAAAAGGAAATTAAAGGAGTACTAATTGGAAAAGAGGAAGTCAAGCTATCCCTTTTTGCTGATGATATGATTGTTTACTTAAGGGATGCTAAAAACTCCACCAGAAACCTCCTAGAAACGATTAAGAGTTTCAGTAAAGTGGCAGGATACAAAATTAACCTAGAAAAATCAGTAGTCTTTCTTTACACCAACAACAAGCAACTGAAGAAGGAATACAAGGAGACCTTCCCACTCACAATAGCCTCAAAAACATAAAATACATAGAACAACCTAAAACCAAGACACCAAAGATCCTACAACAAAAAAATTTGAAAACCCCTGAAGAGGGGATATGATAAGAAAAAAAACATAAAAAAAAAAAAAAAAAAAACTCCCATGCTCCATGGATTGGGAAAATTAATATAGTAAAATGTTCATTCTATCAAACTCTTGTACAGATTAATGCAATCCCAATTAAAATCCCCAAGAGTTTCTTTCATCTCTTCACAGGCTGGAAAAAAAGTCCTTAATTTCATATGGAAAACAAAGACTCTGAATAGAGCCAAAGCAAACCCTGAGTGAAAAGATGAATACAGGGGGATCTCTATACCAGACTTCAAACTATCCGACAGGGCTATAGTCATAAAAACAAAGGTACTGCTGGCAAAAAGCAAACAAAACCGGTTGACCAAGTGGAAACAAAACGAAGATCCAAACTTGAGCACGTACGTACAATTTCACCCACCTCATATTTGACAGGGCCAAGAAGGCACAATGGAGACAGACAGCATCTTCAGCAAGTGGTGTTGGCAAAAACTGGATTCAACATAGAAGAAGAAATTAAACCCAACAACCCCTACCACCTCTTCACCCTGTACAAAAGTCAACTGCAGATGGATTAAAGACCATCAAACGTGAAAACCCCAACTACCTGAAGGGGGGAGAAGAAAAAGTGGGGCAGCAGGCTACAAGTCATTAAGGCATAGGAAAAGACTTCCTAAATCAGCGTGCACAAGAATTAAAGTAGGCAATTGACAAGTGGACCTCATTAAGTTCAAAAGCTTCTGTACACAAAAGAAAACAATCAAGGAAGTGAAGAGAAACCCACAGAAATTGGAGGAAACCTTCACACAGCAGATACATCGGACAAAGCATTGAGTTTCCCTTCAGAATATATAAAGTACTCAAAAAACAACAAAGAAGAAAGGAAAACAAATAAATCACTTAAAAGATGAGAAAAGAGCTGAACAGAGACTTTCACAAGTGATGAATTAGAGATGGCTGAGAAACATCTTAAAAATATTCAACATCACTAATAATTAAGGAAATGCAAAATAAAAAACCACTTTAAGATATATCATCTCTTTCCGATAAGACTGGCCAGGACAAGAAAACAAATATACAAGTGCTGGAGGGGTTGTGGGGAAAGGGAACACTCATTCAGTGCTGATGGGAATGTAAACTTGTACAGCCACTATGGAAAGCAGTGTGGAGAACTTGTTGATAAACTCAAAATGGCTTATCACCTGACCCAGTATAACCACTCCTGGGTATATAACACAAGAAGACACATCTTACCACAGAGATACATTCATAGCATGTTTTATTGAAGCTCTGTTCACAATAACAAAAAAGAGCTGGAAAACCAACCCAAATGCCTGCCCGCCCCTCAAAACGAAGGTTGGGTAGAGAAAAGGGGTACATCTACACAATGGAATTTCTATGAAACTGTAAAAAAAGACAACACCATGAACTTTGCAGGTAAGTGGATGAAAGTAGAAGATATTATGCTAAGTGAAGTAACACAGTCCCAGAAAAACAAATGACAAATGGTATCCCTCATCTGAGGATGCTAGAGCCAGTAACCTAGTTGTAAATATTTCTTGTTGGGAGTGATGTATATTGGAACAAACACCAACAACACCAACAACAGAAAGAGACTGCATCAAAGAAACTGACTGAAATGGTGAATCTGGTGGGGTCGGGGGTTTGGAGAGGAGCAACGGTCTAGATTGATTGTACAAAATGTAAAAAAAACAATAAAAAAAGTATATATATATATATATATATATATATATATATATATATAACAATAAATTAAAAAATTGGAAACGATTCAAAAAATTCATTTGGTTTTCATTGCAGCAGGAAGCTTGGGTCAGGAGTTGGAGACCTCAGCTTAGGTACAAACTCTAAAGTCATGTCAAAAGCTCTGTTGTCAATACACAATGTATCTGTTTTGCAAGTATCAAAACTAATACAGAAATGCTACCATGAATTAAATACAATTCCTTAAAGACATCGGGCATCCTGGCAAGGTTATGAAGCCTGTGCAGGGGTCCCATAGAACAAGGCCTTTTACACTTTCCATCAAACATTCTTGACAGACCTTGTTAAGTGGGACAAGTGAATTTACCATGATTAAGTTAGAAGTACAGTTTTGCAATCAAGTGTCAAGTATTTAGGTTTCTCCTGCTTAAAATAATAATATTCTAGATTATCTTTCTTTTTTACATCTGACTTTCTGATGGTACCAAAATATTTGTGAAATCTTGGAGACACTTGCCCTACTTTGCCTAAATCACTCATTTCTCTTCAGGGCAACTGGAATCAAGGTAGCTACAGGCTGTGCACTTCTGAAAACAGGCCTGACAAAGACACCCTGGCTTTCCTTCTGTGAAAGGTAGTCTCTCAACAAATGTTACCCCGTGCATGTGTGGGGGTATCTGGTCAGTTTCAGGGACTTCCTGAAGCTTCTGAGTTGTTTACTTTCTGAGTTTAAGGCTTCCCTGTGGATGATGCTTCACCTTCTCCTATAGCATCCTGTGTCTTAATGAGCGTCTGCCCAAGACAGCTTTGATCTAGGTGGAAATCGATACACAACACCTATATAAATAGATTTAAACTTTCACTGCTTAGAAAAAATGAACTGAAATAATTATTTCATAAAATTCTATTCTCTTATTTCTACTACACTCTTTTTTTTTCTACTACACCCTTTCATTGGAGAAACTGGTGCTTTGCAAAGGCCACCTGCTGGGCTGCTAACTATGGTGTTCTCACACTAAGCTTTGGGTTCTGCCCCTGTCCTGTCAATATTTGGTTGCATACCTGTTGTTCAGCTTTGCTGGGTCTTGCAATGAATCATTCTCAAATACTGGCTGTTTGTCATCTGTGTGGAACAGTAAAACAATTCTGATGTAGAAAATATTTTGGAGGCTATGTTAACATATCAACATTTATTTCCTTCTACTATCAGTCACAATTTGAATCAGTCATTCCAGAGGTAAAATGCAAGGTGTATTTCATCTGCTGTCAGCAGACGGGGGCTCTGAGGGGCACGTAAAACAGCACCATTTACATTCCTCCTGTAGAAGCAGTAATAGTATAATCAAGGGTTTTGTTGCTCGTGATGGTAGTAAAGTCTTGATAGCTCTCCAGTTAATGATAGGCTGATCTTTCTGAAGCCTTGTAACTGAAACCCACCCAGAATTAGAGATTAGGGAGAAAGAAGTTCACAAACATGAGCAACTGGGATCACTGTTCAGAGAGCCTGATTCTGTTTAGTACAAGAGCCCTGGAATTGTGTACTGCTGAGTCTGCTGAAGGCCTCTGGATAGCAAGTTTGTTTCAGTATTTTTATGTAAAAGGAAAGAGGCAAGTGTGACTCAAGAGAATTGAATGTGAATAGGAATGTACAGACATACTGATAATTTTGTTGAGTCTCTCTCTCTCCTACACACAAACACAGACACACATGCTTTCATACATATATGTTCTCTAGCCCTCCCTTTCTTTCCAGCATGCTAATGGAAGCTATGAATACCATCTCCTGAAACATCTGTATGTGTGTGTATATACCCTGAACATTTATTTTGCAAATAGATCTTAATGTGGCTCTAATTTTTATTTTCCAAAGAACTGTGGGTGTGCTGGATAGCTTTAGTGTCAACTTGACACACCTGGGTTGAGGGAGCCTCAGTTGGGGAATTGGCTCCATTGGATTGGCCTGTGGCCACGTCTGTGGAGTATTGTCTGATTGTCAGGCAATGTGGGAGGGCCCAGCCCACAATGAGTAGTGCCACCCTGGGCAGATTGTTGTGTACTGTATAAGAAGGCAAGCCTGTGAACAGCATTCCTCCATGGCCTATGCTTCAGCTCCTGCCTCCAGGTTCCTGCCCTGAGTTCTTGCCTTGGGCTCCCTGAGTGATGAACTGTGACCCAGGAGATGTAAGCTGAATAAACCCTTTCCTCCCCAAGTTGGTGTCGGTCAGAGTGTTTTGTCACAGCAATGGAAGACAAACTAGGACAGAAATTGGTACCAGAAGAGTGGGGTATTGCTGTGACAGACCTGACCTTGGTGTTTTGGGGAAGGATTGTGGAGGTGTTTGGAACTTTGGGCTGGGAAGATCATTGAATGCCTAAAGATTGTTGCTGTGGAGCTTGGAGCAGTTTTGCTGAAGGAGTTGTAGAAGATGGAGGCCTGGCTTGTGAAGTTTCTAGTTTCAAAGGAGAGCAGAGATCATCAGGACTGTGTAATCTGTGGGTTCTGGTCAGCTGGGGCTGAAGAATCAGCTGTAAGTAACAAGAGACCAGAACCTGAAGTGAAATCTTTGTTGTACTGGGACAATTGATGCTGGTTAGCTGGGGCTGAAAAATCAGCTGTAAGTAACAAGAGACCAGCATCACTGTGGTGAAATCTTCTGGGAAGAATTTCTTCAGGGTCAGCACACAGAAGCTGTGTTCCAGAAGGGGCCTGAGCCTCCATCTCAAGCCAGAAGCAGGACTTGGTAGTGTGTAAGAGTCTCCTATATGGTTCTGGTGTTGAAATTTGAGGGGGTCACAGAGAGCAGCCGAGGCTTGGCACTGTGAGAGGTCAGGAAAGACCATTGGTGGAAGTGCACCTCGGTTGCAGTGAAGACCCCAGGATTGCAGGGGTCATGGAGAGAAGCTGAGGCTTTGCACCAGGAGAGGTCAGAAGAGACCATTGGTGAAGGTGCTGCCTCAGTTTCAGTGGCGACCCCAGCTTTTTGGAGATGCCGGGACCATGGGACGACCACCAAGAGCAGCGGCAGGTGTGGAATGGAGTCGGCCTGGGCCTGCGAGATGAGCTGTGTGTGCCACGGATGGCAGAGTCAGAGAGGGGGAGCTGCCGAGACCCTTTGGAGCCCAGAAGATCGTGAGTGAATCCCAGGTGTCCAGCCTTGAGCTACTTTGCTGGACTTAGGTTTTGTTTGAGAGTGCCTGATTCTTCCCTTTGAAATAAGACAGTACTTGTTTTGGATTTTACAGCAGCCCACAGTTAAGAGACTTTTAATAGACTGTGAACTTTTAAGTGTTTGGACATTTTAAGGAATGTGGGGCTTTTAAGGTTGTACTGTCTTAGGTTGTGATTAATGTTAACATCATACTTTGGGGATAAGAACTGGAAAGGTGGTGGTTTAATAGTGATGTGTTTTGTGTGTCAAGTTGACAAGGGTCAATTGTGCTGGATAGCTTTAGTGTCAACTTGACACACCTGGGTTGAGGGAGCCTCAATTGGGGAATTGGCTCCATTGGATTGGCCTGTGGCCACGTCTGTGGAGTATTGTCTGATTGTCAGGCAATGTGGGAGGGCCCAGCCCACAATGAGTAGTGCCACCATGGGCAGGTTGTTGTGTACCATATAAGAAGGCAGGCTGGGCATGAGCCAGGGGAGCAAGCCAGTGAACAGCATTCCTCCATGGCCTGTGCTTCAGCTCCTGCCTCCAGGTTCCTGCCCTGAGTTCTTGCCTTGGGCTCCCTGAGTGATGAACTGTGACCCAGGAGATTTAAGCTGAATAAACCCTTTCCTCCCCAAGTTGGTGTCGGTCAGAGTGTTTTGTCACAGCAATGGAAGACAAACCAGAACAGTGGGTATTCTCAGGTCGCTGCTCCAGAATTGGTGAGGGGGGCAGAAGATGAAACAGGAGATGGGTCCTAAAGCGTGCTGACCTGCAACTGTGCTCTGTGTTAAGCCTGCTGACCATTCCCTCCTACCCCACTGTCTTCATACATATGCTACTCTTTACCTCTAATAGATTATAAATATTATCATATCCTTATTATTTTAAGGGCTTTTTATTTCATTTATTTAGTTTTAAGTGTGTGTGTGTGTGTGTGTGTGTGCATGTGTGTGTGTGTCTGTGTGTGTATGTGTTTGTATATGTGCATGCCACTATATTCTGGTGCCCATGGGAGCCAGAAAAGGGGGGGGTTCAGATCCCCTGGAGCTCAAGTTATAAGCAGTTGTGAACCACTGGACATTGCATCCAGGAACTGCAATCAGGTCTAAAGAAGAGCATCCAATGCTCTTAATTCGTTGTCATCTCCCAGTCCCCCAAAAGAGCTTCTTAAAACCTGAGGATACTTTATGTGAAGTATAATTTTTGAAATCAAATCTCTTTGTGTTGAATAATTTGAGTAAAGAGAGCTCACAATAATTCTCAAAGACTTTCAGCTTATTTCAACTTTTGAACACCCCAGCTAAGTACTTAAAACAGATATCTACATTTTCTGGAGGCAATTTCCATCCCCTCCTTTCCTGTGCTCAGCCTTGGAATAAGGCATGAAAGGATAAAGACATGCCCAAAAGAAAGGCCGCAGCAGGAAAGGAATGCAAGGAGAGGCCGAGGTCAATGCCAAGCACCTCCTGACTTCTTCAGTTCACTTTCCAAGTAAATGCTTTTCATTCCTTGGGGCAATCCAACTCTGAAACTAGAATGGGTTGAAGCTTTGAATGAGGAAGTTGAACTTTGCTGAAAAACTTCATCCCTGAAAGCGCAAAATGAGCAAGTTCCCTCCACCTTTTCCTGTCCTTGCCATCAGCAACGTCAAGGAAGGAAAGCCAGGGCCGTTAGAGAGAGGCGGGGAATGTGCATTTGTTTGCCAGTCTGGTGTTCAGAAGCGCACAGCCTGATTCCAGTTGCCCTGAAGAGAAACGAGTGATTTAGACAAGGTGGGGTGACTGCCCCTTTCCCAGGCTTCAGAAGAACTGCATTTCTCAGTATGAGGTGGAAACATCAGGATATTCATTTTTAGTTGGTTGATTGACAGCCCAGTCTTCTTGAAGCTGTGCCTCCAGATTAAACCTGTGCAATGATGCCGGGCTAACGGGGGCCATTTACTCCTGTTTCCATTTTCCATTTCTGTCTCTGTCTCTGTCTCTCTGTCTCTGTCTGTCTGTCTGTCTGTCTGTCTGTCTGTCTGTATCTCTCTCTCTCTCTCTGGCGTGCATGTATGTGAGTGACATGTGTGGGTGCACGTGCATCTGTATGTTAGTGCATGTGGAAGCCAGGCCTTGATGCTGGGGATCATGCTCAGTCTCTTCTGCCTTCTTCTTTGAGATGGAGTCTCTCAGTCACACCCAGAGCTCCCCAACAGCATTCTGCAGCCTTCCTTCCTCTCAGCCTGCCTCTCTGGGAAGCACAGAGGCTGGTTTCATAGATGGTGGCTGTAGAGCCATCCATTTCCCCATCAAAAGTCATAGACCTGTGCTTCCTGTTGTACATAGTTATTGGCAAAATAAAATGATGGAGGAAAAGTAGAATGAAATTGACCTTTAATTACGAGCATTTTCCCCACAATTTCATTTCCCAAGGCCAGAATTCTGTGAAGAAGTTTGAGATTGCAGAAAGATTTTTTACTCCCTTACTTTCCCTTTCGCCTTCAAATAAAAGATATCAGTGGCATTATTTTATAGTTAGCATCTCTCACTACTCCTGAAACACAAGGACTTTGACATGAGAACCTGATCTTCAGGGTCCAGGGTGGCTGGTGACCTGTGGTCCTTACAAAGACTAGCCCTGGAAGCAGTGACCGGGCTGCCTGACCATCTTTGTCCGCTAGGTCCCTTGGGGTAAATCCTAAGTCCTTGTTTCCCTTTAGCATTTAAGGTAGCTGGGGCCATGGTTGAGCAAAATGCATTGTACTTAATGTATTTTCTCTCTCATATTCCATGCCGATGGTTCATTTCAGCCATAAGATTTGTATAATTTACAAGCTTATCATATGTTTATGCATGAAGAAACTGAAGTAGTAAAATTTATGACATTTTCCCAAACTTCACACTTGAGAAGCATCAGGGTGGGGCCACAGAGCAAGGTGATGTGGGTTCAAGGTCATGCCTCTCAGCAGAATGATGACAGTTGGGCCCAAATGTGTTCACAAAGGCTTCTGTGCAGCCCTGAGAAGGGTGCGTGTCAGCCACATGGTGCAGGCTCCTCACAGTTTCAGTTTTGTTCTTATTCCTATCCCGTTCTATCCATAAAATAAGGGAAATGATCCAGAGAAATAGGAAAGCAGACCTCCTATATAAATGCTGAGAAGTAACTGCCTTAGTGATGATGAAGGAGAGAAGCAGAAAAGAGAATGGGAGAAGGAGAAATGTTATTGGAATATTTTAAGTTCAATAGATAAAATTTCCCACAAATGAAGGTTCTTAGATGCTGGAAGTGAGTTTCTTAATCACCGGACAGATTTCTAAAGCATCGCATCATCAAAGGAAAGGAGGGTATCCTAATGCTTCTTGAAGAGGAAGCAGGTGTTCATCAAGGACCCACATTTGGATGGCAGCGGCTTCCAACCTGTTGCATTGTGAGCTAAAAAATCATGGAAAGTGCTAAACAATGTGAGAGATTTCAATGTATAGAGGGTTACACACCATGAAACTTGCTTCAGTGAGATTAACACCCACAAATGCCCATCACTTATTTCCAGATCCTGTGATTATTTTATCTCTCATCACAAAAAAATCTCTTTTATTTAGAAGATGTACATAACTAAGTTAAAATCCTTGAGATGGGGAGTGGCCCTGAGTCAGCCAGGTAGGTCTGGTGCAATCACAAAGGCCTTGAAGTCCAGGCAGGCTATCAGGGGCAAAAAAGGACATGTCAACACACTCACCATTTCAATGAGACCTTTGCTGTGACTGCTGACCTGAGGGATGCCCGGTGTGTGGATTGTCCATCAGAACCTCTACAGGGAAAACAGTGTTACTGATCCATTTTACAATTCTAGCCTGTAAGACTGTAACATGATAGGTTTGCATTGTTTTACAGTTGTAGACAATTAATACAGAGACAGTATCAAATTGATGCACAGATAATCTCTTCAGGAAGGTTAGAATTCATACAATTCTACACTATCCCAATATTAATCAGTTATGACAACAAAACAATCCTGAGGATTGGAGCCAAATCTTCAACATACCTTGCTTCCTTCTTTCTTTGGGAGTTATAAGGTGGTGTTCTTCAACACAAGCCTGCAAATTCTGGAAGGACATGCAGGTGTGACACTGAGCTTGGGTCTGCCATTCCTCCTCTTACCTGGGTCCCCAAGCTGCCTACACAGTCCTAACCTAGTAGCATGTTGCTAGCATATAAGGCTCTTGGCTCAGTTCTTTGTCTCATTCATCATTCTGTTCTAGTCCTAGCTGAATCCCTGGCTTGACATACATAGCTGTTGGGATAAATGGAATTCTGCTGAAACACGAACATGTAATCTTTATTATGATTTTTATGAGCAGCATAAATCATAGATGGATATGAGAAAGGGTTACTTTTGCCATTTTTTCTATGAAAAGTGGGTGTTTGAAATATCCTTGAGGAAATATGCCAGAACAAATTGCAGCTCTCTGTAGAGTTAGGACATTTATTAACACTATATTCAAACCTTCAGGGTTTATCACATAGGGGTGCCCCTGCCTACTGCACTGAGTAGGTTGATGTTTTAGATTTTTATTTTTATTTTATTTAAGTGTGTGGTGTGTGTGTGTGTGTGTGTGTGTGTGTGTGTGTGTGCAGGTGACCATGGAGGGCAGAGGCATCAGATCATCCTGGAGCTGGAGTCACAGGTGTTTATAAAACACCTGGCATGGGTTCTGAGAACCAAACTGATGTCCTCAGCAAGTGAGTAATGCCATCAACCACTGAGACATTTCTGCAGACTAGCAGGTTGATTGTGTAGCTGAGTCACAGACATATGCCGCTACATTGGAACTCCAGGATTTCTTTAATAATCTAGAGTCTCTTACCTGTGGGATTCTGTAAACATAAAAAAACAGGGTTCATGATTTCTTCTGCTGCTAGGAGAGACCCAAGGCATTCAAACAATCACATCAAGGCAAAGCTCAAATCCAGCAGTGCACATCAAACCCTATACTTCTGACATCTGGAATTCACTCAGTGTGAAGTCTTCTGGCCCCAGCAGGTGTGGGCAGTCTACTTCTCCAGCTCCGCCATCACAGCATGCTCAGCTGGGCAGTCTACTTCTCCAGTTCTGCCATCACAGCATGCTCAGCTGGGCAGTCTACTTCTCCAGCTCTGTTATCACAGCATGCTCAGCTGGCTGGTCTCAGACTTAGGCTGGCTCCACTTGTCCTTGGCAGAAGTCCTGTTGCCCTGACACCTTCAATAACCTGGGAACTGAAGCACCTTCACTATGGCCTTCCCAGGACTCTCCACAGCGACTCACACTGCAGCACAGTGCCCATCATCAGCTCTTTTCCACCGTTCTACTCCTTCAGTCTTGCAGCTTTCATACCTTCAAATCCAGGACCTCTCTAGTACCTTGCTGCATGGGGCTGCTATCTTGAGATGTAGGCTTGGACTCTCGGATCACAGCTTCTGTGTGCTAACCCTGAGGAAGAATGTTCTGATTGTTCTAATGAAGCACAGGAGATTTAATATCAATGGTGATGATCTCCTACTCACAGCTCATTCTTCAGCCCTTCCTGTTCAGCAACCCAATGTCTGCGGAGGACAGATTTTACTGCAGTGCTGCTAATTTTTTGTCAATTATGTCCGAGTCTTCATTCCCAGCTGATCATCACAAAAGATTCATAGCCAGAATATCACAGGAACAGTGGTGCCCCAAGACTCAATTGACTATTTGCCTCCTTCTGAAACCTCAGCAGCCACACCTCATTGTCTGCATTTCTCTCAATATTTTTACCTTTCAGACTGCCACTTCAACAGCCCTTCAGCTCTGAGCACTCAATGGATTTTCCAGCCAAATCTCTATGATCCCACAGCAACAAGTTTAGAGGACACAAAAGCTACATGGTTGTGTCCATCACAGTAACACCCCTCTTTCATGTCCATCACAGCAACAGCCCACTTCTCTGGACTGCTTCCTGTTCTGCATTCTGAGTTTTGCTGGAATTGAACTCTCTGACCAAAAGCACCCTGGGAGGAAGAAGGTTACAGTCTACAACTGGGGGAAATCAGGTCACAAAGTCAGGAGCTTGGTGCAAAACCATGGATGGATGCTGCTTGCTGGGGTGCTCACCCATGCTTAGCTAGCTTCCATATGTAGTCCATGGCCACATGCCTTGGAAATAGTGTGTCTATGGTGGGCTAATGCAATACCTCACAAGCATGCAGACTGGTTAGCTTGTTTTAGGAAATCCCTCATCTGACACTCCCTTCTCCAGTCCGTGTCAAGGTGACAATTAAATCTAACCAGAAAGCCACAGGTCCCGAATGTACCAAACCACTGCTACCTGGGACCACTGGAAGACTGAGATACACCTAATATGCTCTACTTCACTGCTGCCTTGAGACCTATGTCACAGACCAGCATGCACCACTCCACCCATGCCTGGGGACTTGAATCACAGAGCCGATATGCATTGCCTTATTGTTACCTGGGGGTGACTTTTCTGTGTCTAGTCATACTTCACAGTTTCCAAAGAACTTGGAATTGCCTATGATGATTAAAGTGATTTCAGCATATTAGCATAATTATATGCTCATTTTAATTATTTGTGCTTCTTCTGTACAGCCAGTGATTAGGCTCACCAAATTATTAGGTGTCAAAACAGAATAAGAGGTATTCTGTAATTTTAATTGAAGACCTTGACGTAAACCCTATCTTCTAAAAATGAACTAACCTCTGTGAATACATATCTAGTTTTGTTGAAGTGATGTGTGTTTAAATACTGCAGAATACAATAGCTCACACCAACATCTTTCCTCACCCCACTCCTAGCTATGCATGCCTGACAGGGTCTGATAGGTCTCTGACAGGATCAATAAAAATTGTCTTGACCTATATTCATGCATTGGCTAGATGTCTAGCAAGTGTCTTCTCCTTTTTCTTGGACTTTCAGCTACTATGTTGTCATGACAAAACAAATGTCAAGCTATGCAAGAATATGTAAGTCATATTATATTGCAGTCTGAATTTTCATTGATGAACTTACAGGCTCAAGACAGATCTAGAGTACCCCAAAACTACTGTCTCAGAGGATGGGGGTCTCAGTTCACAATAACTTCTGAGCACATACTCTGCTCAAGACTGTGTGGGGGTTCTGAGGAAGTAGAGACTGATGACTCTTACTCCATTGTTACCTCAAGCAGCTGATGCTGGAGCTAGGAAGAAAAGGTTGTTCTGTGTGGACTTACAGGCAAAGACAGATCTTGCACTGAAGATAAAATAATTGGATTTTCAGATAATAGAAGTCTGTTTAAATCAAGTGGCCATGAACCAACTTTCCAGTATCACTTACCTGAGAGGGAAGGAGACACATACATACACAGAGAGAGCAAGAGAGGGAGAGGGAGAGGGAAAGGGAGAGTGGGAGAGGGAGGGGGAGAGAGAGGAGAGAGGGAGGGAAACTAAGGGAGAGAAGGGAAGGAAGGGGAGGGGGTGAGGGGGAGGGAGAGAGAGAAAAAAAAAAAAAAAAAAAAAAAAAAAAAAAAAGAGGGGGGAGAGGGAGAGGGAGAGGGAGAGAAGGAGAGGAAGAGGGAGAGAGAGAGGGAGGGGGAGGGGGAGAGGGAGAGGGAGGGGGGAGGGGGAGAGGGAGGGGGAGGGGGAGAGGGAAAAAGAAAGGGACAGGGGAGGGAGAGAAAGGAATTGTTGACTATAGAAAGACAGAGGAGGTGGAGAGAAGATTGTACTTAATTTTCTCAGAGAATCATTAACTATGGAAAACAAATTTAGCCAATATCAGTACAAATACTTTTCTGAAAAATGAGTTAAATATGATAACTTTCTCACAGCATTTAAAATTCTGAAATCATTCATTTATTTCAAGTGATATTAATGAAAATATTATCATTTTCATTTAGGCAGAAGTTTTACCTGGGTTTAAGTCCTGACTGACACACGTGACATTGTTAGTTTTTATTAAATTGCCCCCCAACTTTCCCATTTATTTATCTACTTTGACAGTCTATCTCAGATTAAATTGCAGCAGTTAACTTGCTTTTCTCTGAACTAAAACCTCAACCATACACTTAGCTTTGCAGACTTTATGACTTCGAATTCATTTACTTTCTAGAAGGAAACCACAGGACTGGTGTTGATTGATGACTTACAGGTGCATAGTGGGGCTGTGTTGCTTTTCACAGGCAGTGTGCCAAAGGAGCAAGGAAGGGAAGGAAGAGGTTCGGAAACCCGGAATGATAAGATATGAGCACAGTTCTGCTAATGTTCTTGTGCTGTGGGATAACAGGAAATCTGCAGTGTGGGAAATGCAGGGTCAGTGCTGTCCTGTTGCCAGGGACTCTGCTGGCTGAGATGATCTGGGCAGGCCAGACCTGCACAGTTCTAGGGGCCAGGTGGTACATCAGGAACTACAGTCCCATGGCCACTCCATCATCGGCTCTGTAGTACAGTTAGATTCTCGTCCCTTTGAGGATCCAGATCACAGACCTAGTCCTCTTGATTTTTGACCATGTCATTCCTGATGATGTGTTTTAAGGCACCCATGAGCTTTGCACACATTTACATTATGCTTTTTAATCTGTCCATATAGAAAGAAATAAAAAAAAAACAGTTTAGTAATTTGCTTACTTTTTTTTTTTTTTTTTACTGAAATAGTAATTTTAAGATACTTGAACTGGAGGCCACATGCCCAGGAGCCCAACACATGCTGAGGTGGGCTGGGAATCCGTGGGGTGTGTGTGTGTGACCAACATGCCAGCACCAGAGGCATGCCTTAGGGACCAGGTGAAACACCAGGCCTTGCCTCCCTTGTGATTGGCATGGGCGGAGTCACCCAGCCACACTCAGGGGGCCTGTGCATGGGGCTAAGGAGCAAACTTCCCCCAACACATACCTGAGTGGTGGTGCAGACCAGTAAGCTGGTGGAGTTATGGTGCAGATGAACCAGTGGGTGCAGTGATTCTAGGTTGCACAGCCAACATAGAGGAACTGAATGGCAGGAAGCACAGTGAGTGACCAACCAATCCTCCATGTTAATATTTGAGACTAGCACCAGAATCTAAACAAAAAAAATGAACCCACATGCCAAAGCCACAATGAAAAAATACCAAAATGGGAAAAGCTCATAATAAATCCACACCGAACTTGGTCAATCATATAGAAGATCCCTACAATGAGGTCCCCCTGTAAGGAAACCAAGACATGGACCTTAGAAGAACAGTTGGGGGCCCAGACCAGCTGAACTGCAGGGACTGTGCCACATCTGGGAGGGGATTGTGGGAAGGAGAAGCTAGGCCCGCTGGGCACACAGTGGTGGCCGGGCCCAGACCAGCTGAGCTGCAGGGTACAGGGGCACGGACTAAGCAGGTAGTCGTAGTCTCCCCCAACTGGAATTCCAGAGGGAGTGCTCAGTAAGCCCTACAACCTACCTAGAGGAACTAGCTGGCAGCAGCAGATGGAGCACAGCACTCAGAGGGTATCATAATGGCTGTTACCTACTCAGTTCTTGCAGAATAGAAAGGGAAGAGTGAGGTATATTTCCCAGTATATAACCAAAATTGAAAGCCTGAATCTAGACAAGCCAACACCCCATAAATAAAGAGAAGGAATCAGAGAAAGTGATCCTTCCACATGCTGTCCTTTCCTTCTTGGCTCAGCTCCAGGACTTGCCTCCTGCCTACAGGCTGGCAGTCTCTGGGCACTGCTCCCACAAGAAGGGGGGAGGGAATACTGGAGAATACCTGTAGGAAAAATAAGCAGACTCACACACACACGGAGAATTGGGGAGGATAGGAACTCCGTTTATTTACCGTCAGTGAGGTCTATATATTCAAGACTACTGTGCTTTTGGCAAGGAAGTGGGGAGCAGGTGGAAGGGAGGGGTGAACCAACTTAGTTCTAAGTGGGGGGGCTGCAGAACCCTGGTTTGTGCAAACAGGTAATTAGAGGTGTGACATTCTGCTCAATGCCTCAAGGGAAGGGGCCTGGAAGTTTGCAGAGATAGGGTGAAGCAAGAATCATTGTAATATCCCAAATCCTCCAGCTACAGATAACTCTGGAAGCTCACATTCCCACATCCCACCCTTTGTTTTTGTTTAATTAAAATGGAGCAGTAATGTCAAGGTCCTCTAGGGAATCCCCCGGGATGACCTGGTATTGCACTAGAACAGTCTTGGCCACAACCTCAGTGAGTGTATTGATTCGGTTTTTGATAAACCATAAACCGGAGGACACAGGGTGTGACAGTCAGGAGAATTCCTAGGGTGACAATGGGTCCCAGCAAGGGAAGCAGCCAGGAGGTCAGGGGGTTGGAAAACCATGGGACAGAAACTTGTGGGGAGTATCTATCATGGAGTTATTTTCTGAGATTTCTTAGAGTTTTAACATTTTTCTCGACAATACCAGAGTCATTTAAATAAAAACAATTTTCCATTCCCAGGAACACGTAGGTTCCCTCATTTTCTGCAGTCAGTAAGTCCAGGGCTCGCTGGTTCTGCAACACCACTTTGGCTAGAGAAGTTATCTGTCTCTGGAGCGATTCAAGGCTGTTTGTTGTGGACGCCATTGCTTCATCAAGCTTATTTTGGAAGTCTGCTTCCATGCTGTAAACCTTCACTAGGGCTCCGCCCACAGTACCCATCACTGCCTTGGAGAGGGCGAGGCCTAGGCTGACCAGAACCCAGATGAAAATTTCTCTCTTTTGATGGTCTGGGTCCGGCTGCAGCATCCAAGCTACTTCCTCCTTTTCATAAAGGAAGAGCTGAGGGGTGATAATTATGGGCAAACAAATTTCAGAACCAGTAGCATTTGCACGGAGGGATGCGGTCCTATCACACCGAAGAAAGAATGGTGATTTGAAACACAGTGTCCTGTCAAGAGGGACACTTCGGAGGCCCCTGGGGTCTGGGGCTGCTGCAGCTCTTACTAAACAAATAGGAAGTGTAGTGACTCGGTCGAAGAGAGAAATGCCATGAAACACTGGCTCTGTCTCCACGGAGGCAGATTCCTGTAAAGAGGTATTAGAGGGGACGGCAGTGAAAAGAGGGCATGTGAGAGATGCACGGAAAAAACATTGGGAGACATTAGGATGGGTGGTGTAATTGAGGAGATCTCTGGCGTATTCAATGTACTGAGGCCATGTTACAGTGGACTGCAGCTTTCCTTCCATTTTGGACTCCTGTAA
Source organism: Rhizomys pruinosus (assembly GCA_009823505.1). Classification (NCBI taxonomy): domain Eukaryota; kingdom Metazoa; phylum Chordata; class Mammalia; order Rodentia; family Spalacidae; genus Rhizomys; species Rhizomys pruinosus. The sequence goes on along the minus strand of VZQC01009555.1, from coordinate 214,592 downwards.
CAGAATGGGGGATTGAGTGTGGATGGGTTGAGGAGTTAGAACAAGCTGGCAAGAGATACAGATATCTGCCATGGTGTACCAGGCATTGCTGTAAGGGTAGTGTTTTCCCTGTACTCCAGCTCTCCAGTACTTACTCACTTCAGGGGTCCTGTATATTAATTTTAAACTGGTTATTTTGGATTTGAAACATGCTTCCTGGGCTGTGAACACTCTCCAACCTACAAGACCAGAATCTGCAAACACTGTCCTTTGTTAAGATGGGGGAAGCAGATAAAGGGTGCCTGGGAGGTAGTAGTGAATCGGGAAACACATTAATTGTGATTGCCTAGCTTCAGCCTTGCAAAGGACAGTCACTGGTCCAATTACCGGATTTCTTCCTTCCCAAGTTTCTCTGACAAAAATCACCAGACATGGGTCCAGGTCAGAGGTCTCAGGCTGGGCAGAGACAGAGTTAGTTTGAACCATTATGAGAGCAGCTAAAAGGATGTCAGACAGGAGTGCAGAGGGGGGACACATGGATTTTGCAGAAGTGAGGAGTTGTTCAAGTTTCTTCTGGAGTGACAGGTGTGTCATCTTTTTGGTCAGCGAGGATGAATCTGACATTTCTGGCAGGAATCCAAATGGGTCTCGCACAGTCCTGTGAGAAGATTCAGGCAAAGCCCCTCCCAGTTGTTAACAGTGGATCAGGTCTTTTCCACTGACTGTCTAGGGGGTCCTTCCATCTGACAAGTATTTGAGGAACAGTGCTGGGTGTCTGCCAATGTTTGACTATGGCTGGACACTTTGAATCTCCATAAATGTTAAAGAGATTTAGAGTTGCCAATGCCATTGCCAGCTGGATGTTAGGAGGGTATTTCCCCACCGTTTGTTTTAATAATTGACTTTTTAGGACCTGATGGGTCTGTTCTATGATGCCTTGTCTCTGTGGGTTATGAGGGATACCTATATGATGTGCCATATTCCATAATTGACAAAATGATTTAAAGCAAGAGCTAGCAAATGCTGGCCCATTGTCTGTTTTAATCTGTTTGGGGATGCCCATTGTAGCAAAGGTAGAAAGCAGGTGGGCAGTGAGGTCCTTGGCTTTCTCTCCTGTATGGGAAGTAGCCCAGATGAATCTGGAATAAGTGTCTATGGTGACAAATGCATATTTTTTTTCCCAAAAGAAGCTATGTGTGTAATGTCTGTTTGCCAGAGTGCATTGGCTTTCAATCCCCTGGGGTTAATTCCCATAACCTAGTGCAGGTGTTTTAATTAGAGTAGAACAGGATGAACAAGGTCTGAGGATTTGCTGAAGTTGGGCAGAGGGAATTGTAAGAAAGCAAGTTTGGAGGCCTTTCAGGTTAACATGAGGGAGTGGAATTTTTCTGCTTCAGAGAGGGATAGGACATAAACTCTTGTAGAGGAGACTCAGTCTGCAAGAGAGGTGCCTTCAGAGAGAGGTCCTGGCAGGAAGCTGTGGGCACGAATGTGCTGTATGAAGAGGGGGTGACTCCTATTCTGTAAAAGGGATGAAACTGCAATGAGAAGCAGGGAGAGGGGATTTTTGTCTAATCAGACAAAGGATCTGGATAGCCAGAGCAGCAGGTTGATCACATAGGTACTGTCTGAGAAGAGATTAAGAGGCCTGTTGGTGTCTTTGAGAGCTAGATAAGCAGCATAGAGTTCCCTGTACTGTGGGGAATGATCAGGGAGCGGGTGAAACAGGATCTGAGGGGCTTGGTCCAGGTTGTCATAAATGGTGGCTGCAGCCCCTCGCTTCCCTCCATTTGTGGAAACAGATGTGGCCTGCTTTATAGGTGCATCTTGGAAAAGACTGGGAGGAAGCCAGTTTAGCAATGGGAGAGCAGAGACCCACCTGTTGTTATGGTAGGGGTAGTGATTTTCTATCTGTCCTGGAAATCCCATGAGGCTTACAGCTATATGAACATGATTTCAAATCAACCACTGGATATCCAGGAGGCAGAAGGGTGTCACTATGACATCAGGCTTCTTCCCCAGTGTTTGCAGGGAATGTTCTCTCCCATTTCTTATCATAGCAGCTAAAGAATCCATTTCAGTTAACAGTCAGGGAGTTCCCCCTATGGGCATGTGCGGCCACTCTAGTACTCCCCTGGATTGGTAAAGGGCCCCTATGAGTGTGGGGGTAGAGTTAAAAATAAGCAACTGCACAGGAAGGGAGGGTGTGAAACGTGCTAAAGCCATGCTCTGGAGAGCTCCGTTGACTTCAGCCAGAGCTTCTGAGGCTTCTGCTGTGAGTTTTCACCTGGAAGCTGGGTCCCTGTCTCCTCGAAGAAGGTCAAAGAGAGGCTATAGCTTTGTGGTGGGGATGGACAGCCATGGGTGGAGCTAGTTAAGATTTCCTAGGAAGGACTGAAGGGATGCTAGCCTAGGGTGAGCATGGGAGGAAGGGAGAGTACAGGTTTGAGAGGTCTCACTGCAGTGAGAGAAATTTCAGTGCCTAGGAAATGAATTGGGGGAATTATTTGAACCTTAGCATGGGCTGTTTTAAATCCACAAGCTTCGGGGCTGGAGAGATGGCCTAGCGGTTAAGAGCGCCGACCGCTCTTACAGAGGACCCGGGTTCGATCCCCAGCACCCACATGGCGGCCGAGAACCGTCTGAAACTCCAATTCCAGGAGAACTCCAGTTCCAGGGGAATCCGACACCCTCTTCTGACCTCCGCGGCATTGCACGACACGGGTGCACAGACTTGCTTGCAGACAATACATTCATACACATACAGAAATAAATTAAAAAAAATTAATAAATCCACAAGCTTCTAAGGATGGTACAAGCCTGTCCTTTAAAGTTGCCAGGTCAGTTGATGAACTGTCCCAAACTAAAATGCTGTCCATATAATAGAAGACTTGCAGACCTTGTTCCATATGGGGTTTAAGAGCCACTGCTACCACCTCTTGGCAGAGCCTTGGGCTGTTGGCCATGCCTTGTGGCAGGACAGTCCACTTGTAATGAGTTGCTGAACCTGAGTTGTTAATTGCAGGAACTGAGAAAGTGAACTGCTTGCAATCCTCAGCATGGAGGGGGATGGGAAATAAAACACAGTCTTTTATATCTAAGGCTAGCAGAGGGGTGTTAGCTGGAATAGCAGAGGCAAGGGGGAGACCCCTCTGCGGTGACCCCCATATATGCATAGTTCTGTTAATGGCTCGCAGGTCTTGTAAGAGATGCCAACCTCCTATTGCCTTTTTAATGACAAACACAGGGGTGTTCCAGGGACTGCAAGATGGATGGATACATCCCAATGAAAATTGTTCCTTGACTAAGTCTTGGAGAGCTTGTAATTTCTCCCTTGGTGAGGGCCACTGCTCAATCCAGACTGGATCATCTAACTTCCAGTCCAGATGAGGGGGAGAATACTCTGCAGTGACCCTCAGGATTGGGGGTGCTTCTTGCTGAGATGATAGAGACATTCCCCCCCACCAGTTAAGTGGTCTGTCTGGGCATGGTTGTTCTCATTTGGAGTGGCAATAACTACATCCAAAGCCTCTAAAATATCTCGCCCTAGCAGATTGATATTAGTGGGTGCTATTAATGGGCGAATCTGACCTGTGTTTCCATCAGGGTCTTCCCAGGTGTAAACAGTTTTTGTTATGTAAGACTGTGAGGGCCCTCCTATTCCTAGAAGTTTAGGTTCTGGGAGCAAGGGCCAGTCAGGGGGTATTTCTTGCTGTTTTATAATGGTTCTATCTGCACCTGTATCTATCAAACATTTAAAAGACTTTCCCCCCAATTTTAATTGTCAGTGCAGGATGTGAGCCTTCTGAAATAGGGGCTGCCCAGAGGGCATGCACTGACTCTTTTTCCCCCTTTTTTCCCCTGGGCTACAGGCTGCCCATCTAGGAGTTTAAAGGTGGAAATTTTTTCCCATCTTTATCATAGTTTGAGCAGCAATCTTTCCTCCAATGATATCCTTTTCTACACCAGGGGCAGAGAACGAGTGGGGGGCATTCAGGAGGCCCTCTGGGAGAGACTGGTGCTTTCAGGCACTGTCTTTTCCAATGACCTCTGTCTCCACAGTTAAAACATTTCTCATTTGTGGTGACAGCAGCTGCAAAGGCTTGAGCTAGGTAATTAGCTTTGTGGGAGGCTATGCCCATGTCCTGAGTTGCCACTCTCCATCTGTCATAATGACCATCTTTTAAGTCCTGGCACACTTGTCTGCACTGGAATTCATTCCCTCCCAAATAATATTTTTGAGGAGTATCTCTCTGGTTGTAAAATTGGGGATCTTCCTCTAGGCTGCTTTTAGTTCTTAAGATAAAGTCAGATAGGGGTTCTTCAGGTTTTTGCCTAGGAAATAATAATGAACTGGCCTGAGAGTCAGTGGGTGGTGTAATTCTATCCCAGGCCTGTAGGGTGCAAAGACGGACCTGGTAGAAGTACCCTGGGGCCAGTCCTGCCTATTGTGTCCCTGTGCTAAAATCTCCTCCAAAGAGCTGCTCATAACCCCAGTCTATGTTAGGTTGCCCTTGTTTTCTCCGAATCTGTTGGAGACATTCATCTCTGTATAGTGCTTCCCATTGTAAAAATAGAGGACCTGGGAGTGTAGATCTACAGATATCTCTCCAGTCCCTGTGGAGTGTTAAGTGCAAAAGCTCTGGAGAATGGATTTTGTCCACAGAGCCTGAACACCATCCTCTCTGACTGCTTGCATGTGTTCTTTCAATTCACTTGCCTGGTATGGGTACTAGTTTAGAGGGCGAGCCTGAGTCAGAGCTAAATTAACAGGGAATGCCTATAATTGAAGATCTGGGTTATCCCCACAAATCTGGCACAGTTTTTCTGTAGCAGAGAGGAAGGAGGCTTAAGGTGTTTCTGGCCTCCCAACAGGGAGTGGCTGATAACTAGGGGCAAGGTTAAGGCTAGCTGCTTGGATGTTTTTATTATCCTGTTCTATTTTTACTGGATCTGAAGCTTGGGGACTTTCAGAGGGAATTTTATTGGGGTTCTCAAGGGGAACTTTAGCAGGTTCTTGAGAGGAGGGTGTCGGGGATTTAATTTTTCTTTCCTGGCATGGTTTGGTGAGAATGTCCTAAGCATTGTCTCACCTCAGCTAGTAGAGGCAAGAACGTGAGAGATGCAGGGGCATTTTCTTGATGTCTAGCATCCTGTGCCACATGCGTCGAGGATTCTGAACTCCATAAGTCTGCAGGGGACATCCGCAGGGCAATATTAAGAGTCTCATTCCAAAAGGAGGCAGCTTCCTGCGTGGAAATTTTAACTCCTCAACTCTTGAGGAGCGTTTTTATTCTTTTAGCCTGTGGGTCTTTTTGATTTGTCTGTTACCCATGATAAAGAGAGACAGGAAATGCTAGTGGTTAGGGAAAGAGACTTTTTAAAAAGACTAATCTCACAGGAAGAGAGAATTCCCTGGAGGTGTGCCAAAGCTGGCCATAGAGAGGACAGAGACTTAAAGCAGATTCAAAGATTAATCTCTCATGGGAAGAGTTAAATTCTATGGAGATATACCATAGCTGGTTGTGACTACCCTGGTTAGGGGGTATATTTCCTTGTCTCTATGGTAAAACCCTCCTAGATTTCCCTCATGTGGGGGAAATCAGGGCTAAGAGAGACAGCCTGATAAATACATTTTTCCTTTGTTTCCTTCTTCCTTTGGTGGAAAGTCGAGCTGCACGTTCTGGACACCAGTTGTCAGGTGTGGTGTCTTTGAGTCACTTGTAACTGTCTTCCACACGCAGTCCTTCCCTTCTTGGCTCAGCTCCAGGACTTGCCTCCTGACTACAGGCTGGCAGTCTCTGGGCTCTGCTCCCACAAAAAGGGGGGGAGGGAATACCACTGGAGAACACCCGTAGGAAAAATAAGCAGACTCACACACATGCGTGGAGAACTGGGGAGGATAGGAACTCCGTTTATTTACTATCAATGAGGTCTATATATTCAAGACTACTGTGATTTGGGCAAGGAAGTGGGGAGCAGGCGGAAGGGAGGGGTGAGCCAACTTAGTTCTAATTGGGGGGGGGCTGCAGAACTCTGGTTTGTGTAAACAGGTAACTAGAGGTGTGACATTCTGCTCAATGCCTCAAGGGAAGGGGCCTGGAAGTTTGCAGAGATAGGGTGAAGCAAGAATCATTGTAATATCCTGAATCTCCCAGCTACAGATAACTCTGGAAGCTCACAGAGATATCAGATAACTGGAGATCTTCCCAGGACAGGTCTTACAATTTTTCGCTTCAAGCCACACACAAAGTTCCATTCCCACACAAAGAAAACAAAACAAACAAACAAAAAAAATCAATGAATCCAAAAGTTGGTTTTTTGAAAAGATAAATAAGATAGACAGACCTCTAGCCCAGTTAACCAAAAGAAGAGCAACACCAAAGTACCTGTGATGAAAAGAGAAACATCACAACAGATAAAGTTCCAGATAATCCTACAAGAATATTTCAAAAGCCTATACTCTAGTAAGTTTGAAAACCTAAGAGAAATGGATGAATATTTGAAATCCTAGGAACCAAAAAAGCTTAACCAACAAGAGACTGACAGTTTAAACAGACCTATAACATTTAAGGAAATTGAAGATGTAATAAAAAAAAAATACTCCCAACTAAAAAAAGCTCAGGCCCAGATAGTTTCACAGCAGAATTCTATAAAACATTTAAAAAGGTCTTACAACATTTACTACTCAAACTGTTCAGAAGGATACAAACAGAGGGAAATATCCCAAACTCCTTCCATGAAGCCAGCATCACTCTAATACCCAAACCAGGCAAAGACACAAACAAAAAAGAAATCTCTAGACCCATCTCATTAATGAACATAGATGCAAAAATTCTCAACAAACCCTTGCAAATCACATACAGATTCACATCAAAAAGATCATACATCATGATCAAGTTGGATTCATACTAGAGATACAAGGCTGGTTTAACATACATAAATCAACAAATATCATAAAACACATAAACATAATGAAAGACAAAAATCACTCAATTAATGCAGAAAAAGCCTTTGACCAGACCCAGCATCCCTTCTTGTTTAAAGTTCTAGAGGCAATTGGACTGAATGGAACATTCCTAAATCTAATCAAAGCCATGTACAACAAACCTACATCATCCTAAACAGAGAAAAATTGGAAGCATTCCCCTTAAAGATGTGAACCCTGCAAGGCTGCCCCCTATTACCACTTCTCCTCAATATAGTGCTTGAAATGCTTTTTGGACAATAAGGAAAGAAAAGGAAATTAAAGGAGTACTTATTGGAAAAGAGGAAGTCAAACTATCCAGATCTGCAGATGGTATGATAGTTCACCTGAGGGACACTAAAAACTGCACCAGAAAACTCCTAGTTTCAGTAAAGTGGAACGATACAAAATTAACCTAGAAAAATCAGTAGTCTTCCTTTACACCAACAACAAGTAACTAGAGAAGGAATACAAGGAGAACTTCCCACTCTCAATAGCCTCAAAAAAAAAAATACCTGGGGACAAACCTAACCAAAGACACCAAAGATATCTACAAAAATTTTAAATCCCCGAAGAAGGAGATTGAAGATGATATCAAAAAGTGGAAAAACCTTCCATGGTCATGGATTGGAAAATTTAATACAGTAAAAATGTATATGCTACCCAAATTAATATACAAATTGAATGCAATCCCAATTAAAATCCTCATGAGTTTCCTCACAGACTTGGAAAAAAATCCTTAAATTCATGTGGAAAAACAAAGGACCCTGAATGGCTAAAGCAACCCTGTGTGAAAAATGCAATACAGGGGGGATCACCTTACCGGACTTCAAGCTATATTACAGGGATATTGCCATAAAGATAGCCTGGTATCCCAGTAAGGAAGTAAAGATGGCTGAGAAACATCTTAAAAACTGTTCAACGTCACTAATAATTAAGGAAATAAAAATTAAAAACAATCTAAGATATCATCTCTGATAAGACTGGCTAAGATCAAGAAAACAAAAGCTTGAGAGGTTGTGGGGAAAGGAGAACACTCGTCCACTGCTCGTGGCAATGTAAACTCCCACAACAACTGTGGAAAGCAAAATGAACCTACCACCTGACCCAGTCATACCACTCCTGGGTATATACTCACAAGACTCATCCTACTGCAAAGATACATGCACATCTATGTTTATTGCAGCTCTTTTCACAATATTGAAGAGCTGTAACCAACCCGAATGCCCCTCAACTGAGGAGTGGATAACAAAGATGTGGTACATCTACACAATGGAGTTCTATGCAGTGGTAACAAAAGATGACATCGTGAACTTTGCAGGTAAATGGATGGAACTTGAAGCCATCTTGCTAAGTGAAGTAGCACAGTCCCCCAAAAAACAAACAGGGAATGGATTTCCTTGTTTGTGGATGCTAATACCAAATCTCCCAATTGAAAGGCAAGCTGAGCAAGGTTATTGTTATATTTCTTTCTATCTTAAAGCAACTGTGATGTTATAATGTGAATCTCTTAATGAGCCTTAGAATTAACTTACCACTTACTTTCAGACATGGTAATTAATGTATATGGGCAGAATGTGGATATTCATATTTTAGAGTAATATAAAATTAACAGGAAAAATGTGAACTCCTAAACATATATTGGAGTTTACATACAGTTTATTCCTGGAGGATATAATTCTGGTACATATATGATGTTTATACAGGCATATTTTGGATCAATATAATTGGGAGGGAACATAAGGACTGATATAGTTAAATTATGACCCAGATAATAAACCTTTGCAGAGAACAACTTTAAAAAGACTGAGAGAAAGATGCAGGACATGTATGGCAGAATGCATGATCTGGAGTGGGATGGGGGAAGGGAAAGGGAAATATGTCAAATTGAACTAAAAAATGATTTCTGAAATACACAAAACATTGATAAAAGTATTAAATTTAAAAAAGATACTTAAACTGAAAATTTTTAAAAAATGGTCCTTTTTGAGACAGGGTCTCCCTATAGACTGGAACTTGCTCTGCAGACCAGGCTGGCCTTTAACTCACAGAGATCTGTCTGCCTCTGGAATTAAAGGCATGTGCCACCATGTCTGGATCAAAATATTTAATTTATAACACCTTAAAGACATTTATACAAAGCTTAAAGACCAAGGCAACTCTGACAACTTGGAATAAATAAAATAATACTAATTCCTTAACTGATATTTAAGATGGAACCCAAATTGAGTTTCCTTTCCACAATATTTTATTGATTCTTTGAGACTTCATATGCTGATCATAGACAGACCCTTCCATGTCTCCTCCTAGATCCACTCCCACCTCCCCATCTCATGTGCAGTGAGCACTTTCCCACTGAGCCCTCTCCTCAGCCCCGCAGTTTTCCTTTTAAACTGATTAGAGGGAAATTTTGATTTTGTTGAAACCTGATATTTTAATTTGGAAGATAATGGACCACAGGCAGGGAAACCATATCTGGCAAAGGGGCTTCAGATACAGCTTTTAAACACACTGACTTTAATGCAATGCACAGAGAAAAATAGTGACTTGCTATTCTGGACAAATTTTCCAGCCCAAACCCACAAATTTTGAGCTGTGTCAGCTTTGAAATTCAAATGTCAGAAAACTTGGAAATTGCTTTTGAGGAAGAAAATTCATCCTGACACTTCCCCACTTTAGGGATTCTTCCTGAGTGGGATGATGGCAAGGTCTTTGCATTTTCACCAGCTGGAAGAGGTAGTGGGCAGAGAAGTCCCTTTCCAGTGAGATAAATGGCCATCCTGAAGTGTCATAGAAGCATCACCTCTTCAGAGGCAGAATCCTCTAGCATATATTCTTTCATCTTCTCTAATCCCTTGATTTGTTGGCCATCTGATGGCTACAATATCTCCACTTATTTTAGATGATTGTGGTGAGGTGCATTGTGATTGCAAACTGAACTCAAACGTGTGTTAAATGCTCCCTATCCTATGTGTCTCTCAACAAGAGGTTTCCTGCGACTTCTGACAAATACCATGAATCTACATACCACTACTTACACAACAAATGACATGAGATACTGAAACCCCATGGAGCTTGGCATGTGCCTGTTTACTATATGCATGGAGACCACCAACTTCCTCTGATGTATCTTTCAAATTACTTAAAATTATAACAATTTCATTATTCTTGCAACCATTTGACCATTTTACTGGAATTTTGAATGCATTTTGACCTTTTCTTTCTTGGCTGAAATTCTTTCTTCATGATTTTATAGCACTATAACACATGAAATATATCTTATGAATTGTGAAAATATTAATAATTCTGTAACCTGTATCAGAAAACTGAGTACATTCTGATACTCATATGAAAATATCTATATTAAATCTTTAATTTGGTAATTTAGCCTCATTATAACTTTTCAGGACAAGGTAAGCATTAAGCAGACTGGTTTGTTGGAACTCTATTTTTTTATGGAATGCTCAGTTACTTTCTTAGTTACTTTCTATTGCTATGATAAAAACACTGATCAAAACCAAGTTGGGGAGGAAAGGCGTTATTTGGCTTACAGCTCAGTGCATCACCAAGGGAAGTCAAGGTGGGAACTCCGGGGCAGGAACTTGGAGCACAGACCATGGAGGAACAGTGCTTACTGGCTTGGTCACCTGGCCCATGCTCAGCCTGCTTTCTTATACAATACAGAAGCATCTGCCCAGGGATGGCACCACCACCCACAGTGGGCTGGTTCCTCCCACGTCACTCAACAATGGAGAAAATCCCCCAGGGACATGGCCACAGGCTAATCCACTGGAGAAAAGTCCTCATTTGAAGGTCCCATGTTCCAGGTGTTTCAAGTTGACAACTGAAGCTGTCCAACATAATTGACTCCTTGTTAGCTTCTCACACAAACACATCATCACTATTAAATCACAACCTTTCCATTCCTTAACCCCAAGATCTCATATTAGTATTAATATTACAATAGAAAACAGTGTACTTTAAAAGTCTCAGAGGGTGTGTATGCATATTTTAGAGTAATATAAAATTAAATGGAAAAATGTGAATTACTAAACATGTTGTGGAATTAACTTATAGCTTATTTTCAGACATCACAATTTTGGTATATGTGTGATGTATATATAGGCATATTTTGGAGCAATATAAATTGGAGGTGTGATGATTTGAATGAGAATGTACCCCATAGGCTTCAAGTATTCAGACATTTTGTCCCCAGTTGATGGCGCTGTTTTGGGAGATCTTAGAAGGTGTGGCTATGCTGGAGGAAGTATGTCACTGGGGGCAGGCTTAGAGAGTTCAACAAGCCTTGCCAGTCTCCAGTTGCTCTCTCTTGGCTTCTTGTGCTGATTGGAAGATGTGAACCTCAGCTTTCTGCTTCAGCTCCTTCCACCATGCCTCCTTGCCTCAATGGACTCTAATTCCCTGGAACTGTCAATTGTATGCTTGAATAAACTCTAAACTCTTCCTTTTATGAATTCCCTTGGTCATGGTGGTTTTATTACAGCAACAGAAAAGTGACTAATACAGGAGGGAATAAAAACAACAAAAGGCCTGGGTCAAAGAACTGACTGAAATGGTAAACTTTTTCCCAAAATAGTAAACCTCTGCGTAGAAAATCTTTAAAAAGACTGAGAGAAAGATGCAAGACATGTATGGCAGAATGCATGAGGTCAGGTAAGGTGGGGGGGTATGGTCAGGGGAATGAGTCTAAGATGGATTGAGAAATGTATGAAACACATAAACTTCAATAAACATATTTTTTTTTAATTCCAAACACTTTAAAAGCACAAATTTCTCTTTAAAATAATTTGTAATGGGAGCTATGATCTCCATTTTGGGTTATTTTAAAGAGGCATTGAGTGACTACACTGCCTACAGCTCCCTCCCCTGAAGTCCCAGGTTGCATATGGCAGAGGCTGTGCCTGTTAGACGAGGGATATTGAAGGTCTTTATTACTTGCACATTCTAGTCTTGGGAGGACTGATTCTCTGGAACAGACCACCTAATTCAACCTGGTCCTGGGTATCCAGATTTGGTGTTGGAACTCTCTCACTACCAGACACCAAGAGGTTTTCCAATATTTTTTTATATCTCTTCTACAGCCCAGTATGCCTTTACCTGTGTTCAAATTCAGCTTTTAGAAATAAAAATCACAATCTTGTAAGTTTTAAAAATGATATAAATAAAAAGTACTATAATAGTTTAACTTCAACCCCAAAACTAAAATATGCAATTATATCTTAGAATATAATCTCACTATTCTTTTTATCTACTATACTTTTAAAATTTTGCTTACTGACAAAACTGTACTACTAAGTTTCAAAAATAATGTGATTTTTTTACCCCCTGATAAATATGACAGGGTCTTACTGTGGCTTATAACATCTCCTAACCTGTAGAGGATGTAGGCTTGTGGCATCAGCCATGGGTTATTCCTCCAAGAAGAGAGCCAATAGCCAATTAGATTTGGGATATACAGGCACATGGCTGCCTCTGCTGCACAGTATTTCCAGGCAGGTGAGGTGTAGCTGGTGCTGACGGTGGAGTCTTGCTTGACTCAGGGAGACCCGTATTTGCTTTATTGGTTTAGTGGCCTTTGGTAACACTCTCTGGCATTCCAGAGGCCATCTGTACACTTGCATGTGTGGTCTCAATACATCTCTCCCATGTTAACGTCAGGTCTTCGGCAGCAGGGTCTTATTGCCTCTCCTCCTGTAGGTATCCCAACTTAGAGGCAAGGAGCCCTTACCTTTTGTGGGGCCTTGGATCCCCTGGCCAACATCCACCTGGTAGAACAATCCATTGCTGATGTCAGAGCTCCTGTATTAATATATTTTGCCTGAGTGCATAGCCCTAGGACTTTAGTATTATATTTGGTTCTGAACAGAGAGTAATCCCTTCCACAGTTCCCATGTCTAGTAGTCAATTAAAGAAAGCAGTTTTACCGGTTTTATAAGAGATTACCTCTACAATAGTTGTCTCCAATTTACAGTTGGGGAGCGACCTCATCATTGTCATATTTCTCCTTGTTCTATGGGTGGGAAGGCAA
>VZQC01009555.1:183541-201151 GCA_009823505.1 Rhizomys pruinosus | reverse complement strand
ATATAATACTTATTGTTTTTTACATAGAAAGGCTTAATTTTTGTCAGCAAATGCCCATCGTGTGGGTTGAACCATTGGAGACTAGTTAACCTACCAACAGTCCCATCATAGATAAAGTCTCTCTCTCCAATTACTGTCAGCAATAGGTTGCCAAAAGTTCCTTATGTTAGGATTGGGTTTCTTACACACTTCCTCATATCTCTGCTAAGATTTTGTCAGACGTGATAACCCAAGGGACTTGCACATGCTTTCACATTACAGAGAAAAAAAATATATATATATATATATATATATATATATATATATATATATATATATACCTCTCAACTAAAAAAAAGCGCAGGTCCAGATGGATTCATGGCAGAATTCTTTAAGACATTTTAAGAAGACCTACAGCCACTACTACTCAAATTATTCAAGAGGATAGAAACAGAAGGAAATCTCCCCAAATTCCTTCTATGAAGCCAACGTCACTCTAATACCCAAACCAGGCAAAGATACAACCAAAAAAGAAAGCTATAGGCCCATTTCACTAATGAACATAGATCGAAAAATTCTCAACAAAATACTTGCAAACTACATACAGGCACATATCAAAAAGATCATCCACCATGACCAAGCTGGATTCATTCCAGAGATGCAGGGATGGCTCAACATACGTAAATCAATAAATGTCATAAAGCACATAAATGGACTAAAAGACAAAACCCACATGGTAATCTCAATCGATGTGGAAAAGGCCTTTGACAAAATTCAGCACGCCTTCATATTTAAAGTCCTGGAGGGAACTGGACTGGAAGGGACATTCCTCAACACAATTAAAGCCATTTACAATAAACCCACAGCCAGCATTATCCTAAGTATGGAAAAACTAGAAGCATTCCCCTTAAAGGCAAGAACCCAGCAAGGCTGTCCTCTACCCCCACTCTTCTTCAATATAGTGCTTGAAATGCTCGCAGGAGCAATCAGATAAGAAAAGGAAATTGTAGGAGTATTAATTGGCAAAGAGGAAGTCAAACTATCCCTTTTTGCAGATGACATGATAGTTTACCTAAGGGATGCCAAAAACTCCACTAGAAAACTTCAAGAAACCATCAACAGCTTCATTAATGTGGCAGGATCCAAAATTAACTTCAAAAAATCATTAGCCTTTCTTTAAGCCAATAACAAGCTATTGGAGAAGGAATGAAAGGATACATCCCTACTCACGATATCCTCCAAAAAAATAAATTATCTAGGAACAAACCTTAACAAACACACCAAAAATATCTACAAAGACAATTTTAAATCCCTCAAGAAGGAGATTTCGGAAGATGCTAGAAGATAGAAAAACCTCCCATGCTCATGGATTAGAAGAATCAATACAGTAAAAATGACCACCCTACCAAAAGTAATCTACAGATTCAATTCAATCCCAATTAGAATCCCCATCACCTTCTTCACAGACCTAGAAAAAAACATCCTAAAGTTCATATGGAAAAACAAAAGACCCCAGATAGGCAAAGCAACCCTGAGCAAAAAGAGCAAGCAATACAGGGTGGATTGCCATACCAGACTTCAAACTATATTACAGGGCTATAGTCATAAAAACAGCCTTGTATTGGCACAAAACAGGCCTGTAGATCAATGGAACAAAATTGAGGATCCAAACCTGAGCACATCCAATTTCAGCCACCTTATATTTGACAAAGTGGCCAAGAACACTTAATGGAGGAAAGACAGCATCTTCAGCAAATGGTGTTGGCATAACTGGATCATCACTTGTAGAAGAATAAAATTAAAGCCCGACCTCTTACCATGTACAAAAATCAACTCCAAATGGATCAAAGACCTCCATGAAACTCTGAAAATGATAGAAGAAAATGTTGGTAGCAACCTACAAGACATAGGCATAGGAAAAGACTTTCCAAATTGGACAGCAACTGCCCCCAAAATTGACAAATGGGACCTGATTAAACTCAAGAGCTTCTGTACAGCAAAAGAAACAATTGAAGTGAAAACTCACAGAGTAGGAGGAAACCTTCTCCAGTGATACATCTGATAGAGCATTAACATCAAGTGTGTATAAACTACTTAAAAAACAAAAGAGGAAGAAAACAAATGATCTACTCAAAATATGGAGTAAAGAGCTGAACAAAGACTTTACAAATGAAGAAGATAGCTGAGAAACATCTTAATTTTTTATTTTTGGGACAAAGACTCCCTTTAGTCCCAGCTGGCCTGGAGCTCAATGTGTAGACCAGGCTGGCCTTGAACTCACAGAGATCCACCTGCCTCTACCTCCCAAGTGCTAGGTTTAAAGGCATGTGCCACCATACCTATCAGAGAAACATCTTAAAAGGTATTCAACATTGCTAATAATTAAGGAAATGCAATTTATTTATTTATTTATTTATTTATTTATTTTTTAGTATTTTTGAGACAGGGTCTCCCTTTTAGTCCCACCTGAACTGGAGCTCACTCTGTAGACCAGGCTGGCCTTGAACTCACAGAGATCTGCCTGACTCTGCCTGTGGATTAAAGGCATGCACCACCATGCCCAGCTTTTTTTTTTTTTATTTGATGTGTATTAGTGTGCTATCGGCATGTAGGTAGGTGCACCTGAGCCAAGCAATGCTGCAGAGGTCAGAAGAGGGTGTTGGATTCCCCTGGAACTGGAGTTAAGATGGTTCTTAGCTGCCATGTGGATGCTGGGAATTGAACTCTGGTCCTCTGAAAAGCAGTTGGCGCTTAACCACTGAGCCATTTCTCCGACCCTGGAAATGCAAATTAAAACCACCTTAAGTAAAGGCTTCTTGCCTGTAAACTGGGATACCTGCAAGAAGAGAGGCGATAAGGCTCTGCTATCAAAGACCTGATGTAAGCATGGGAAAGATGTATTGAGACTGCACCTGCAAGTGTACAGTTGGTCTCTGGAATACCAGAGAGTGTTACCAAAGGCCACTAAACCAATAAAGCAAATATAGGTCTCCTTGAGTCAAGGAAGACTCCTCCATCAGCACCAGCTACACCTCACCTTCCTGGAAATACTGTGCAGCAGTGACAGCCATATGTCTTTACACCCCAAATCTAATTGGCTATTAGCTCTCTCCTTGGAGGAATAACCCATGGTTGATGCCACAAGCTTACATCCTCTAGTGGTTAGGAGATTATATAAGCCACAGTAAGACCCTGCCATATTTTACAGAAAAAATATAATTCATGAATTAACATACCATCCAAACATCTGTGTCTATACCAAAGTAACCTACCATAACAATTAGTACTGTTTAAATACCTATATATCTAATTGCTTGTGCTTCATTAGTAGGATTGAAAGGTTATTCCTGGACAAACTGTCAGCCCATGAAAGGAAACAGCCATAATTGACCAGAGTCCAAAACGACAGCTCCAGAGTAAATAGACTATTTTGCCTCTCATCCACCTGTGCCCCTTTTCTAAGCCTAGGGAACAATCTGCAGAAGAGAGGGCGTGGTAGAATGTAAGGGCTGTGATTGGGGTGAATGGTGAAACTACAGTAATATAGACTGGACACTTATTTGATCAACTTGATTGTACATACAAGCCCCCCCCCCAGGTGGATGGTGGGACCCTTGGGCCATGTGGGTTTGGGCACAACTGCTTGCAAATTGGTTTTACATGAAGGATGCTTGTACTCATAAATTATTACTTATTGTCAAAAAATGAAAAAAAAAGAAGAAAAGATTTAATCTTACTCCAGTAATACTAGCTATGATCCAGAAAACAAAGGGTACCAAATGCTGGAGAGGTTGTAGGGAAAGGGGAACACTCGTCCCCTGCTGGTGGGAATGCAAACTCATAATCACTATGGAAAGCAGTGTGGAGAACTCTCAAGAAACTGAAAATGCGCCTACCACCTAATTCAATCATACCACTCCTGGGTATATACCCACAAGACTCGTTCTATCGCAGAGATACATGCACATCAATGTTCACTGCAGCTCTCTTTGCAATAGCAAAGAGCTGGAAGCAACCCAAGTGTCCCTCAGTCAACAAGTGTATAGAGAAAATGTGGTACATATAGGCAATGGAATTCTATTGTAGCAGTAAAAAAAAAAAAGATGGGATCATGAACTTTGCAGGTAAATAGATGTAACTAGAAGACATTATGCTAAGTGAAGTAACAGAGTCCCAGAAAAACAAATGAGGAATGGTATCCCTCATTCGTGGATGCTAGCACCAAATCCCTAGTTGAAAGGCAAATTGAGCAAAGTTAATGTTATATTTCTTTTTATCTGAAGGCAACTATGCTGTTATAATGTGAATCCCTTAACAGGCTCTAGAATTAATTGATCACTTATTTTCAGACTTTGTAATTGTGGTATATGTGTGGAGGGTATGTATTCATATTTTAGAGTAATATAAAATTAAAGTGAAAAATGTGAACTCATAAACATATTTTGGAATTAGCATACAGTTTATTTTCAGAGGTCATAATTTTGGTATATATGTGATATTATATAGGCATATTTTAGAGCAATACAAATGGGAGGGAATAACAATGACAAAAGGACTGGATCAAAGAATTGACCAAAAAAGTTGGCTACAACTTTAAATATACATTCCCCAAATGGATGCTTCCACATCTTTCTGCCCTACAGTTTCACTGTTGATTCTCACTGTAAAACTCAATAATCATAGCCAGCAAGAGCTCTCATGCTATGCTGGCTTGAAATTTTCTTTGTGTTGCATTTAGTTTTCCCAGGGAGATGTGAACAGACATCTGGTCACCCCAGAGATGGGATGGAAGAAGGATGAAAGCGGGATTCCACCAAAGTCCACTTAATTTACTGTGCTTACTTACAGAGCATGGATGAGGGATTTTGCACAGGAATATGGGCAACATGCAGACAGCTACGTCTCTACAAGCCCCCACTGTATTGTGTTATGTCACTTCTGGTATATTCTTGCCTCTCCCAAGATCACTTCCTACCTGGAGGATCACAGGGAATAGGAGTGGATGGGCTCCGGTGAGGTTCCTGTGATCGTCCCTTCCTTCCCCTTGCTAGGGAGTGGAACCTACTACCATTCCGAATTCCATTCTGGCTGTCACTGCTGTTCGTTGCCATGACTACCAGCCCACTGAAATCTCTACTCCAAGATGGCAATGGGGTGAACACATTTTGAACAGAGGATAAAGAGCACAAGGCTCATTTTTGCTTCAGCAGCACATAAACTAAGAGCATAACACTCTTCTAAACAAATTAATCTGTTGCTCTAGATTTCACCTCACATAAATTTTCAGGACAAAGACAGGGCGTGGGCAGATTATGTGCCACAGGACATGACAAATGGCCTTTCCCTGCTTCCCAGAAAAGTCCTTCCTCCCATCTGAGACCTCATTCTCTTTAGTGTCAGACATTCTATCAGCATTCTGGATTTCTGAACTCCTAGCACGGCGGGCTATTAGAACATTCTTATACCATTCTAGGGCTTCTCCAGCCCTCACTCCAAAACATCTACTCTTCCTACAATGTAGCCCTGAAACTAAGGAATGTGTCTCATAGCACAGACCCTCCTCTCAGGATCAGCTCTGTGTTCTTGTGCTTTTTGTCATTGCTGTCACAATGTATCTGACAGAAGCAGCTTAGAGAAAGAACTGCATACTCTTGGCTCACACTTCCAGAGGATCCTGGAGCCTTCAAACTTCACTCACCCTGCTAGGTCACCTGGCAAAATTCCCACAACCTTTCAGAATGGTCATCTGGGGATCTTAGAACTCATGGTGGGAACCTCTGGGGAATTTCTTTATCTACCTGTGATGCAAACTCTGCTTTATCACCTTCTCATGGCATTACTAGGATGCTAGCCAAACTTCCAGGAGTGCTTGCTTAAGGAGATGGCTTTTCTCTCTCTCTCTCTCTCTCTCTCTCTCTCTCTCTCTCTCTCTCTCTCTCTCTTTCTCTTTCTCTCTTTCCCTTTCTCCACTTTAGACATTTCTTTTGTCAGTCCTCTGGATGTTGTTGATGTTTCTCACAAACAGACTAGAGTCTGGTTTTATCTCCTCCAAGCATAGTATGCTCCTAGCTGTCCCAGGGATGCTGAGCAGCGGCCATGTGACAGGCCTGATCTGCCACTCCTGGTACTTTTCCCTAGTATGTTCTGATTAAATGTGGAAAAGCAAAACAAAGAAACAAAACTGCATGAAGTTAAATTCTATCATTATTTTTAAAATTATTATTATGGGCACTACTAACTTGACACAATAGGCCTTAACACAAATGACAGAGTATACGAATTCCAGTGGTGGGGCTCTTGGAGGGTGCCCCTGAGGAAGGGATATAAAGATGATTAAGATTGTTTGAGATGTTCTGTATGACATACACAAAACGTCAATAAACATTATTATTATTTTGGTAATTGACATCTTAAATCTGGTTTTAAGCTTTCCGTATTATTTTCCAGTTCTTTGGCTCTGTTCTGCCTGTAAGTATCCTTCACCACTCTGTCATAGCCCTCAGATGCCTTATCCATTTGCTGGTGACGCATGTACCATTTAGTGACAGGAGGCTTTGAAAGCCATTAGCAGGTGCTGTTGTTCCCCCATCATCCCTCTCTGCACATCTTTTTTAGAATTTGTGTTTTGTTTTTCTTTTCAGAAGACTTGCGTAATAGCAAACTGCATCCTTTGTTTTACTTGAAAAGCTGGCATTTGCGTTCAACAATCACTACCTTGAACCTGTATGTATTTACTTTCACCACTGGATTGGCTAATTTTCTTTATTTTCTTCTGTTCTTGGTATTTTGTATTCCTTTATAAATAAAAGGAAGTGAGTGGGAAGTAATTAAGTAAAAGCCTGAAAAGAGAAAAGGCTTTATTCTCTCATTGTTTGCACATAAAAAGAACATCTTTGTGAATCGTGTAAAAAGTCTCTTTTTGTTTAAACTTAGGATCTGTAACTTTTTATAATTTGTGCCATAATTGGCTGGATTTTTTAGACCCTTGACATTTAAATGGGCTGCTTCAGCAATATGTAATTATTATTTGGTCAAAAACATAATTTCATTTTCTTATTCTTTTACCTATTTCTCACGTAATTAAACATGAGGAATGCACCTTTCATAATGCTCCACTGCCTCCCTTCAAAGGTAAACAGCAGAGACATACTTTTGTTTTTATGTGTATGAGTGTATTGCATGCATGTATGTAGGTTCACATTTGTTATGAACTGCCTGTGGAGGTGAGAGGAGGGCATGGGATCCCCTGGAACTGGTGTTACAGATGGTTGTTAGCCACCATATGGGTGCTGGGATTTGAACACAGGTCTTCTGCAAGAGTAGCCAGTACTGTCGCATATCCACTATCCAGAACCTCCAATCTTTCGATCCCTTTGCTGATGCAACTAAGGGTGACAACTTACTCCCTGCAGGGACTGAGGACTACATTCATATAAGAATCCAGCAACGGAACGCAGGAAGACACTGACCACCATGCAGGGCATTGCAGATGACTATGACAAAAAAGAAACTTGTGAAAGCTTTCAAAAAGAAATTTGCCTGTAATGGTACTGTGATTGAACATCCCAAGTACGGAGAGGTTATTCAGCTTCAAGGTGACCAAAGAAAGAACATTTGCCAGTTTCTCTTGGAGGTTGGCATCGTCAAGGAGGTCCATGGGTTCTAAGATGAGCTTCAGTGAGTGGAGAGCTTCCTGAAGGATTTTGTTCTCCCACCCACTCTGGCTCCCTCAGGAGATGATCCTCGACAGTAAAGGACGGACTTTTGGTTTATGTTTTTAATTGTTCAGACTTCCACTCACACCTGCATGGCTACAGAAAGCACAGGGTGTGTAGGCCAGTAACCCATGAGAAAACCACAGTGAGATGGTAGCAAGCCCCTGTATTCATCCTAACATGTTTCCAATGGAAAATATCCTGTTCTGAGTGTTGATTTGTTTATTGTTCAGTTTATTACATTTAACTTGATGAGATTTTTTTTTGTTGCATTAAATCATGTGTGTCCTGGAACTGGAGTTGTCCTGGAATTGGAGTTACAGACGGTTCTCAGCCGCCATGTGGGTGCTGGGGATCGAACCCGGGTCCTCTGCAAGAGCGGTCAGCGCTCTTAACCGCTAGGCCATCCCTCCAGCCCCCAGTTCTGTATTTTTGAAAACCCTTGGAGCTAGAGTTACAGGTAGTTGTGAACCACCCAACATGTGTCCTCGGAGTCAAAGGGGTTTGTTAACCTCAAATCACTAACTCGACAGTGCCTATAGATGGGGCTCAAATGGCAACATCAAAGCAGGCCACAGCCAGATTAGTCAGCTGGAGACAAGGGGCCTGGCTGTTGTTATGGCCCCTGGACCAGTGTTAATTGACTTTAGATATTGCATGGGCTGCATTCAGAAGCAGGGGCTCCTGCTCTGAGGCCCACTGCTTGCTATTGTAAAACACTGAAAATTTATCCAAGAAAAGGAGCATTCTGTCTTGATGCTGGATTTCAAGTTCCAGATGTTACATGCCCTCTCACAATAGATGTTGATATTATCCATTCCAACCTTCAATAAAGAGAGTGCTTTACCAGAGCTCCCTCTTCTGGACTTCCAAGACCTTTCATGATTATCCCTAATACCAAAGACACCATCTTGTCCCTCTCTTTCCCTTCCTTCCTTCCTTCCTTCCCTCCTTCCTTCCTTCCTCCCTCCCTCCCTCTTTCTTTCTTTTTCTTTTTTCTTCCTTCCTTCCTTTCTTTCTTCCTTTCTTCCTTTCCTTTCCTTTCCTTTCCTTTCCTTTCCTTTCCTTTCCTTTCCTTTCCTTTCCTTCCTTCCTTCCTTCCTTCCTCTTTTTTTTCCAAGCGGTTACTTTGCAGTCCACACAGGCATGAAATTCATTGCATATTCTAAGATGGCCTTGAACTTATGATCCTTCCAAGTGCTGGTACAGGCATGTATTACCACACTCAACTCTGTCAATATATCATTTCAACTTGTTCAGGTGCCTTATAACTAGGTGACTAATACAGAGTTCGGTGTACAAAGTTAGACCTTCTTCACGAGTGTCTATGATAAAGATTAGATGAGTGCTCTTTCCTACCATTAAGGAGATTCAACTGGAGATATGACTAGAATAAAGAAAAACAGACAGAGGGAGCATTGCTTGGTTTGCTGATGAGGTGTCTTGGAGGCCATAGAATGTGTACACCAAGAGAAGGCAGTGACAGACTGCCCCTCCCAATGTGGTCAACAAAAATAGGGAAGAAAGCCCCTGGGGTTTGTCAAGAACAAAGATCTTGACACCATATTTTAGAATACTGTAGAAATGAGGGGCCATTGGACACCTCCCTTCCTGGAAGTGTCTGCAACCCCCAAGTCATCGTCTATAGACTCCTTTCATCTTAAAAACTGTTTCTTTAAAAAGCCACATTTATCTGAGTGCATTGTTGAAGATCCTTAAAACTCATGAAAAGCAAGAATTATAAGGTTAGCTATACTTAGCTTGCAATTCTGCAGAGCCTGCTGTGCTTTTTGTGAAGTGTTGGAGATCTTCATTATTAAATCTATTTCATCCCACCTCCCACACCTCACCTACCAGGACCTTTCTGACAGGAATACTGAGTAGCCCTGTGGAGAAAACACATTTGCGGTCCCGTGTGGAAGCGTGTCTCACCACGTAGAAGTGCGTGTGTCTCACTCTGTCTTTTCTATGGCCCCGTCCTTGCTGTTTTACAGAAAGCCCAATCCGGAAATCTCACCGCCCTTCAGGGTTTACTCAGGGAAGTTTCAATCACTGTATCTGCTCTCATCCTAGAAAAGGAGTGTCAGTGTATGAGATTTTAAAACTATGAAGAAGCCTAAATATTTTTTTGACTAAACAATATTATATGTATGTCACAAATTATATAACCATATTTGTCATTGTGGTGAAGAGAGAAGAATTATTTTTGTATTTACTGACTTAAGAAAAACTGCCAGGATCACTTACATACTTCATTTTGCATATCCATTAACTTTATCACATAAAATCCTAGACTTCTGAAGCTGTTCCCTGTTATGAACAAGCGTGAGGCTCTTGAGAAGCACGGGTAACTGCTTACTACAGGGTTTTTGCTTATCAAACATCTGAAGCAAAGGAATATCCGTTTCAATATTATAGCTACATTAAGTGTCAGTGTTACTCTGAGTCCTTTCCAATATTATAATTAATCATAAGTTAAAATGATTTTTATGATAACAAAATAATCCATATTCTCAACTGTGTTAGTTACTTTTCTGTTGCTGTGATAAAAACCATGATCACAGCGACTTAAAGAAGGGACATTTTATTTGGCTTGTGGTTCCAGAGGGATAAAGGTCCATTGTAGAGGGCAGGCACTGCAGCAGGGGCAGCTGGAAGGCGGCTGAGCCCTCACATCTTCAAGCATGCATAGGAAACAGGGAGGGAAACTAGAAGTTCAACATGGCTTCCAACTCTCAAAGCCCGCCCCCACTGACAGGCTTCCTCCAGCGTGGACACACCATAAAGTTTCCAGGATTCTCTTGGAGCAGCCCCAGGAACTGCGGACCCAGTGTCAGATACTGTGGGGGAGATTCTGATTGAACCACCATATATATATAGATATATATAGTATATATATATATATAGATATAGTATTATATATATTATAGTTATATGATATATCTATTATCTTATCTCTATCTATAATATCGTCAAAAACCTGAAAGAAACGACTTAAAGGAGGAAAGAATTTTCCTCTGATGGTTTCTGAGGTCTCCATGGTCACTTGGCTGGCAGTGAGGCAGAGGATGGTAATGGAGAGCATGAGATAGAGCAGAGGCGCTTGCCATATGGCAGACAGAAAACAGAGCACAAGGAAGGAGCTGGCGACGAGGTATGTCTTTCCAGGGCATGTCCTGCCCATGGTTTGAACCCCTGTAGCTAGCTCCTGGCTGTGACTTCTTCAGCATCTTCCAGTAATTCTACCACATCATGAACCCATCCTGGATTAATATAGTGCTCTGTCACAGCTTTCAGGATCAAATCTCTTCTTGAAGCCCATCTGTAGGTCCCCAAGCCTTTCATACATGAGATGCAAGAAAGTTATGGATAAAGCTACAACAATATCCCACAAGGACTGATTTCTCATTCTTTGTTTCCTCTATAACCAGAAAAAAAAAAAAACTGATGGAGTTCATCTCACTACATGCCATACTGCTTTAAAGTTTCCAGAGTTTTGGAGCCTGGAGAGATGGCTCAGTGGTGAAGAGCACTGGCTGCTCTTGCGGCTTGCAGTGGACCTGGGTTTCATTCCCAGCACCTTCATGGTAACTGTAATTCCAGTTTTAGGGGAATCCAATGCCTTCTGACCACCATAGGCATTGCAGGGCACTGGTGCACTTACATATGTTCAGAGAATACACTCATACATATAAAATTAAGTTAATAAATTTAAAATATTCTATAGTTTTTTAACAATTAAATACAACATGTATTGTTTCACTTAACATTTTCCACTCAGAATACTTGAAGTTATAGATCCTGTTTAAATAAGTAGGGTTTTCTTTTTTACTTTTCTTATGAAGTTGTGTCTCTTATGAGTATATGATATAACTTGTAAAAGTAGTCACCGCTAAATGGACATTTATTGTTTCCAGGTTTGTCTCCTGCTAATAAACTCATAATGACTGCTAATGAATACATGCTTGTATAGGCAGGTAATTTTAGCTCTCTCTTGAGTAAATACCAAATGATGAGAAAGCTGTAGGACAGTAAGTGAATATGTAACTTTCCAAAGTACTCCTACACTGTTGTCCAAAGTAGTTTTATAATTTTTACATTGCCTCAAGGAATGTACCTGTTCAGCTTTCTCCATATCTACCCAATGCAAGGTACAGTTTTTCTTGGTAATTCCCATTACTCTAATCAAAGTTGTCTTTCTTTTTAATGAGAAGTTATGGTATGCATTTCCTCATGAGTAATGTCTCTCATTCCATGACCACATTTGACATCATATTTGTCCTGTAAAGTTTTGATCCACTCTACTCATGTTGTTAAAAAACAACTGAGGCTTTTTATACAGACTTCTGCAAAATTCTGGTACATTTCATGTTCATTTCCCTTGTGAGTCCATCCATTGCAGTGCGAGCTCTTCACCTAGAGGGTGGAGGCTCCTGAGCCCCTCCCCACCATGTCAGAATATTGACTGCTTTGATCTTGTGCAGGAACCCTGAGCCTGTGTGAGGGCCTGAGTGCTGTGGTCTGTCATGAGATGAGTAAAAGAGAAGAGTTGGGGTCAAGCTCATCAAAATACATTACATAAGTTCTCAGGGAATGTAAAAATGCTTATTTTAAAAAGGAACGAGACAAAAATTGATTCGTGCAGTATGCACTTTGCAAATGTTTCCTTCCCGTTGGTGGCTTGCTTTCATTCACTTGATAATTTATTTTTTATTTTTTATTGAGCTTTTGTGAATTCCATACAACCTTTCTCAGTCATGTTTAGATCCGTTTCCTCCTTCCACGCTCCTCCCCACCAGAGCACACACACTGTCATACATGTTGTTCCATTTTCCCATTCTTCTTAATCTTTTTATAACTTTTCAATGCAGAAGTTTACTGTTTAGGTCAGTTATTTGAACAAGTCTTTTGTTTTGTTCCCTTTAATTTTGTATTACTCCAAACTACACTTGTAAGCCCTCCACACATATACCAAAATGACAGAGTCTGAGAATAAACTATAGGTTAATTCCAAAACAGGTTTTAGATTCACATTAATTTCTTCGAAGAGAAAGATTTTGTTTTGAGGAATTTGTTTTCTTAAGGCCTATTGTGTTACATCACAGAACTGTTAGACTAAACTATTGGTAACACAATTTTCTCCACTGTTTTCCTTAGAATTTAAAATGTTTTATACATGATATTTCATTTCTTTTTTTATTACTTCTTTATTTATTTTTTTTTCATTTTTAACAACAAGTAATAATTTATGAGTACAAGCATCCTTCATGTAAAACCAATTTGTAAGCAGTTGTGCCCAAACCCACACAGCCCAAGGGTCCCACCATTCAGCTTGGGGGGGCTTGTATGTTCAGTCAGTTGATCAAATAAGTGTCCAGTCTATATTGCTCTAGTTTCACCATTTACCCCAATCACAGCCCTTACATTCTACCACACTCCCTCTTCTGCAGATTGTTCCCTAGGCTTAGAAAAGGGGCACAGGTGGACAAGAAGCAAAACAGTCTACTTTCTCTGGAGCTGTTGTTTTGGACTCTGGTCAATTCTGGCTTTTTCCTTTTCATTGGCTGACAGTTTGTCCAGGAATAACCTTTCAATCCTACTAATGAAGCACAAGCAATTAGATATATTGGTATTTAAACAGTACTAATTGTTATGGTAGGTTACTTTGGTATAGACACAGATGTTTGGATGGTATGTTAATCCATGAATTACGTTTTTTTCTGTAATATATGACAGGGTTTTACTGTGGCTTATAACATCTCCTAACCACTAGAGGATGTAAGCTTGTGGCATCAGCCGTGGGTTATTCCTCCAAGGAGAGAGCCAATAGCCAATTAGATTTGGGATATACAGACATATGGCTGCCGCTGCTGCACAGTATTTCCAGGCAGGTGAGGTGTAGCTGGTGCTGATGGAGGAGTCTTGCTTGACTCAAGGAGACCTATATTTGCCTGATATTTCATTTCTATAAACAGGAAATGGACCAGACATTCGGATTTTGTTTTGCATGTGGATGTTCAGTGTTCTGTCACCATGTGCTGAGAGGATTGTTACTATAGAATTATCTTTGCTATTCTGTCAGTTTTCCTTATATAAAGGAGTCACACTGTGGAGTATTTTTGCCTGTCTCTGGTTTCTCTTTAACCCACTACTTTATGAATTCATCACTGTAGCTTGAAATAAGCCTCTGGCTTTTTGTTTCCCTTTCAAACATTTTCAAAAACACATTTTAACAGATGACAAACAAATGTTCAATTTGCTTCATTGGTGACCTGCTAAAATTAAAGTGTCCTATCTCCAGAGCTTACTTTTGGATGGGCCAGGAAAAGTAGAAATTTAATATGTCATTGTTATTGCTTATTTAAGTATTATGAAATAAAATATTCATTCCAAAAATGTATGAGCATAGCTCTGAAAGGACTGAGCCATCTGTGTTCTTCCCTTTCTGATTATAATTTCATTGTAATCACTCTGGGGATATATCTGGGGGATTTCCAATGAATTTTCTCCAAAGTCTTAAAGAAGATGAAAACAGAGACCAAAATATATTGTTAACTTATAAAAGACAGGTGTCTAGGATCAGCCTATTGTAGTGTTCTCTGAAGATGTGCATATAGTTGTTTGATATTGATATTTATAGCTGTAGTTTGTGATTTATGCTATTGAGTTGTCAGCTTTTATAGTCAATACACCACATGATAATGTTAATTATAATTTACATAGAAATTTAAAACAATGGAATTATGTCCTAGACATCTTAACAACTGTGAAACTGCAGTTAAAAACTACTGTTACACAAAGACATAATTTCTTCTTGAATGTCCTTATGCTTGTTTAAAGTCTAGACATAAGAGTGTTGGGAGGAGAGAGGAAAGAGAGTGTGAGAGGAGAAAGAGGGAGAGAGAAGAGAGGGGAGAGAAATAGGAGAGAGATGAGAGAGAAGGAGAGAGAGAAGAGAAACAGAAACTAGAATCTAATGTATCATCAAAAACAGAATTAGAATGGCTTTGTGAAGGATGGCATACATGTGAAATCTGTAGCCTTTGAAATTCTGTTTCAGCTTTTATTTAACTCAAAGTACACCTTAGTTTTGATTATGTATTTCAAAACTTTTATTCATGGGTTATATGAGTATATCTAAAATTTCAAAATATGTGTTGAATTCTGAACTCATCTCTATTATTTGCATACTGATTCGGTTTTCTCCTCATGGATGAATCTGCATATAACTCAAATCTTTCTGCATTCATTGGGAATTATTCAATAATCTAGGGTTACTCCAAATATGTAAATATTCTTATGTGAGCACTATTGGAGAAGTGTCAGGATGTGTGCTGGTGGACAGGTTGGGCTGTTTTCTGTGTCACCTCACCCATGCTACCCAGCCTCAGCACTCCTGTCTGCCTGGGCTTGGTGCAGGACATAATAAATAAAGGTGCCAGCCTGGAGGCTGGCTATGGGGATGACTTAGGTAGGTACAGGGATTGGCAAAGAGTAAGTGCTTAGTAAACCAGCCCACCTCACTACAGTGTAAATCTCAGACTGTCTGTTCTTTTCCCAGTTCTAAACATAGCAGCTGGCTCAGTTTCTAATGCATTCTACATACATTAAATATGTTCACTAATAGGTCTAAATAAGTGAATGCTTAATTTCTCTTTGTTCTATCAATTATGAATCAATTATGAATTAGTACTGAAATACCCAACTATAATTGTTACAAAATTTTCTCCTTCATCCTATTGGTTATTTTTCATGTGCATTACATTCGTTATTGCTGGGTTCCATCCCCTCCCCCTCAGTCTCCTTCCCCCTTCCTCCCTCCATTTCTCTTCACTTCTCTCCACTCACTCCTCCCTTTTCCCCTTTCCCTTCCCTCTTTCTCCTCCCCCTCACCCCACCTCAGTACTGAGGATTGAACCTAGCGTCCCACACATGCTAGACAAGTATTCTACCACTGACCTACATCTTCAGACCATTTTTCATTTATCATTTTGAGATAAGGTTTTGCTAACTTAAATATGCTAGAATAGAACTTACTGTGTAGCCACTTCTGGCCTTGGATTTGTAATCTTCTGGATTCAGCCTTTAGAATGCTGGGGTTACCAGTATGACCTACTGTGCCCCGTGATGTGTGGGTCCTTCTCATGTGTTGAACTCATTCTAACACTGGTTTGCTGTCTACTTTGTCTAACAATACTCTAATTGCTCTACTTTTCTTTTAGTTACTATACACAATACTCTCCATATTCTGTCTCTTGTGTTTAAATGAATTACTTTGCTTGCCAGCACCATGTCTTACATTCTTATCCAACATCTAATCTCCTTCTTTTCATTGGAATGGCTAGATGATTTGCATTTAATAAAATAAGTCATGTGGTTGGATTTAAAACAATCATGTTGCTGGACTGGAGAGATGGCTCAGTGGGTAAGAGCACTGGCTGCTCTTGCAGAGGAAATAGCTTTGCTTCCCTGTCACCATGAGATGTGTAACAACTATCTGTAACTCCCATTTCATGGGATCTGATGTCCTCTTCTGTCCTCCATGGACAATGTATGCCTATGATACAATTACATCCATACAGTTCAAACATGTCTGCTAATGATTTATTTTACTGACATTTTGTTTATGGAAAATATTGGTGTTCAAACTTTATGCTAGGAAGGGATTTTCACAAGATACAGAAATATAGACTTAAAGATTTTCCTTTTTAAAATATTATTATTTTTATTTTCTGTGTATAAGTGTATTTCTTGCATGAATGTTAAGTGCACCCATGCCCTGCAATGCCAGTGCATGTCAGAAGAGGGTGTTGGATTCAACGGAAATGGAGGTATGGATGGTTTTTAATCACCATGTGGGTGCTGGGAACTGAACCCAGGTCCTCTATAAGAGCAGTCAGTGCTCTGAACTGCTGAACCATCTCTCCAGATCCTGCTTTTCCTTTAAATACCTTAAAATTTACTTATTAGCTGGGCGTGATGGTGCACACCTTTAATCCTAGCACTTGGGAGGCAGAGGCAGGAGGATCTTTATGAGTTCAAGGCCAGCCTGGTCTACAGAGTGAGTTCCAGGACAGCTGGGGCTACAGGGAGGCCCTGTCTTGAAAAGACCAAATTTTTTTTTTACTTATTTTCTGGTTCAAATGCTTTTAGAGAAAAACAGAAGGATATTCTTATCATGTTTATCACTGAATTGTTTTTCTCAGTGCCTTGATGAGACTTTGTTGTGTTTGTACATCGACTCTTAGGCCATGTTTTGGCAGGACATCTCACGTTTCTTTTACTTGGAAGCTGTTGAGTTTATTAGGTCTGCTCTGTTACAGTTTTCCTCGACTTTGAAAAGTTTCTGGCCATCCTTTAGATGTTTTGATTAATTTGTTTTGTTGCCATTGGGTCTTTTGGCATGTCTGTTTGTTTTCCATGATAAAGAAAGGCAGGAAATTCTAGCGGTTAGGGAAACAGACAGTTCAAAGACCTATCTCATGGGAAAAGAGAATTATTTCCACAGAGATGTGCTGAGCTGGCCATATAGTGAAGAGAGACTGAAAGCAGAATAAAATAATTTCTCATGAAAAAAAGAATTTTTTCCATGAAAATAGGCCAAGCTTTGCTGCTACCCTGAATCCTACATCAGGTGGGTATTTCTCCTCTTTTCGTGGTAAAACCCTCTGAGATTTTCCTCTCACATTGGAGGAAAAAGGCTGAGAGAGACAGCCCATGGGAATACCTTATTCCTTTTTCCTTCTCTTGGTGGAGAGTTCAAGCTCCACATTGGGCACCAGCTGTAGTAGTTTAATAATCGTCTGAATAGTCCTTTAGTCATGCATGGCCGAAATCCACATGCTGTTCTTCCCTTCTTGCATTTTCTGAGGCTGTATCCTGCCTTCAGGCAGACAATCTCTCAGTTTAGTTCTGG